>JAWZYV010011937.1:0-449747 GCA_038373885.1 Cheiracanthium punctorium | reverse complement strand
TAAGTTATTAAAAATTGTAAAACATTTAAAATGTGTTTGTGAAATATTTATTAATGAAAATTATAAACATGGCTGCTTATGAAGACAGTCATGATGTAACATGGCATTTTACTAATTTAAAACAGTTGTTTTAGTTATTTAGTTACTGCTACAGTATTGTGTATTAGAGATGAGACGGGCTCAGCCCGAGCCCGAAAGCCCGAGCCCGACTCGGGCTCTGTAATTCACGATTGCGTTCGGGCTCGGGCTCGTGAAAAATTTCTTCTTTGTTGAACATACTCCTTGAAACAGATTTTAAAAAGTGATTCATGGGATAAATATACGTACTTATTTCAAAAAATAGCGGCACGGGGACTAGAAGGTGTGTGAAGCTCCAAAATTTATTGTATCCTCTTAATGAAGTAGTTAATTTTATTTGTCTTTAGCTGAAATTTCGGGCTCGGGCTCCAACTTTAATAATATTGCTCGGGCTCGGATTAAAAGTCTTCGGGCTCGGGCGGGCTCGGGCTTCAAAAAATGAGCCCGAACTCATCTCTATTGTGTATGATTATCACTCCATACATAAAGTACTTAATCTTTTTTCTTCTTTTGTGTGTGTGTTGTTTGTATGTCGAAATCAAGAGTAAAAAAGTGAAATTGTCCTAAAATTTGGAAACTAATGTTTGAAATGATTTTTTATATGAATTTGTCCCCCCCACACACATTTTTACACCTTATGGTGCCATATATATAAATTTTTGATTTGTGAAAGAATGCTCGTATATTTTATAAGCTAAACAATTAAACAGATCAATTTTAATTTTTTAATTGGTAATTTAAAAAAAAATATTATTTTCGATTAAAGAAATTTAATGCATAACCTGAAAAGTTCTGTTTCATACCTGTACAAAACTACAAAAGAAAGCATGATAATTTCATTATAAATACTTAAGAGATTTACTTTTTATTTATCTATCTTTAAAAGTAATTTAACTTAAAACTAAAAATTACTTTGTAAATATTAAATGATTAAAACAGAAAAAAGGTATTAAACCTATTTTGGAAAAAGTTAACTCATCTATCATAGGTATCTTATCAAAATATCAGGTTGTAACGAAAGTTTTCTGCCAACTCTGCTCAGTCAGCTGATGCAGCAGCCAGCAATTGAACTTGTGCGTTAAGTTTATGCGATGCATAGCATGGCATTAACGTCTAACTCCTTAGCTAGCTCTCGAGTGGTTAAATACAGATCTTCTTCCACAAGTTCTCGCAGGTGGCCCTCAGCAATGTCAGTAGGCCGGCCAGAGCTCTCTTCTTCCTGGATGTCGCAGTCCTCGTTTTTGAACTTCTTGTGTCAAATCTTCACAGTCTCATATAATACAAGAGTAGTACGTAAAGCTGCACACATAATTCGTTGACATTCTGTAACTGACTTTTTGCAACAGAACTGGAAGTAAATGATGGTTCTAGTCTGGTAGTGTGATAGTTCCATTTCAGACACCTCGTACTTAATGATGACGATATTTTTTTACGGATTTCACAAAACTTGTGTTCTAAAGCAAGAATCTTCGTTTCAAATAACAAAAATCGTTTGGCAAAATACCAGAAAACGTGCGAACGCGAAATGTTTGCGCAGCGGTGGCGGGAAACTTTGGTTACAACCTTATAGATATCTTATTATTAAATACATAAAAAAAGTATGCATTTCTTTGCGAAAGTAATCTGCAATTATAGATACATTAATAAATATGTCATGGTTAAAATTTATTCACTTCTGCCAATAGTGCACACATAAAAAGAATATTCTAACTTTTACATTTTAAATAACATATTTTATATACATATATGTAAAGATATTTAATTTTTGTAAATTATAAGTCAATTATTAAAAAATACTTTAATGATGTGTGAAACATGTTTGCAATTTATTGTTCTGATGTCATTATAAAAAAAATGAAAAAACACACTTGATAACTAAATACATGCTTAGTGCTGGATATCCGTAACCGGCAATCAAAGAAGCTTCGGATATCCGATATCCGGCAAAATCAGTATCCGTTACATCCCTATTGAAAATATACTTTTATGTAATGTATAGAACCTAGCAAATGTTCAAAAAATTATAAGCATTTATGTAATAGATTAGAAAAAAAACTCCAGACTCCTAGAAAATAATATTTGAAAAAGAGAGACAGAAAAAAAAAAGATTTCCAAAAATTTAACTTAATAATAGTACACCAATAAAATTTAAGTACACCAATGAAATTATATAGTACACCAATAAAATTTAAGTTTTCAAAACAAATTTTTGCAATCAGTTCACTTTTAAAGAGACTGTTGCGAGGCAGCGTGTTCGACAGCCAACCAGACGACCCGGGTTCGTATCTCTCAGCAGGGGCCCAACCACCAACTCACCGGAATGAGATTCCGATCGGAATTTGGGCCGAGTGACGTCACGATTCCGGTGAAAGTCTATTTGGCTTACCACGAGCTCTTGATTCCGGCCGGAAAGCAATTACAAAGCGGAATAAAAGGTCCTAAAATTCCACCCGGCCGAAAGCATGTGAAATCTACATTCCGTACCGGAATCTTTCTCTCGTCGCTCAATATGGCGCTGGTTCCAGCTGTTACATTAGCATTTTTGGGAGATGAGGATTGTCTTCGAAATCGAAGAGTAATTGTAAGCATTTTCTGGGTAAATGAACTGATTTGTGCGGAGCGTATTGACATTTAGAATACTTCCTGATAGATAATATATATTTATAATAATGCTAATACTTCCCTGTAATTTTTCAAAAATAAATAAATAAATAAATTCAAGAAATTGTAACAATTAAGGAAATCTCATATTACATATTTTAAAAGTTGTATTTAAGCATATTATAAGTACGTAAATCCTAATATTTAAGATCATCCTTTTTTTAAACTATACCTCAGAGCAGCCCAATTATAGATATTGTAAAAAGAAAATTTTATACCTGAAATAATTCAAAAATGTTTCGATTTGAAACTAATATTAAATGTGGAACGGTACAAAAAAGTTCTGGTATTTGCAGTGCCTGAGGCAATCGCCCCTCAACTGCACAGTGCAAAAAATTGTGGATTGGAACAGAGGTACGGAAGGGGAGTTGCTCATTGGAATGAACAAAATTTTAAAACTGATAAAAAGATAAATTAAAATCAAAATTTAAGTCCTCTTAAAAATTAGTAAAGGTATTTTAAAAATACTAAAATGATTACAAAATATCTAAATTAATACAATATAAAAGCAATGCTTCAGTTTCTAGAATTTACAAAAGTGAAAAGTAGCTGGGGTATAGGTTTGAACCCGAGATGTTCGTGCAGGAGTAAAGCGCTTCGACGCACGGCCGTCATTGCTCCCTGGTAATGGCGTAAGTAAGGTTCTAATTCTGCTTCAGCACTAGCGGAAACAAGCAAAAAGTGGATACAGGAAATCAAGGCCGTACCCAGGGGGTCTGGAACCCCACCCCTTGAGAAACTTAGAATTTTGTTAACAAAATAATAATTATGAAATCTTTTTGTGAAATATTCTGCCTTTTTCACCGTTTAGAGCCCCTCCGAAACTTTTGGAGCCACCCCGAAGGATTTTTCTGGGTACGGGTCTGCAGGAAATGTAAAATTAATGTCACTTTTTATGACTTTCTTTCTTTATATTTAAATATTTCACACATTTATGTTTTAGGTTCTTTGTGCTTTGCGATAGGTTCAAACTAACATGGCCGCCTTGCAGTCATGATATTGTGCGGCTTATGCGCGGCAAGTGACATTTGCATTCTCCAATTGGTCAACGGAAGTCCCTCCTATCGGAATGTGAAATCGCCGGAATTCACATACCGATGGGTTATTCCGATGAGCTCATGGTACGGATAATACAAACAGTGGAAACTAGTTTCCGCCAAAAGTCGTTTCCGGCCGGATTTCGTTCCGGCCGGAATCTCATTCCGGTGAGTTGGTGGTAGAGCCCCTGGAACGAGAATCCCTGGAAAAGCTTCCAAAATGCCTAGAGAGAGATGATAGCACCGCGTTTTTTTTTTTCCTACCAGATCACTCTGAAGTTACTTTTTGCGGGGTAACAAGGTGGCCATTACAAAATGCAGAACACATCGACTTCATAATGACTACTAGTGACCGAAATGTGACTGTCACTTGAGTGTCACCGTGCTTACAGGGAAGTTACTTTAACAGCTGATTGATTGAGGTGGGGAGGGGAAAGATAAAGGCGTCGCATTGATACTGTCCATTCAGCCATTTTTGGTTCCTTTGCGAGTAAACAAACTGGATAGAGTGGTCGTCCATCTCTCCTTCCACACAAAACGCACAAGAGAAATCAAGCAGAAATAATTAATAGAAATGAAATTAGTCTCGTTGTGGCAAGGAAATTCTTTTACACTAGATTATTTTCGGCAAGAATCGATCACATTAAACTTTTGGGCGTCTCACAAACAACTGCCTTAGATTAAATATTCCCCCATTTGCATTATTCACTTCCTTCACGTCCATTGTTCTGCGATGCAATGCCACGTGCACATAAGCAAATTACACGGAGGCGAGATTCAGTTTATTACCATTAGTTCCACGTGTTAACGAATTCGACCTTGGTCTTTGTGTTCTCGCCCAACGCGCTCCGCATTTAATACCAGTCCATCCATGTTCGATCTTTTGGGCCAATCTAATTCTGGCTCAAGAAGCGTTCCATCATCGTCAGGAGGGGTGGGGTCCAAATCCACACCTTGGCAAAGAATTTTCCGTGCGACGACCAGAGACTGTAATGGCGTATATGATATCCGGTGCAGCAGACTCAAAGGGGTGAACAGACCCAGGCTAATGAAGCTTGGTGTTGTTTACGCGAGATGAGGAGAGTGAGATCAGTGAGATGGGGAGGGGGATAGAGGGGAGAGTGCCCGCCCACACGATGGCCCCCGAGGCGCCAAGGGCTGGTCTCCGCAAACCTGAAAAAGCACCCCGTAATTTGTTTTCCGCTGCAGCCACACCCGATTCCAGTTCGGATATGCAAGATTATGTATGAAGGGAAGACTGACTTCCTTTTTATTAGAAGACGATGCAGGTTTCATAAACCAAGGAGTATCTCATTTGAGATTGAATGCATTTTCTTCAAGCGGGAAGAAGAAAAATAACTTAATTCCCAGTCCTAACTCACGTGACAGATTCTTCTTCTTCTTCTTCTTAATCTGCCGCATTTAAAACAGTAGTGGAGTTGGGGAAAAGTTGAAACCTGTTCTGTCACCACCCAAAATATTAAACTTACACCAAACCAAAATTTTAAAATTTTAGTGAGCCTCGACGAAAGTACACGATGACATCTGGTGAGGCGATATGTGCCCAAACGTTTGTTCAAATTGTGATTATGAAATGCATAATCACATTTCAACAACATAACGGCAACACACTTGGTTGTTCATGTACTACTACATTCTTAACTGCTCGCTTTAGCCGTTGCTGATGCTAGCAAACAGAATTGTATTAGCAATGATTCATGACAGCAAAAAGACTAAAAAAATGCCTACCTCACCCAAGGACTGACTTATTGGGAGTGTGCGTGTGCGTGGGGGGGGGGGGCAAATCTATTTAAGCAGCCCCCCATTTCTGTCACAGAAAACGAAAATCAACATTTTCAATTTTATTACAATTATCAATATTTCTTGTTTGTGTAATATGGGATGTACTGTCTGGCAACGGAAGGTGTCAATAAACTTAATGGTACTGTGTGAAACTGGTAGGAGGAATTCTAAGTATAACTTTTGTAGGTTTACACTTTATTAGGTAACCTTATTTTTAAATCGCTGATTTAAGATTTAATTTTAATTTTGTATGACGCACAATTTCCTCATCCATTTACACTTCAAACAGCTTCAACAACTTTCACATTCTTTGGTGCATCGCTTGTGCCAAGTATTTTGTGTAAATCAATCTTTGACCTTACCGATACATGGTGAGAACCAGAACATAGTGGAAATTCAACGTTTATGTTCATGGAATTTATTTTATTCTAACAAGGCTATAATTTCCTTCTTTTTTTTTTTTTTCACCTTCTAAGTGAAAATTTCTCGTTGTGAGATAGGGTATGTATTAGAGATGAGTTCGGGCTCATTTTTTGAAGCCCGAGCCCGAGGACTTTTCATCCGAGCCCGCCCGAGCCCGAAATTTCAGTTAAGATTTAAAAAAAATTCAATTACTTCATTGATAGAATACAATAAATTTTGCCGTTTGTGCAAATTAAAGACAAATATAGTTGCAAACTCCGAATGCACTTTCTAATTCTTTGTATCCGTCCTTTATCAAAAAATGTCGGATCTCATGACTAATTAAGGAATATAAACCGCCGTTCTAAAATACCCAAAGAGCTTCACGCACCTTCTAGGCGCCCGTGCCGCTATTTTTATTTGTTTATTTATTTATTTTTCTTTTATAAGTACTTTTATTTTCCTCATGAATCACTTTTTAAAATCTATTTCAAGCAGTATGTTCAATAAAGGAGAAATTTTTCATGAGCCCGAGCCGCCCGAGCCCGAACACATTGTGAATTACAGAGCCCGAGCCCGGTTCGGGCCCGGGCTCGGGCTTTCGGGCTCGGGCTGAGCCCGTCTCATCTCTAGTATGTATTAGACGCTTTGAAACACATACACAGTTATTGTAGACACCTAGAGACACTTCTCAAGCAGTTTTAAACCTTTCCTTAACTATCTATCACCATTTCCCACATAAAGTAAAGAATAAATAAACGCTGGCGCTTCTCTCTGTTAGCGAAAAATCTCATGCTTCGTTTTAGCATGATAGCAAGGGATTCATTTTAGCATTAAGATACTTACTCGTGGAAAACTGGCGTAATATCCAATTCGCGTAAGCGCATTGTAGGGCGAGTTAGCTGTACCTCGCCGTAGACTATGATCAATGATGCTTTTATATAGAAGGCTTTAGCTCACTTTGCATGTATAAGCTTAGAATGACTCATAGATAGGTGCACAAAGATATGCTAGATATTCATGATCAGTCTGTAAGTTTGTTATTCGCATTGTTTTAGTTCTTGATTGTCTTAAAAGTAAAACACAGCCGTTTTATCCTCCATTGTACAATTGCTAATGCTATTATAAACATGAATCTTTTGCGACTGCTCTAATTTTCTTTTCTAATCTTTCCAGACCGGCCTGACTTTCAATTTTGAATTTAATATCCCGATAATTCAAATTCAGTTGAGGAAGTTATTCATGGTGAAAAGAACTGTTTTAGATTACTTCTATAATTATGTCATTCTTTCACGGGAATTTATTGTATTTCTGTTGGCAAAAAAAAAAAAATAAATAAATAAATAAAAAATAAACATAATTTTTAACTCGTACGATGAAACGAGCTTGGCCTGAAAAGAATACAGCCGTGAACATGCTTGGGGGGGGGGAAAGAAGTTAAAGGCATTGTTTTTCTTTGTGGCGACTAACGCGACCAAAATTTGAACTGACCTCAAATTTCTTTTTAGACATCTTTCCATTATCAAGCCCAAAATCACTTACCATAACAGAAAGTATTAATAGGGGATGAAACTTTTAATATTCTAAACATCTCTCAAAACGCAGGACATATTCCCATGGATTATAAAACCAGGCAAGGCCTGCAACGCACTCGCTTTTATGAGGGGCATAATGCGTACTAATACTATAGGCAGGAGAAGAGGTGCGACCCTTTTTACTTATAGTAAAGTAATCCACAAAGAGTAACCATCCCCGCTGCAGTAAAAGTTATTTGACGGCGAGGGAAGAGCGAGAATCCCAAAAGGTCGTCCAGTGAAAATGGGAAAAGAAGAGTGAGAGACCCTGAACTTTACCAACAATGTAAACTGGGCCTTTTGGTGGATTGGTGGACCGGAAGTGGGGAAAGCCGTAACGGCTACCGTATCGAATCTGTGATACTAAAGTGTATTGAGACTAGAACCAAATGCAGGTAGATTTTTTATTTTTATTTTTTTCCCCTCGATTTCTGCAGTATCAATGTCAGCAACTGCGAAGGTGGTATGGGAAATAAACATATGTGCATATCGAAAGAAAAGGCAAAGTAAGCTATAGGCTATAGTTCTAACTGAAGGCGTTGTTGGGGGGGAGGGGGACATGCCCACCCCTAACTTTCTCTAAAATGTTTCGATTTAAAATATTAGCTTTAAAATTTAACATAAACTTCTCGTACTTACCAGTGGCGTAAGGAAGGGGGAGGGAGATCAATCTCCCTTGCCGAAAAGTTTTTTTAATATGAAGTCCATATACTATTTATGATTTTTAGCATAAAGATTGTTTGCATAACCCCCTCCACCCCCTTGAAGAAAGTCTGCTTACGCCACTGTTTCTTGCCTTGAAATCGGTATGTGGTCAAACCCCTCCCGAATTTTTGGTACAGCTAAGCAGGTATGACAGCGTCTCAAATGATATTATGCATTTTCAAACCAAAAGAAATGTACCCCAGTTTAGGGTTGCAGTTTCAGAGTTTCTAAAATCAAATGCTGCCTGAGATCCCATGATTTTTTCAAGTCGAAAAGCCTCTGCACAAATATTTTTACCATGTAAAGCACATGTAAAAAATTACAATTACAAACAAAATAATTTGTAGTCCTTCTCAAACACTGTATGAGTGCATATAAGCGTAGCACTATTATATTACTTCAATTCAGACAATGTATAAAGAAAAAGAAATATTCGGTTGGAGGGGGGCGGGGGAACTAAAGATGAAAAAAATACACTTGGTCACAAAATGCTTGATTAATGATATTCAATTCACAAAATCCTAAATTCGGGGGAGCGGTCTCTCGTAGCCCGCCCTTTGGCTACGTCCCTGCTTCAGTTGTAAATTATTTGCATTTACGAATAAATTAACTTTAAAATTTGCCGAAAGAAATACTGGATAGAATATAACACCAGAGTCAACATGCATCTCTTAGATTAACAATTTATGTCTAAAAGTTACATTATATAAAGATATTCCATGACAGTGAATAAATTTAGTTTTTTTCTTTAATAATAAAAAAAATACTTAGTTAATCTATGCAGCTTTATTTATTTATTTTCTAGGGAAGAAAAAAAAAAAAAAACGGAGGGTGCGGAAATTTCTGAATTTTGACACCTCTCAAAAACTGCAAATGAGAGTTGCTATGAGTGTTATAAATACTATGAACATCATAGGGAGGATTATGTTTTATAATTATTACAATTATATTATTATGATTATTATATAGGAAAGGAATTTTTGTTTAAATTCTTATAAAATAGAACCAATAAATTCATTATACTTCTTTCAAACAAAAGAATATTAACATATTTTAATAAGACTGTTTGTTTGAATAAAATATTTAATAATTTCAGCTTAAATTATTTGTCTGTGTTAACACTTTCATGCGGTGGTCTAACTAGAATGTACTCAAATCGCCATCGAAATTTTAATAAGTAAAACAGAAAGTTCGGAAGTATTTACGCTTTCTTGCAGCAGGATCCAAGAATTTCAATAAAATGCGCTGAATGGGCCTTGGGCGCCCATGTGATTGTAAGAGTGGGGTGGGTATGCAAGGTATGACAAACGTCCTGCCCAATAAAGGTACCATCTTTTAGTGTTGAACGGCTTCTACGTTATACCAGTATCATAATGGTAATATGAGAGCTGAGGGGGGCATGGCAGCTCCCTCTCCATGAAATGGGCCGTATTGAATGTGATGCTTCAGACACGTCCATAGCAAAAATACACAAGCTTTTTGAAACTCCAGCTATAACAACACAATTCATCAATACTCAATTTTTTCTTTCCCAAAAAAATCCAAAGAAGTTGAATACACCAGAATCTCCCTCTCAACTCTTTCTTTTATCGTGGCATTAAAAGGTTAGGTGGCACGTAGAGAATTAGAAGGCCATTTAGTGAAAACACAAAAGAAGAGACCCTGAACTTTAGACAAGACCTTCGAAAACTGCGGAAGCAACATATGCTACTCGAAGGGGTTACGGAGCCATGTCATATTTCATAATTTTCTTTGAACGCTATAACGGTCACTGCAACTGGTGAATAACCGGAAGTGGTCGAAAACGGGGGAGTTATTTATTACTTTAAAAGGAAAAAAAAAAAAAACCTAATAGAAAGCAATCTCTGTAAGGATTTTCTTCTTTAAAAAAAAATGCAAGGATGAGAACACATAATATTTGTAACAAAAACTGCTTTAAGTATGCTAGACATGTAGAACTGTTTCACAGCTGTTTCCGGAGAATCGACAAGCAGACCACAATAGCCAAATACAGGTAAGAGTGCAAGTATGCATAAATCAAGTCAATGATATGCAAAGTCAAATCACTATATAATGAACTTTACAAAATCTATAAACATAATCTCTGCATATAAACCATAGGCGTAGAGTTATATGGGCCCGTGGGGCTCGAGCCCACCCAATAATTTACCAAATACAGACAATTAATTTATACTAACATAAAAAAAAGTATTTCACGCCATTTACAAACTTTAAAAAAAAAGCCTTTACTTGTACTTTTAAAATTTTTCTTCTTTTGATTTCAATCATGATTTAGTATTCATTGTGACGCCACGTAACACACAATGTTACAATAAGCTGCCCTCGCCAGGCTCTGGTTAATTAAAATCAGATTATGCAATGTAAAGTATGAAATGGAGAAAAGTTCAGATGTGTCTAAAATGCACTATCTCATCGAAAATGTGTTTTTACCCTCCTTTGGATTTTTTACTTTGCTTTTTTTTTTTAACTTATAACATGGTAGGAAGATACTAACATGGATACTTACCTTACACAGGTGTAGAATTCTATGGATCCATAGAGCTCGAGCGCCTCCAATAATTTACACTTAAGTCATAGCTGCCAACTACTACGGAAAATAATAACTAACCACTTTTTGTAAACAGTATATATTTTAAGCCGAAAAATCATGTAGAAAAAGTGGTTAATTATATTCTGTAGTAGTTGGCAGCTATGATTAAGTTATATGTACGTGAATCCGTGGCGTAGCCTGAAACTTTTCATGGAAGGGGGGGTTACGACTTCTGCAACTCACATATATGTATACGTGTGTATGATAAGGGAGTGAAGAATATACATTTTGTATGGCAAAAAACTCCTCATGGGCAGTTATGACCCCCCTAATACCCCCCCCCCCCTTGGCTACGCCACTGACGTGAATATATGTGGTTGTGGGGCCGGGCTTCCCAATAATTTTGAAAACTTTACGCTTATAATATAAACACTTATACGTTTCATTGAAACAGCACTACTTTAGAATATTTTTAAATATCTGTCTATTATTTAAAACACGAGGATGTTTTGTATAACAGGCCATGAGCGAGGAAAATCGCGCACACACAACCTGGATTTTTATAATTTCCCTTTTAAAGCTGTTTTGTTTGGAAATCATGCAACTTTTGTAGAATATTTAACTGCCACGGAGACTGGTTAAAAATGCAGAATGGCACCTTACAAGTAGTTTTGCGAACTGCTACAAACAATGAACCAGGAATTACGAAACACGTGGAATTTTGCAATATTTCTCTAAACAGGTAACTCTTCGGTTCATTTTTGAAGGTGATTTTGTGCTTATGAATTGTTTCTGAAAATTTGTATGAGGGATACAGCTTTACTTTTAGTATTAATCCGTAGTGCACTGCAGGAAGCATTATTAATTTTTTTTTTTTTTACGCTGTTTAACATCATTTGTTTGTTTTTGAAGCTGTTCAAAAGTCACGTGACGACGATCGCTTTTCAAAAGGAATACCCTAAAATGAAAGGTATACTAAGGTCCAGAGTTCCGGTTTACACAGTGTGCCGATCTAACTCTGTATGAGATGTTTTCTCCAGATGAAACGTTAGAATCCCCTGAAAAGTTTTTCCCCCCAAGGCATCTCCCCCCTGTAATCAGATGCCTGTCGTGTAAGCTTGCCATACTTGTCGTGTAAGCTTGCCAGCTCCCCCCCCCCCCTCCATTACTTTCAGTGGTGGATCCAGAAATTTTTTTTTGGGAGGGGCTAAATTTTTTAAAAAGCTTATTTCACCCAATTAAAATGTACTATAAATCAAAATTTTAGCTAAACCAATGTAATAGGCTTTTGGGAGGGGCTAAGTAATAAAATGTGATCATTTTAGCTATTTAAAGTGTATGATAAAGCAGAATGTTACCCTTGAGCAATGTGTTTTTTTTTTTGGGGCGGGGGGGCTGAAGACCCCTAGCCCCTCCCTTGGATCCGCTACTGATTACATTAACAACAATATTACCACTGCAGTAAACCTAAATTTTGTATCCTACATTCGCGTAATCTGTGTACATTCCACGCTAGGAATGAGCTCAATGTGACTTGAAATGTAATAAATAAAGCACACGACGTCAGCTTTTAAGTGAAAGTAGGTAACAACGGAATCAACATAATAAAGGGAATTGTTTGAATTTCATACATAAAAAGTGACTGACGACGGAAAATTCTGTATTGCAGCGCAGATGATTCAAAATTCGCCATCAAAACCGGATTAGCGTTCTCCAAAAACCGCAGCTGGGACCAGAAGGACTTCCATAATCTCCATTATTCGCGCCCCATGCACGTGCATGATGCAAGAAAAGACAGATTGTTTTTCTTTACTCTCTGTTTATTTCATTATATCTGATATACCACCAAGAGTGAAATCTTTGAAGAGGGTAGGGGTTGGGGGGGGGGCGAGACCGAGAGTTTAACGATAACGTTTAGTTTGAAGGCATAAAAATAAATTGAAAGAGGCATGAAAAATATTAGAGAAAGGTAAACTATACCGATGGTATACGAAATAGCTTTAAGGCCTTTTGCAGGTACGATCCAGCAGAGGAAAGAACAATCTTTATTTTTTAAATTTTTTGTTCTGTTGCAAGCTGCAGTGTATTTTATCACAATATAAAATATGCAAAATGCCCCATACTGAAAAAAGGGTAGAATTTCTTTCACTAATTGTACTTTCTAATTTTGCGTATAATGAATCCATCCCCATGCCAGTGGCGTAACCAGGAATTTTTCATATGCGGGGGGGGGGGGGTTACTATTGCAACTGTATACGTGTGTGTGATAGGGAGTGAAGAATATACATTTTGTATGGGAAAAAATTCCTCATGGGGGGGGGGGACCCTCCCTCCTTGGCTACTTCACTGACCCATGCGATTTATGAAACTTCTAGAGAAGACAATCCAATCTTAACACAGTGTATTGCTTTATAAAGAGAGAATAAGCAAATTAAAAAAAAAACGGCATATTTCAAAAAAGAAAAAAAAATCATAGTAAATGCTTATCTGTTGTAAGAGTCAACAAAACGGCTAACTGAATACAAATTATATATAATTTTTCGAGCCTCAAACTTACGTTTTTGTTGTGGTGAAGGGGAACGCACCATAATAAGTTGTTTCTGCAATGAATAACCTCATCCTACAACCATAGAAATAGAAAGATATGTCTTTCTATGAAATGTTCCAACAAACTCTATCCTACAAAAAAACTCTCGTGTCTCGTAAACAGTGTGGTAGGTACAGGGTTGACGCGAGACCATGAAATAAAGAGAAATAAATCAAGTCTCTCCTCGTCCCGCACTTTCACCTCGGTCTCGTCTCGCAAACACGAGAGAAGTCTCGTTTCGTCTTGCTCGCCCATCCCTAGTGAGGAAGTTTCAATGCAAGAGTATTCGCTGATACATGCAGGGCCCGATTAACTCCTGAAGGGAAGGGAAGCTCAGTCTCATTTTCGGGCCCCCTCCCCTTTTTGCTTCGGAAAAGTAAAGTTTTAATGATTTTATTTGATAAAAATGTATTATACGTTAGAATGAAATTTGATTGATTTAATTAGTTAAAATGATTTCCTTTGATAAAAATAAATTATTCCTTAATCTGAAATTTTCCTTTGAAAAAAATATTTTATTCATTAATCTTCATGATAGTTTAGTTCACTTGTAACGAGTTTTTACGTTTTAGAAGTACTTTTCCAAAATACTGTAAACTAAAAACCTTAACTTACTGAACATTAAACTTTATGTATTTAGTCATATTTTTCATTTATGGCTTTTTACCGGGAATTCCTTGTTTCTTTTGATATCATAAATATCATAACATGAAAATTCAGAATTAATTTTGACACTTAGAAGATGTTTAACATTACGTATTAAATGTCTGCCCCTTTCTGCCACTCCAATGTTCCCCATAATAGAAAAAAACTCTCTCAACTGGAGCAGATGTCCCAGGGAAAGACATCGCAAACTGAACCAACCAATCTAGAAATGTTGCGACAAGAAGTATCAGACTTCTGAAAAACTTTAACAATAGCTTTCCACTTCTCTTTACTAAAAATCTTTACAATAACTTAAAAGATTTTAAAAACAAAATTTTGAATTTTTATCGTTTTTCTTTCATTTTTGGGCCCCTCTTGAAATTCTGAGGGAAGCTCAAGCTTCCCGATCGGCAATCAGGCCCTGGATACATAAAAATACGACACACAAGATCAGAACTCGCAGCGTCCTTGTGACCCAGGGTTGGAAAAAAACCCGGTTTATTTGAAAAAAACCAAAAAACCGGGTTTATTTGGTTTAAACCGGGTTTTTTTGGTTTAAACCAGGTTTTTTTTTAATCCTTTTATAATTACATGTTACATATTTACAAATAAAATTATTTGTAAAATGGTCAAATAAAAATTAATATTTCTTCTGAAAATAATTAAAACAAAGTAAATAAAAAATTGTTGCTATACTTATGTGGACATTGAAATCATTCAATTTTAATATTTTATTTAGAGATACTATTTTTTTTATATTTAGTATCTACTTATATAATACGCTAATGTATGCGGTACCAAAATTGACGATATTTTTATGCTGGGAGTGGCAAGAACTAGATGTAAACATTAGCATAATAACAATAACACACGTGCAAAAATCCAGATTAACAGTTCAATGACGTCAAGTGAAGCAAGCATATTCGTTACTGGTTACGTGCATCACGCAGTAGATAGATTAAAAAATAACAATGTATATGCAAAGAAGCAAAATCTTTCGGATTTTTTTACTTCACGTTTATTGCACATTTAAAAAAAAAAAAAACCACTTTGCAATGGGTTGAAGCATATTTTAGCCATTTCCTGTTTCGATACACAAAAAAGCAAATTGTTTCTTTTTGGTTTGTTTAATGGCAACGGTACTCTGAGTGATCTGCCAAGGATAGGAGGTGCCTTGACAGGAGGACTTTCTAAGGGGTTTTAATGCGTATCCACGTTACATCTGGAGAAAACCTACCAAAACTGCAGACCATTAGATCGACAGCCGCATGATGGGACCCAAATCCGGGACCCTCACACTTCGGCCATCTACCATTTTCAGTGACATTACCACCGTGCCATGATGAGGACCCCAAAATCTTTCGGATCTATTCACATGTTCCATGGCCACCATCAGCTTTTGTCATGATACCCCCAAAATTTGTAGCAACCATAACCTAAATAAATTTCATGAAAAATACTGTTAAAACCATGAAATATGATTTTCGTTGAAAGGACTCTGATAATTTGGACCAAAAAAAGTGACTGAGTATATAGAATAGTAAGGTATGGGACGGCGAAGCTGGCCACCTTGGCAGCTAGTATAATATAATACTTTACTAATTGTTGACTGCATTTTGCATGGAATATTGCTCTTAGATTCATCAGTAATAATGGTGATAAGTTGTTCAAAATAACATTTTTAAGGTTTAGAAATAAGTTGTTAAAACTCAAAACCTCTATTTTAGAAACAAGTTAAAAATGCAGCCTATAATTTAATTAATAATTTTTAAGAATTATAAAACAATAAGGTATCTAGAGTGATATAATAAAATTATTCTTGATACTTATGAGGATAATTTAAAAATATATTAGAAGGTATTCTATCTGTAGTATTCGTAATTTTAAATTATTCTTTAAAAAAAAACCAATTGGTTTTTTTGAGAAAAAAACCATTTGGTTTAAACCATGGTTTAAACCGTGGTTTAAACCAGTCGGTTTAAACCATGCCAACCCTGTTGTGACCTGTTGCAAATCTCAACAGACTTTTGAATATGGTATACCAATCGCTGAACAGGATAGTTGATTAATTTTCGGTTGATGAGATTTCAAATTACATTCATTAGAAATATCGAGATTATGTTGTTGCAGTTAAAACGATTGTTAAATAAAAACAACAAACATAATTACGTCGGAAATATCATGTTAATGGCATGAATGTTTCATAGATGTCACGCTATCGGAACAGTTTCATGGCTATTTATGCATATGCAAAGAAATTTTCTTTCGAGCAGATAAATTAAAATTCTCTGTACATTTTATCAACATTTAGATTGGTGTATGAAAAAGTGGATGCTAAAATAAATTCAAATTAGCCCTTTCACAGAGTTTTCGCATTAAAAGAAAATAGAATCTATATATTTTGCAATTATTTGTTGAGGGGAGAAGGGGTATGTCATAATTATAACGCCTATATTCGCGTTCACCAAGTACCGCCAAAATATTTTTTCGTTCTTTTTTTTTTTTTTTTTTTTTTTGTCGACACTGCTGAACTTGCCAGCTCCACAAGCTGTGTATAATCACATACAGGGAAACGGTACCATTTGGTAAAGTATTAGGTTTCACGCACTCTAACACCTATTTATAAACAGAGGTTGTAAAGTATGACCGGAACAAATGTTTTACCAAAATTACCAATAATGGCTGATATTAGTACAAATTTGGGGGGTCCCTTCAGCGAAGAGAACGGAAATCCTGGGGAAATCTCCATCCCTCACCACCAAATATATGTGATCTGAATGCTTTAGGTTCAGGTAATCAGGGACAGAACATAAAAAAAAAAGAACAAACGTACAGTATTGCTTTTTGGTCCGTGATGCCAGCTGATGTGATATAATGAACAACTTTTAGCGATTGAAATGGAGTTCTGGTGATTTAATTAAATTAAAAACAATATTTCTTTTGTAATTCAATTAATATAACATTGATAGCAATGATGTATACTCTTTCGTAAAAGCATCTTCAAATCCCCCCCCCCCCCGGCCTTGTGTAACAGTAATTTTTGATCGCATCATCCTACTATACGTTTTACAACAGTTTATTTATCCATTTTTCTATAGCACCAACAAGAATTATCATTTTTAGTTTATTTAGGGTGACTTAATAAATAGATAAATATATACATATATAACATAGTAAAATTCTTACGCAAAAACATTTTTTTGGGGGGAAAGGGGCTCTAAATTAAAAAAAAAAGAAGCTTATTTGAGCAAAACTAATTGGAGAATAAAGCATAATATTACGCTAAAGCAATGTTAATTTTTTGGAGAATCAAACGTTTATTAGCATGCATTTATTAAAAAAGAAAATGGATTTTTTTTTTCTTCTAAATCTCAGAGAAAATAGCATACCAATATTTTGAACCAACCTAACATTGGTGAGGAAATAGCATACCAATAGTACAAAATCTAGCTAACTCTTTACGTACTTTTTCCCTACAATTTTCAACCCGATGTAAAATTTTAATAAATTTTTAATACGAATAAACGTGTACCTGTTTTGAAGATAACAGTTATCTGTTTTTGTCACTCAACTGCAAAATATAATATTAGATTAAAAAATAAATTAAAAAAAACAAGAGTAATTTAAAAAGCATAATGTTAAAGAAATGACATACTTTAAGATAATTTAAGTATCATTTAAGAACATACATCTAGTTAATTTTTAAATTGACGAGTAATGCAGAAACTATATGATTTAATTACAATGCATTCATTCTTCGATAATCTAGTATTAATTCTGTATTAAAATGCAATCCTACCAACAATTTTTACTATTATACTATGAATATTTATATTTCCTGGAAAGGTCCTGTATCACCTACAGCAATTCTTTTTTTAAAAAAATCCCTTATGTCCGAAAATCTGATTTTGTAACAGAACTTAATAAAATTCATATTTTCATAGTAAACTGAAACAGTTAAAGAGGGCGTGGGGCGGCGGTGGGGAGTGTTGTTTTGTGTGCAGGGGCATGGGCGTAGCCAGCGAGGGGCAGGGTGGGGCAGCTGCCCCCCCCTAAAATGAGCTAGTCATAGGGTCTGATTATGACAAACCGGGCAGTCTCCGGTTACACTCCATGCCTTGCCCCCCCTAATGAAAATCCTGGCTACGCCCTTGTGCAGGGGCGTAGCCAAGAGGGGGGTTAGGGGGGTCATAACCCTCCATGGGGAATTTTTTGCCATACAAAATATATATTCTTCACTCCAGGCGCGCACACAGGATTTTTGGCTGGGGGGGGTCCAACTTTTAGGGATGTTCCAGATTGTCAAAAATCAGTGCTGAAAGAGCTCGTTTTCATTAGATGGAATTCATCAAAACTCGTCCCACCCATTTCTTATAGAATATACTACACAGTTCAATAGGAAGGAAAGTAAGTTGTTCAGTTTTGAGAGCAAGATGGTGTTTTATATTCGCTTTCATTTCGTTTTTGAAAGTCGAGGAAAACGAGAAAAAAATTTCTTTTTTTATTTATTAGAACTGAAACCATCGCTAACTTTTCTTGGAATTATTTTATTTACTATAGATATAGGATAATAATCAATCGAAAACAAATTTCAAAGCCGATGGGGGGGGGTCCGGACCCCCTGACCCCCCCCCCCCCCTTGTGTGCGACACTGCTTCACTCCCTTATCACACACATGTATGCATATATGTGAGTTGCAGTAGTCGTAACCCTCCCCCCATGAAAACTTTCTGGCTACGCCCCTGGTTGTGTGGTATTAAGGCAAACCTATACAAGCAGTATCTACCCATGGAAGAGGTGCCTTGGGTAGAAACTAACGCGTATTTAAGTAACAATAGGAGAAAACGTCCAGAACTGCAAATTATTTAGATCAACAGCAGCGCGATAGGCCAAAACCTTGGACTTCATGTTCAGTGTCTTATACACTCGGCCATGCTAAAGAGGGGGTGGGATAGTTCTAATTAGAAACAACGAAAACCTACTAAGTTTTTGGTCTGGTACTCTCCAGCTAGTATGAACGGCTATAGTGGAGAACAGCGCAGTACCTTAATTACAGAATACGCTTGATTTCTCAAGCTGTTACATGCTCTAGATTTATGTCAGTAAATCCAATGAACTTCCGTCCAAAATCATTAATATCGGCAGACAGATACAGTGATGACAATGACTAGACCATTAATCAGCAAACAGCAGGAGGCCTGGACTTCTCCCATACCGAACATTAAAAAAAAAAAAAAAAAAAATTCTTGAAATCAGTAACTTTACTGCTTGCTTTACGTGGAGCATAAACATAAGGTAAAAATTGCATCGTACCAATAGCGACGTTGCAAGGAAGAATTATAACGTACATAATGTCGCGCATCACCGATCACTACAAATGGCATGGGCTTAGCACAAGACAGCAAACACAATAGCTAACAGCGCTAATTGATAAAGTCGCAGAGGAAAAAAAAATCAGTTGCATTTACTTCAGCTGTCTGGTTGAAACAGTTTGCATCCGTCCAAGAAGAACACAAGGTTGCAAGCATCAATGAAACGCTTTCCATACCTGCATCCACCTCTCATAAATAATGTCGGGTTCGTAAATTGTTACACAAAATGGAAGTGGATACAAAATAACATGCTTCGTTATAATGATTTACAAAAAAAAAAACAGATAACCGTACAATGGTAGGACAAATGATTAGTCTATAAATCATGTTCTACTTGGCAAAGCCAAAAGAAATAATTCACATAGAAAATGATATGGATTATAATACGGTGGTGAAGGAGAAAGCAGATGTAACGGAACAACTGTTAGAGCAGTTTTCAGACAATAAAACAAATTCTGAAACAGTAATATAGTTATTCTTACAGTAAATTTACTACCATAAGCACTGTCTGACTGTAGTGAGGGTCTTCGAACTGGATTGCTGCAAGTAGATGAGCCCAAGAAGCGTCGAAAGGGAAAAAAATTTTGGAATCGATGGGTACTTTTGGCTAATTAATAACGAAGACATTAAAAACCAACAATTATGAACAATACAAAACAAGAGATAAAATTCTGCAAGAAAATCATAAAATCCGCCCCCAATACCATGCCGCTTGTCTGTTTTTTTTTGTTTTTTTTTCTGAGGCTTCATGACAATATCTTTCCTGATAATTTGGAAAAGAAAAAAATCCAGAGGGATGCTGTGAAACTTGCCATTTTATTTAACAGGCTGTGTCCTTTCAGATAAGTGGTCCCAGTCTTTTTTGAAAAGAAATGAGAATACTGCTTCAAACATATTATACAAGACCACGAAAATATATAACGGACTAGCAGAAAACAAAATTTGTTGGTTCCCGTCGGACCAGTTACGTTTAATTTACGTTTTTCTCTTGCGAAATTACCTCATTTAGTTCCACAAAATATGCTATTTAATTTTAACAATACATGTCTAATTCTAATAATACATACACTTGATCAAGTTTTTCATAATAGGTATTAATATATTTTAATTCCTTTCTTAACGGAAATCCATATATATTACTCATGTAATTTTTTTGTTTTGCAAGTTCTTTAAAACCATGTATACGGGTCTGGGAAGACATAAAGTCACTGGTACTTTAGACCACTGTCTAAATTTTGTAATTTCTATTCTTGCTTTTGTTTTATTAAAAATATTTAAAATAAAATATTTTTTAATTATAAATGTATAAAAAAACTTTGACCGTGTTTAGAAAAAGAAGCATACAAAATGGCTAAAAATCATAAAACATAATTTTTTTTTTTCCCATAACAACTCAAATCATAGCAACTTTTCTAGAAACCCACACTGTTCCGCGCTTTTCGCTTACTTTCTACTCGCACGAGAGTTAAAACAGTATAACAGGACTTACAGTAAATACTTCAGATTTATTTCTGAGTTTTCCTAGCTTTATTTTATTCCGACCAAAATTTTATTTTATTAAATTACTAAAATTCGATTTTTAGAATGGTCATGCAGCTAACGAACTAAGTATCTTGCCTTAATGAGTCAACAATTTCTGAATTTGAATCAATCAGGCACTATAAAAATTTGTAAAAACCTTTCAAGTACAATAGGGAGAAAAGAAAAAAAAAAGGATTTTAAAAATGTGTCTGATTTTCCAGGTTTCAGCAGCGCAGTTCAGAAAGGAAAAAAATCCGATACCAAAGCGCCTAATCATGGTAATAGAACGTCTATACCAGACTAATCACTACATATGCGCCAGACTTAGCTTAACACAAAAGACGGGACACTACAAATTACGTTCTCCAAGTCCTGCCTTTTCATGGAAGAGCTGGTTATGTTTCCTCTTTCCCATCTCGAGACCGATTACCTTTTTTTTTTTCACCACAATTTATGCACTTCGCAGGATTAAATGTAAATAATAAAAGCAAAGAAATGAGTTAATTGGTGCGGCTGAAAGTAGGTATCCGCGAAGGCTCATTATTTATTTTCTTCACACACGTTATGAATGAGTGAAAACATATTCTCATGAGAAAAAAATATAGGCCTCGTATTATAAAAAGGAAATCATTTGTTTTTCCTTACGAAGTTGCTAAGTTTAGGTTTTTCCCCAGGATGTCTTTAGAACTGTGTTTCCCAATCTTTTTGCACCTGCAGACCCGCAAAAATAGGGAAAATATTTTACGAACCGGTGTCATCCAAAAATATAAACATGTATTTTAAGTATTTTATTTATTAAATAAAGTGTTGTGCAAATATAATCTCAGTTAGGACGATATTAGTGGCTGATTATATTTTAATAAATCTGAACGAGGACCGGCAGTAAATTCTCGCGGTCCAATGGTCGGGCAACACAACACTGCTTTAGACCAACTGTTCCCAATCGTTGGGGAGCGGGGGAAAAAACAGCAAGTGATAATGCATAATCGTTTTATCTATTCCTATTTTTAGTCCAAAACATACCTGTTTTTACTTAAAATGTTTATTCATATTGTATTGATAGCAATATTTTGTAGAAAAAACAACTAAATGTTCAGTGTTGAAGAATTAAAAAACAAAAAAAATGTATGCTGAGAGGAATGCGTGAAGACGGGGGGGGGGGCGCCATCGTATGTTATCCTTTGTTGGGAACACAATTTTAAAAGGTTGGGAACCGCTGCTTTAGGCCGTTTCAGTCTATAAACGTCTTCCGGAAAATAGTAGGAGGAATAGGAATCCATATACAAAGAGGGCAAGGATTACATTTAAAAAAAAAAAAAAGATTTTTAAAATGGACGGAAACGTTCGGACTAAAAATTTGCATTGGGCGCAGATACAGGTACTTTTTGGGTGGAGCGGGATGGGATCATTTCAGGGCATTTCAAACACTTTAGTGCTGAAATAATACGAAAAATTTCTGTATGTTAAATGGAAATTCATTTTGTCCATGGCGAGGGAAAGGGAGGGCTCCCCATATGATTGTTTGTAAGGCGGAGGTGGGCAAGTCAAGGATCCTGCCCAGGAAAGATATTAGTGTTGAACCACTTGTACGTCATACCAGTACGTAAATCATAACGGTTATATGGCAGCAAGGGAGGGGGGGTAGCCCATCCCTGCCCATTAGTGTGGGCGCTCATGGATATGATTTCTCATGAAAGTTGCGGCTCCATTTGTAAATATAGTTTACTAAATAATTATAATAATAATTTGAATAGAACAATAATTTGAATTTAATTACAATTGTATGCGCACGCAGGAATGCTACAGCCTGTATTTATTTTTTTATTTAATATATTTAAATATTGAAGTCTTTCACAAAAATATAAAATTACAGTGCTTACAAATCATTAAACCTGTATGAAATAATACAACACGACATCGCTTTGTAATACCAGTTACTCCTTATGAATGATGAAAATATTCTTTTAAATTCAGAGAGAAAGAGTTAGAGAACCTTTATAAGCTGTATAGAAAAGAACTGAAATAATCTCATACAAAAATATACACTCTGAAATAAAGGCGGGTCATTACTAAGGAAACTCTAGGAATCAAGGTTTCCATGTAAAGTAA
The DNA here is from genome assembly GCA_038373885.1 of Cheiracanthium punctorium. Lineage (NCBI taxonomy): Eukaryota > Metazoa > Arthropoda > Arachnida > Araneae > Cheiracanthiidae > Cheiracanthium > Cheiracanthium punctorium. The sequence goes on along the minus strand of JAWZYV010011937.1, from coordinate 426,702 downwards.
ATTTTGGGCTCTCTCTCTCTTTTTGTTCAAATCTTCAATCGTTCATAAACTACTTTTTATTCATCCACTCAAGTTCAAATACATTTTTTAGTTTCATTGTAGTGGATGACACTTAATGATAATACAGTTTTTTCGAATATTAATTCATTAATTAAATTAAATTAATTAATTTTAGATCCTGTTACGTGGGATTGAAAATGAATGAAAACAATAAACTAAACAACAAACTGAATTAACGGTATCAACTGATGCTCCACAAACGGGCCTGCATTAATTAATTAATTAATTGCATTTAATAAAAAAATAACTAAAATGAAATTTTTCTTTGTTAACCTAAGTAGGAACTGACTTCATTTTTTTTTTATATATATTACTTGATTTTACTGTAAACGAAAATTTGCGTTTAAATTTTTTAGAAAGAAAAAAAAAAGTTTGAGAATAAGCTTCATCAGTTATAGAAATGGCGGGCAAACTCCAGAACAGCAGAAAACAGATTTATTTCTCTGGACGGCTATGCACACTACAGAGCCTTCCCAGGAACGGACGAACAATCTGCATCATCAAGATGTGCGGCCAGCTAATCACGAAATAACCAAATAACGTAACATAGACGACAGATCATTAGACAGTCAATGGTCCATTCTCCCGAAGAGCTGCAGTCTGGGAGTTCTTATCTTAGAAAAAAAGATGAGGCTACTGTATCCCACAAAAATATATATCATTTAGAAGCGAGGGATCATTACACATAAATATGACCGAAGAATGCGATGGGTGTTTCGCTCCCCACTCCACTTATACACAGAAAATGAAAAAGAATGCACCAGATATTTTTTTTTTTTTATCAAGATGACAACAGAATAATCTCAGTAAACTAAAAACCTGAGAAAATTAGACATTAAGTAAGACTTAACCCTTTAAAGCGCAGTGTTCCCGCTCTGGGAACACCCAACTCTGACGTTTTGGCTGTTGCCAGTCACGAAGAATAGATTTGATTTCTATAAAAATAGTTGCGGGTGACATAACTCCACGAGAATCCTTTACTTTTTAGCACGTCATTTCCCGTAAAAAAAAATGCTCACGATTATTTTTAACAGCACTGACATCTGCTGAAAAATGGAAGAATGCGAGGATAGATTGCCCAATGCTGAAAAAAGGGCAGCCGTTGCCATCGCTCGACTTAACTACCAGCAAGATGGCGGACGATCGAAACGTTCATCGCGTGCCACAGATCTAGAGACCCTTTTTTGACGCAGCTGGCTGTGTGGGGAGTGGCTGTGGGGGGCGCTCAAAGGGTTAAATAATACTTAAAAGTCTAAAGTGAGGATTGCTATCCTACGCAGAGCCGCATCCCTCAAGAAGTGCAGAGATGATATAAAAAATATGAAAAAAGCAGAGAAAATGGGAGAGGAAAAAAATAATAATAAATAAATAAAAAGAATGAGTAATAGTACAAGACTCTATATTCAAACTCTTCTTTGAAACAAATCACACACCTCTTATAAACAATTTGAAAAATAAATACACTAGATTGCTTTTAACAATCAGAGGTATGCAAAAACTCTTCAAACAAAAAATACTTTTCATTACTTCTAATTCGAAAGCACAGCACTAAGGGGTTAGTTTTGTTATAGAAGAAAGCTTCTAGGACATTTTTCATGAAATGCTGTTATAAAGTTTTTGAATATATTGCTTAAACTCAAATATATATATATATATATATATTATTTTTTCTTTAGATTATTGTAAAACAGAATGTTATAATTTGAAATGCAAATAATCAAAATTTACTAAAAGCTTAAATAAATAAAACCAAAAATGTTTGTACCATAGCACTTAAAACCGCCTTCGAATGAATTAAATTGTAATCTACATATATTTTTTACAATAACGAGGTATTATCCAGCGTATATTGAGTATTTTCTTCTTCAACAGACAGCTTGAGTGAATAAATTACAATTAACTGTAATCGATTACAAATTTTATAAAATCAGAGTTCCTTAAGAGATCAATATCACTGCCACCACCCCCCCCCCGACCAAATTTACAGTAATTAACCATGAATTCTTTTAGTATTTTTCCTTAACATTTTGAGGCGCAACCCTTTCCCAATGCTGAAAAATGGACAGCCGTTGACATCGCTCGACTTAACTACCAGCGAGATGGCGGACGATCGAAACGCGATGCGTTTCGATCGTCCGCCATCTTGCTGGTAGTTAAGTCGAGCGATGGCAACGGCTGCCCTTTTTTCAGCATTGGGCAATCTATCCAGCTGCTCTCGCATTCTTCCATTTTTCAGCAGATGTCAGTGCTGTTAAAAATAATCGTGACCATTTTTTTACGGGAAATGACGTGCTAAAAAGTAAAGGATTCTCGTGGAGCTATGTCACCGCAACTATTTTTATAGAAATCAAATCTATTCTTCGTGACTGGCAACAGTCAAAACGTCAGAGTTTGGTGTTCCCAGGGCGGGATCACTGCGCCTTAAAGGGTTAATCGCAATCCGTATCCATCGATTACAGAGATGCTTGTGTGTGTGTAGCCATCGCCCGATGTCTGCCCGCAGAAAAGCGATGTAGAAACACAATGGAGTCCATGTAAAACAACAGCGCTTCATTTCTGTGTGGCCGATAACGTCCCTTCTGCGCTCTATTTGACAATATTCATGAAGCATTCCAATCACGAATGTCCGAAACTCTCGCCCAAATGCAACAACAACAACGTTTGAGAGACCGGCTGCTATCCTACGCAGGGCCAAAGCAGCGTCCCTCAAGAAGTGCTGAGATGATATTGGTGGGGGGGGGGAAGCAGAGAAAATGAGAGAGAGAGAGAATTAAAAAAAATAAAAAAAATGAGTGATAGTACGAGGTGAGTGCACTTCCCTAGCCCGGGGCAGAGCGAGGTCGTGAAGACCGTGGACTCTTTTAAATGCTCGGTTTGTTGATGAGCCACATAACTAAGGATTCTTTTCACACACTTTTACACCGGAAAATAAATAGCTGACGGCGATTCGAAAAGGCTCGCTCTATTGTAAGGGGTCCGAGGATTCAAAATCATCATAGCCCAGTCATCCTAATGACGCAATCGGAGAAGGTTAGTGGAAAAGACCACTTTTGGATGACGTACGGTGGGAACGGGAGACAAAGATTTCGGACTGATCTCTGATGGTTGGTTGTGTGTGATTATGGCAACGCTACACTAGGGCAATCTGCCAAGGGGCAGTGGCGCAGAGAGGGAGGGGGAGCAGGGGAAAAATCCCCAGGGCCTCAGCTTGTGAAGGGCCCCCACTTTGGCTGTTTATATGATACTTAATTGTGTGTTGTCAATTTTGTGAAACCAAAAAGTCCGAAAAAAAGTCCCCGGATGTTTCAAATTAATTTTTGAATGAAATTACAAAAAGCCAGCTAGAGCATAAACCACCCACTTGACAAAAGCGAGGAATGTTAGTGATTGAGCCTTCTTTTGCAAGAAAAGTAAACATGGACGGTATTATTCAACGGTTTGCCATGACTAAAAGTAGAAAGGATTTATTGAACAAGAAATCATTTTTTCCCGAGACACATTGTTAAATAGTAGAAGAAAGGGTATAGCCAGAGGAGAGACTATGGGCCCACCCAGCCTCCGAAAATTTGAATTTTCCTTAACAAAATGTTAAAGATCAAGACTTTCAATGAGAAATTTTGAAATTTCCACTTTTTTGGATGCCTGCTTGCATGGAAGTATGAATAAAAATATTAATTTTTTATTCATACTGTGGAAACATGCCATGCAAAAATGTTAACGTTTCAAATACAGTTGCTCTATGGAGGTGACGAAACCTTCAAAACAAAATGTTGGTATATTTTTAGAGCATGGATGTTTATTAAAGTATAATACTGTTTTAAATTAATACTTTTAATTCTATTAATAACTTTCCAATTACTATTAATTTAAAGTTTCTCTAAATGATTAATAATTTTAATAAGGTATACATGATTGATCTAATACGACATCAAAAGGATTTCTGGATAGCCAAGGGGCCCCAAAGATTTTATCCCCGGGGCCCCGACTTGGCTCTCTGCGCCTCTGCCAGGGGGGGGTGCCTTGGTAGGAAGACTTTCTAAGGGGTTCTAACGCGTATTCACGTTACATCTGGAGAAAACCTACCAAAACTCCAGACCGTTAGATCGACAGCCGCGCGATGGGACCCGAACCCCGGAACCTTCACACTTCGGCAGAGCCCGTTTATCGGCAGGGCAACCGGGGCATCTGCCCTGGGCCCACGCATTTCGAGGGCCCCCAAATTTTGTACCTTTCAACAAATTTTTATTTATTAAAAAATTAAATTCTTAAAAAAACTTTGTACGAATATTTAATTTGCCATTTTTCTCGAAAATACTCAAGAGCTGGCAGCTAATTCTCTGGCATTTTACTCCACTAAGGTCCTCTAAGACCCATCAGCATTAGGTCAAAGTTCGTGAGCCAACGTCTGAGTCTCTTTTTGTAAGTTTTTTATTTACAAAAATCGTATCAGTTTTAGGATAAGTACTGTAATTTTTGCAGTTCTTTTCATTTATATTGTAAAGAAGTTTAGTATAGAAGTGCATGTAGTATGTGTCTAGATATTCATTATTTGTGAAAATAATTCTTATTCATATTTACTAAAGTCCTTTAATATTCTTTATTGCAATGTATTCATATATTTTGTATTTAAACTCGATATATATATCTGCAGCTACATGTGCCCAAGACAACTTAAAAATGCGTAATATGTAATTTCTCGTAAGTGCAAAGGCCCAAAAATTTGTATTTGCCCAGGGCCCAATTTCGTGATGATCGGGGCCCTGCACTTCGGCCATCTACCATTTTCAGTGGCATAACCACTGTGGCCTGATCTCTGTAAGAGCCCTCAATTCGCGAGATTTCTCCTGAATCAGATCTCAAACCCGAAATTTAAGTTTATTCCTAAATTTAGAGCCATGCTAAATGTACAGCTCGTCGGCACTATAAAGCTCCATCGCTTTATTATTCTTAGAATACAAAATCGAATTTATTTTGGAAAAGGGCTAAAATCGCTTTCAGAATGGACTAGTTCACCCTACCCCTCACTAAATTATTAGGCTCTAAGCTCAAAATTATGGCAATAATTGACACATTGAACATGAGCGACTATCGGACTATGCTTCGAACAGAATTTATCCGAACAGAACTATCGGACTATGCTTAACAGAATTTGTCTTTATCAAATCCTCAAAGTCAAAAGCAGCACCCAGCTTGGTCAGTACTTGGAAAGACGACAACCTGGGATCCCTCCACCGCCTGTTATTAGCAGTTTTTTTTTCTTTTGTACATTCCTATACCTCTAATATACTTATAATTCAGGGGTCCCATTTTTGTGAAAATTGCTTAATTTTGTGAATTTCAATACTAATTTGGGGAATCCTACACTTATTTGTGAATTGTCATACCAATTTTTAATAAAAGTTACATTTTTTTTTAAATCATTGACAAAACAGATTAAAATGTACGGTAAAATGCCTATGAAAGTTTTAATCGATTGCATTTTTGTGAAGGGACCGTTTTAATCGATTGTAATTTTGTGAAAGGACAGGAAAACGAACCCAATTTTCGTCTGCATCGACCCCTGTTATTGCTGCAGTTTTTAAAAGAAATACGTAGTACAGTTGTTTTTATATTTCATTCCAATAAAGAAATTTTCCCAAAAATCGAAACAAACTCGAACTGCGGTATATTTTGTTTATTCTTAAAACCGTTGAAATCGTTTCATTTTAAAACAGTGTTTCTTAAAAAAATAAATAAAAAAAATAATCTTATAAATAAAAATGAAATTCTGTTTGTTTGTTTGTTTGTTTGTTTGTGGATTTGATTCGTATACAAATCCACAAAAATGGACCTATCGGCCTGAAATTTAGTACAGATATGTAAAATAATATAGAATAACTCATAGTCCACTTTAAAACTTTGAAAGTCCACCCGTTCCCGGAATTTAAGAGATTTTTTATGCTCTTCACGCAAAAATCTTTCCGTAATTGTAACCCCTGTAGTGAAAAATGTGTAAAATAAGGATCGTGGTTGCCATGTGTGGCGATTTTGCTGAATAAAATGTCGTTCGTATACAAATCCACAAAAATGGACCTATCGGCCTGAAATTTAGCACAGATATGTAAAATAATATAGAATAAATCGTAGTCCACTTTAAAACTTTGAAATTCCACCCGTTCCCGGAATTTAAGAGATTTTTTATGCTATTCACGCAAAAAGCTTTCCGTAATTGTAACCCTGTAGTGAAAAAAGTGTGAAATAAGGATCGTGGTTGCCATGTGTGGCGATTTTGCCGAATAAAATGTTTTAAATTCTCAAAGTAAAAATAAAAGAATAATAATTATTTTTTTTTGTTAGTTTATATTCGTAAGGTTATTTTTTTTTAAATTATAATATCGTGTGCATGGGAAATCAGAGCAGGAATGTAATGCTTTACACGCAAAACAATAAGAATTGAAGATTTCCGAGGCTAATAGGTAAATTATTTTAGTTTGGCGAAAAAATAAAATGGCTCAAATGCCGATTTTGTGAAAGTGAGTTCTAGCGGTTTGCACAGATTTCGGCTTGGCGCAATTTATTGAGAGCTTAAGGAAATAGATTTTTGAAAACAAGTGCAAAGGTTTTATTAGAATACAGCGTTAAATTTTAATGATCCGTGAAGAAATAATGCAGTTATTAAGGGATTTCAATTGATCTATCTCCAGAATTCTCGCCAAATGAGTGCATTGATTTAAGTTGGGGGAATTCCGCCAAATTTCAGAAAATTGAAATCTTCTCATTTAGTACATCGGAGTAATGATGAATAAAACACGTTATAGTTGATAATTTTAAAAAATTCGGCTGTATTAAGGGATTCAACTTTTCAAATAAAGGCTTGCTTTACTTTTTCGCGGTCGAACCATTTCCCATATATTATTGCTGCTAAGTCAATGCTTCGAATGATTTCCTGAAAAAACGCTTGCAAAATGGCGTATGTTGGCACTTTGGCGAGGCTTAGATTTGAAACTGGATTTTATTTGAGACTGGGATATATAATGACACTGGTTATAGATAAAAATGAATGTTGGTATGAGTGTATGAGGTTGAAAAACTCCAGCACCGTTGAGCACCGTTGCACCATGAAATTTGGTTCACCTAAGTCTTTTATCATGGAGAAGCTTTTTATGCTATCCGTTTTCCTCTAACTTGCCACCAGGTGGCGCAGCAGAACGTCGAATTCTATTCCGTTTAGCCGTTTGCTATGCGAATATCGTCCAACCGATTTCGATGAAATTTGGTACACGCGAATATTAGAACACGGAGAATATTTTTCACTATCCATTTTGCTGTAACTTGCCGCTAAATGGCGCTGAAAAGCATCAACTTCTATACCGTTCGACCGTTCGGCATAAAATTTTTTATACTTACACATTTGAGCACGAAGAATATATTCTAACTGCGTTCCTTTTGATGTTACTCACCACTAGATGACACTGCAATGCATTATTATTTTAAGTCGCCACTAGATGACGCTGCAGCAGGCCAAATTCTTGACCATTCAAACGGTCGCTATGAAAATCAGTATACATAGCTATTTGAACAATGAGAATATTTTGGCGTTATCCATTTTGCTATAACTCGCTACTTGACGGCGCTGTAGCAAATCATTACTTTAATTAACTACTAGATGGCCCTGCAGTGTATCACTTCTTGACTGTGCAAATGATCGTTATGAAAATTGGTATACATAGATAGTTGAACACGGTCGCTATGAAAATCAGTATACATAGCTATTTGAACAATGAGAATATTTTGGCGTTATCCATTTTGCTATAACTCGCCACTTGACGGCGCTGTAGCAAATCATTACTTTATTGAACCACTGGATGGCCCTGCAGTGTATCACTTCTTGACTGTGCAAATGATCGCTATGAAAATAGGTATACTTAGATATTTGAACACGGGGAAGAGTTTGGCGCTATCCATTTTCCTATAACTTGCCACTAGATGTCGCGTCAACACATGAACTTCAGGACTGTCCAGCCGATAGTCATGAAAATTCGTATACATCGATATCTGAATGCGAAAAATATTTTCGCCGTATCCGTTTTGCTAAAACTCGCCACTAGATTGCGCTACGCCGCATGGCCTTCTGCACCGTACAAACGATTGCCTTGCAATTCGGTATGCATGATTATTGGACACAATATAACGCGATATCCACTTTGCTATATCTGTTTATTACAATGAATAGTAATCACCACAAATCGTAATATCAAAAAGTCCATTCATTCCCGTGCGAAGAACGGGTACTTCAGCTAGTAATAAAATAAAAATATTTATTTATAAAAAAAAAGAAAAAGGAAAAAAGAATTCAATAACATGGCTAAGTCTGTTTTTTTTTTTTTTTTTTTTTTTTTTACAAATTAAATCTAGACTGAACAAGATAGTACATGACAATAAGTAGAAAATTTTGGTGATACGACGCCACGCAGTTTTAACATATTTTTAAAAACCCTCGCGGCACACAAGTTGAGAAACATTGTTTTAAAACTGTAACTATAAAAGTAGTAAGGAAATGTAATTATAAAAGTAGGAGGGATTTTCATTTTGTGTAATTATTACTAGCCAATATTTCGTAAATCTTTTTAAAGAGGTACACATGTTTCTGTGAAACAATCCAGTCATTTAACATCAAATTTTGTGTGCTTTGATATGAATCTTTCAATTTGGTATTAGTAGTATTTCTTTGTAGTGGTACAGTAAGATTAAAATGTTATAGATTTTATTTCCCACCTTCCTCAATATTAGATAAGAAAAAAAAAAAGATTAATTGAATCAATATGCGAATCCATGACATCAAATGCAGTGAAAACATCTTTCGTTATCATGTTAACAAAATTCTCATTGGAAAAATGCGCATGCAAATTTCGCTCAAAAAATGTTCGATTGTCAGCGAAACTTTCCCTCATAATTATGTGATTAACAAAGTATTTTTTTAAGTACACAACTTGGCAAAAATGAGACGTTATTATTCTACAGTCAATAACGTCCATCATGAATAGAAATGCGGCATTTCCTTTCACTCGAATACTTTTTTGAGAGTGTGTACTTGTTAGAAGAGTACAAAACCTGTTTTTCGATGGCATTTGTAATTGCTTTTGAATGTTTTAATAGTACTTTAAATTTTGTCTCTTGGGATATCTTTTTCCATGTCGTGAAGAGCCATCTCATTAGCGGTTAGTAGAAAGATGGGGAATTTCTCTACTAATAATGAATATATATCTCTCTCTTACTCTCTATCTCTCTCTTTTTTTTTTTAATGGGGAGGGAACTGAATTTTATCATGTTGATTTAAAAACCTATAGAAGTAGAATAAAATATAATATTTTTTCAACAATAAACCCTCTTTCTTTCGTCAAAGAAATAAAAACGTAACAGAATAGACAGACATTTACTTATTAGTTTACTGTTTGAACAGCTGTAATTAGTTAAATGTCATAGGACATTCATGAGTACTTACCAAACAATATTCCTTAACTCTGAAATGTTTATACTAATTTTTTTTTTCTTTATGTATGGACTTGTAGAATTTTTCCATCTTTTTAATGCCAAACAATTAATATTTGTCATCATTCACAAGTCACATCAAAAGTGCATGGGTTTTGCTACTTTCTTTCATTGAAATACTTTTCATGCAAATTTAAAAATCCCGAAAAACAGTTTTTTAAATACAGTTTAAAAGTGGAAATTGTAACTCTTTTTTTTCTTTCCTAAATTGACAGCTATTTATTTTTTCCATAAAAAATAATTTTACAAAAAGATGAAGAAAGATGGCTCGAAAATGTCTGTCTCGCGCTCTGGGTTAGTTTAACCCTTTAACGCGCGGTGTCCTCGCCGTGAGGACACCAAACTCTTGACGTTTTGACTGTTGCCAGTCACGAAAGAATAGATTTGATTTCTATAAAAATAGTTTCCGGTGACATATCTCCACGAGAATCCTTTACTTTTTAGCACGTCCTTTCCCGTAAAGAAAATGCTCACGATTATTTTTAACAGCACTGACATCTGCTGAAAAATGGAAGAACGCAAGAACAGCTGGATAGACTACCCAATGCTGAAAAAAGGGCAGCCGTTGCCATCGTTCGACTTAACTACCAGCAAGATGTGCGCGAGCACACCCAGCTGTCGTCAAAAAAGGGGTTTCTAGATCTGTGGCACGCGATGAACGTTTCGATCGTCCGCCATCTTGCTGGTAGTTAAGTCGAGCGATGGCAGCGGCTGCCCTTTTTTCAGCATTGGAAAGGGTTGCGCCTCAAAGGGTTAAGGGCCCCAACATGGCCGAGTAGATAAGACACTGACCAGGGTAGGCGACTGAAGAGTGAAGGCCAAGTGATCTGTTCCATCGCGCGGCTGTTGATCTAACGGTCTAGCGTTTTGATCGGTTTTCTACAGATGTAATGTGAATACGCGTTAGACGCCCTTAAAAGAAAGTCCTTCCACCAAGGCAAACCCCATCCTAGGCAGAGAGTTCATGCGTAGCTTTGCCATAACAACACAAACAAAACAAACTATGTAAGGTTAAATCTTTTCGGGCCCAAACCAGCAGTTTCCAAGTGCCCAATAAATACCAACAAGTAAACCGAAACTTGTCAGTAAAACTTGCCCCACCAGTGGCTAAGAGGTTCTGCTCTCGAAATTGGACGTCCGGGAGGTGCCAGGTTCAAACCCCGGTAGCACTGTCGACCTAGCCGTCGGAGTTTTCCGTGGTTTTCTCCGAAACCTCACGTGAATACGGGTTAGGATCCGCTAGAAAGTCCCCCAGGGAGGGCATTCCCCTTAAAGCCTCTGTCCCTAGTGCAGTCAATCGGCCTTAACCCACAAACACTGCAGAAATGACATATAAAAAATGTGCTACAAAGTCGCAGTTCGGCAAATAATAATAATAAATAAAAAATAAATAAATTGGATACGAAAAAAATGTTTGATGAAGAGGAGCAAACACTTATTGGAAAAGAGGAAACAGTGTAAAGTAATAAAGGAAACAGATTCCACACTTTTGACCTTGTTACAATTGTGTGTGCAATTGCTACAATTTTTCTTTTAAAAGCAATTGTATCTGACCAATCAGCCAAGAAATAGCAGTGAGCGAAAACGATGGGATTTCAGTCACTTGCTCACGCCCCCCCCCCCCTTCCCCTTAAAATAGAAGTCCGCAAGGCAGCTTAGAAAATGGTATGTTTATATATGATGGTTTTCCTGATTCGTCGAAATCGATGCAAGCAAAAATTCGAATTGCATCGACAGTCTTTTTAAAGCTAAATTTGCCGAGTATTGCCGCCAAATTTGGAGTCGCGATGTCGGGAAAATCCCAAAAAAGCTGTATATGCCACTATTAATGTAATTCTGCGAGATCCTGTAAAAGCACTTTAAATCTTATGCTTTAAATATGATTCTTTAAATGAACATTAAACTGTTTTAAACGTTACTGTGCATATCGAATTGTGCTTGAAATCGATTAATATCGCTAAACTCCCACAGACTGTGATGTATAAGGAATCATTTGAGTGCTCCTGTACACGAACTAGTACTACAGACACAATTTATGATCGAGAGAATATACATAAAATCCTGAATAACATATATTAATTTGGTTTCGTTTGAAACAGTGGGATATCTCCAAAATTCGCTTTAAAAATGATTGCCCATAGAGTGTAATGTATTGGAATTCTTTAGGGTGCTCCCGTGAAAAAACTACTATTGAAAAGTGCACCAGCTACAGTGCAAAGGAATAACATAATCGATTCATGCTTGCGCGGCAGTTGGAGCACCGACGGACAGACAGAGAGAAGCCGAATTCATAAACTTTTTTTTTTTTTCCCCCAAGTTTGTTGGAAAGTGTTAAAAAGGAGAAACGAATTACATGAGTTTTGATTAAAAAATATGTGTCCTCCCTTGGCTTTTAAAATGTTTACAGACATAGTTTGGCGTTCAATCATTACAAATATTACTTTACTGTACTCTTTGTTATTAATTTTATCAATGATAAATTAATAAACAAATAAAACTTCAATCATTGATTAATTTAATTTTGGAGTTATTAATTTAAAATTTAAGTTATTTTTTAAGTGATTCGAACCATTTCATGTGTATGTATTTTTTTACAGTTTTTCAACATACTTAATGTAAAGGAAAATGAAAAAAAAAGGCACATATTCCTAAACCTGTAATAATTCTGGTAACGATGGAATTTAAATTTAAACATGGAAAATATGAGTTTTGTAAAAGTGGAGAATGTGAGTTTTGCTTTTACACCCTTCATTTCTTGTGACTTTGTTTTTTTAGAGTCGTCATACACATGTATTTAAAAGGTATGAGTGGATTAAGATGTGTCACGTTTGCTGAATTAATTTATAAGATCATTCGTCCCGCAGGGAATTGATGCATACAGGCACATCCAAGATTGGGCGGTTGTATGAAAATTTGTATCGTTTAACATGAAATTCTATTTTTTTTTCTTTGTTTCTTTCTCTTTGGATGGTACTATCTGTAACGAAACAGATTCATTTATCACTCAGATAAGAAATTAAAGATTTCCGAGGATCCCAAAGCAATTTCCTAAATGATTCATTCGGGTTTATGACATCACCTTAGATATCCCTATTAAATAAACATTTATAAACACGTCGTGGTGTTGCATTGCACACTCACTATGCAAGCAATAAATACACAGACTGTACCCATTGGTGCAACTGGATAGGGTAGTTAAGAAATGGATTCTATCTCAAACTTCAATATAGCATTCTTTGTGGTTTTTTGTATGGGTTGAGGGAGGGCACCATAGAAATTTTTGAAAGGGGGGAAACATTTTGTAGAGCGGGCTAACTCCTCCCTATAGCTCCTGATTACAACAATGGTTGTATTCCCATCTGATTACGTCAGTGGATACACCTCATTCAAAATAGAGGGTACACTAAGTTTAGTATGTTAAAAAAAACTGTAAAATAAAGTACATATGCGTGAAATGATACGAATCACTTAAATTTTTAATTAATAATTCCAAAATTTAATTAATCAATGATTCAGATTTTATTTAATTATCAATTTATTATTGACAGAACTTAACAACAAAGAGTACAATAAAGTAATATTTGTAAAGAGAAAAAAAATTCCATTTTTTTTTTCATTAAAGAAATGACTATCTGGGAAACAAAGTGGACATGTACTTAATAATTTCAATAGTTTTCATTTCAGTGGTTGTTATTTAAATTCATTTTTCTTACTGGTAACAAATTGGACACTTGACGTATTTTTGTACTCGAAAAAATTTAATTTTGTTATTCACAAAATAAAAAGAGCATGTGATTTGTTAATTTCTTCTAAAAGAAATAGTTTCGAGACAAACATAATTAAAATTTCCAGATTTTTTTAAGTATATATTAAACGTGGTAATTTAATTTTTTTTTTAATAATGGCACATACACACAATGTTTCTTATTTTAAAACGTGAAACTGTTTTATAAAAGTTGAATTTAGCATCAAAGAACATGTTTTTTTCTACCTGAATTTGCTTGATTTGAAAGCCTGACATCAAATTAAAAGATCGACAAGGATCTTCAATGAAAAACTATAAATAAAAAGTCCTACCTTGGATTCCAATAACAATACATTGAAAAACCAGAAAAAAGTCACATTTTGAGCTTACCTGTAAACGAATAGATAAAAAGATAAAGATTATTATATTAGAATGGATAAGAAAATTTCAATGATCAAGAAATAAATCACTAGCAAAATGTCTGGTGTCAAAATGCATTCACACAAAGCAATTCTAATGTAACATTACAAGTATATGATCATCTCAGCTCTAGACGTAAAATAATAATAATAATAAATTAAAATAAAAACAAATAATTTTTCTTTATTTAATTATACCTTAACGAAATTATTCCTTTGGAAAAAAAAATTACAAGCATTAATTTATGCATTCGCATCATGAACATGTTTTCTGAAAAAGATTCAAGCAGAACGTTACAGTCAACTGTCAAAAAAATAACAGTAGAACCTAAAATTTAGCTATATTTTCAAATAGCGAATTTCATATTATAAATAAATATATACATTACATGTAACAACAAAAGCGTAAAAGATAAATCTGCGTTCGTTTCGAGAGACTGCAGGAGAAGGAGAGATTCACTTTTCTCAAACCCTTTTCCTTCCCTTTAAATTGCACGAACAGAATTTGGAAGATTATCTAAATAAATTCATTTCATATGCGCAAGTTTAGATTATATTTTGCTCTGAAGATGAATGGACGCTTATTCATCTTAAATTATGGGAGTTTGGCGAACAGTTCTATATGGACCAGAAGGATTCAACTACCTTTCCGAGTGCCTATCGATCCGCCCTTCCCCAGCTCTTTTTATTTTAGTCGAGGTAGTCATTTGGATAAGCCGTCAGACCAATAGTTGGCAGGTTGCGTGTACGTTTGATTCCCGAACCACCACCGTATGCATGTGGTGTAAGTGCACCAGAAAAACGGTTAAAAAAGAAAAAAATAAATAAAATCTTCTCGGCGGTCGCTAGCATCTAGCACCCATTTTCTGACGAAGATCTAGTAAATTGTGGACAGAATTTAGCTGGAAGGATCAATTTGCTCTGAAGCTGAAAGATCCTTACAATTTTGGTATATGATCAGCTCTCTGTTGGCAAAAAAAGAAACAGAAAAGTAAAAGATTCCATCGCGGATAATCCTCTCTACTTATTCACTGAGTTACCTAGCATGTGTATACTAGAGATGAGTTCGGGCTCATTTTTTGAAGCCCGAGCCCGAAGACTTTTAATCCGAGCCCGCCCGAGCCCGAAATTTCAGCTAAAGACAAATAAAATTAACTACTTCATTAATAAGATACAATAAATTTTGGAGCTTCACACACCTTCTAGTCCCCCGTGCCGATATTTTTAAAAATAAGTACGTCTATTTATCCCATGAATCACTTTTTAAAATCTGTTTCAAGGATAATGTTCAACAAAGGAGAAATTTTTCACGAGCCCGAGCCCGAGTCGGGCCCGGGCTCGGGCTTTCGGGCTCGGGCTGAGCCCGTCTCATCTCAAGTATACAAGAACTTGACTTGGAAGTCATCTTTCCACATTGGTGGATCCAGAGAGAGCACAGGGCTACGTGACCCCTCCCCAGACGAACTAATTTTACACTACAGACTATTGATTTGTTTTGCAAATTCAAGTGATTTTATAAGAGAATGCGACCAAAAAATGTTTTGTGCCCCTCCAGAATTTTCTTCTGGTTCCGCAACTGTCTTTCCACAACATCTAGAAACACGCGTACAGCTATTTCCATTTTCTTTATTTCTTTTTTTTTTGGGGGGGGGGGACAAAATTGTTTACATTTTGAACATAAGGCTATATACTGTTTATTTTCAAAATTGACTTCTGCTAGGCAAGTGCTTCCCAAACTGTTTTTCAAGTCCAACTTTGGAATACAGTAGATCCGTCAGATTCGAGATCATTCCGCTGTTAATTCCAAAAATAACGCATCAGCATAAGGCACAAACCCACAATAATAGGCATCTTTCCCAATGTGAATACATAGCTGCAAAGCGCATGCTAGTTTATAAATATAGCTAAGGGGATCGCTCCCCTGGAGTGCTATCGTAAACACAGCACATCTAATCAACCGCTTATTTGCCACACCAAACATGGTTTTACAGAGTGTAAACAGCCAAAGGGGAGGGAGGATTTTTTTTAGAACATTTCTTCTCTCCAGGAAAGCACGATTAGAAATATTGTCTCCAAAAAGTTACGTCCAGAAAAGAACATTCAAGTAAACATCTTTCAAATGTAGATAGTACGAGGTATGAAGTATTTCGAGATGCGTCGATTGAGGAACATTTTACAATGCACACGTCTATGTACAATACATGATTAAACGCATGAATAACGCAAAAAAAGCGAAATATTTTCATAAAATGAGCTAGACATGCTATTCACTGTATCAGTTAACACTGTGACCATGCAAGGGAGTTTCAACCGTTAAGGGATGCCCCGCCCCCACCACACCAATATTTTGTCCTAATAATGTTAACTAAAAGAGAACATAACATTTTGTTCTCCTTCTCACAATAATCACAAGTTGTTGACACTTATGATTGTGACGATTATGGATACTTTTTTTTTTTTTTTTTTTTTTTTAAATACCGCAAAAGAAGTTTAAAAGATACAAACCATCTTCAAACTATATGTGCGGATTTAAATGTCAATGGCATATTTATACTAATTTCATTTTGTTTAAACGAAAAAAAAAAAACACTTCTCTGCCATTGACATTCACACTTAGTAGCCTATTTTTCTAATGGATTCGTTTGTGTGCTCTTGCAAAATCAATAAATGCCATGTTTATCATTTTCAATACTAAGAGTTCTGCTGTACAGTTTGCTACTAGTATAAGGAATTTGGTTTGGAATGCAAGTAAGTCATTCAATCTTACGAGTAACGATTAGAGATGAGTTGGGGCTCATTTTTTGAAGCCCGAGCCCGCAATTTCAGCTAAAGATAAAAAATCCAATTACTTCATTGATAGAATACTATGAATTTTGCCGTTTGTGCAAACTGAAGACAAATATAGTTGCAAACTCTTAATGCACTTTCTATATTTATTCATGTTTATCAAATAATGTCGGATCTCTTGACTAACTAATCAATATAAGCCGCCGTTCTAAAATATCCAAAGAGCTTTACGCACCTTCTAGGCGCCAGTGCCGCTATTTTTTTTTATAAGTACAATCAACTCCGGTTATAGTGAACCCGGATATAGAGAACCATAGGGTATAGTGAACGCAAACCATTAGTCCCGATTCACATGCAATCTCTATCCATCATGAAGACACTTGGGTTTTAGTGAACTTCGGATATAATGGACGAAATTGGATGGTCCCCAGAGGTTCACTATAACGGGAGTTGACTGTACTTTTATTTTCCTCATGAATCACTTTTTAAAATCTGTTTCAAGGAGTATGTTCAATAAAGGAGAAATTTTTCACGAGCCCGAGCCCGAATGCAAATGTGAATTACAGAGCCCGAGCCCGGTTCGGGCTCGGGCTTTCGGGCTCGGGCTGAGCCCGTCTCATCTCTAGTAACGATCTCCTATAGGAGGGACCTTCCTCCCCATAGACCCCATAATGTTAGCGCCTGTGCGCTTTTGTAAAAAAGCTATTAATGCCATTTTTTTAAGACTTATTAAACGTCAATCACATAGAACAGAAAACTTTCTTTCACGTTAAATATGGTGTGTGATCTATTCAAAGAAAAAAAAAAAAGAAAGAAAGAAATTTCTTACAACAGCAAAAACAAAACCCTTATATTCCATTTAGTTTATTTAGATGTCTGTTCGGAAATCGAAAAAATTTACTCATTCCGGTCATTTCATCCGTCTCAAGCAAAAAGAACCTCCATCTTACTTCGATCTGAAGTCAACTCGGGCCGAACCGCAACTATAGTTGGGTAAACGGGGTACGTGTCCCGGGTGCCGTCCTAAGAGAGGTGCCGAAATATGTTACGGTTTCATGGGAGGGGAAGGGGAGCTTAATTAAGATTTCCATTTACATCGGTGACATAAACGCTAGTTTACGGGTATCGGGAATCACAATCAGTAGCGTAGCTAGAGGGGGGGGGCAAGGTGGGGCATCTACCCCGGGCCCTCTTAACCCTTTGAGGTGCAACCCTTTCCCAATGCTGAAAAAAGGGCAGCCGTTGCCATCGCTCGACTTAACTACCAGCAAGATGGCGGACGATCGAAACGTTCATCTCGTGCCACAGATCTAGAGACCCTTTTTTGACGACAGCTGGCTGTGTTTTTTCAGCATTGGGCAATCTATCCAGCTGTTCTCACATTCTTCCATTCTTCAGCAATGTCAGTGCTGTTAAAAATAATCGTGACGATTTTTTTACGGGAAATTACGTGCTAAAAAGTAAAGGATTCTCGTATAGCTATGTCACCCGCAACTATTTTTATAGAAATCAAATCTATTCTTCGTGACTGGCAACAGTCAAAACGTCAGAGTTTGGTGTTCCCAGAGCTGGAACACTGCGCGTTAAAGGGTTAAGGGGAGCCCCAAACTGTATATAAAGCCTTCCCCATTGCATTTTGGGAAATAGGAAGGGGCGCAAAATCTTTAGTTTTCCACGGGAGCTGAAAACCCCAGCTATGCCTCAGATCACCACAATGACAGTTGCCCGAGCTAGATTTGGGAAACATGAGTTAAAAACGGAAGATAACCAGCAACATTTGCAGTACAACAGCATATACGAATAAAAGGCAGAGTGAAACGATACCTATACTTACGCGGTTATGATACAATCGAAACTCGGCTTAAGAAAGGACGTGATGTGAATGTATATATTTTTTTTCTTCTTCTTTGCAGTCATTGTCTCAAAGTGTGATCAGATCGTGCAAATGTTAAATATTACAGATACCATGTTATGCTACTGCAGTCATAAATATCCCATTACCAAAGTCATTATTTTTTTTATGAATAAAGCATATCCCAAAGTATATTGTACATAGGTAAGAAGTACAATCTGGATTTAAATTCCTTTATTTATTTATTTTTTCTAAGTTTTCACAGGTTAGTTTGAAAAGCAATATTGTCATTAACAGTACAGTCTTGGATACAGATTTTTTTTTTTAATTTTATATATATATATATATATATTTTTTTTCCGTGGCACCATTTTTTAGAGAAAATTTGACATAAATGCTTTTCTTTTCTTTTTAATTTTAAGTAGCGGTCTTCAGACGTTTACAAGCGTTCGCCACAGCTATAATAACTACTCTATAGTACTCTTGTTATAAAATTTTAATGTTTGTTTTCCCGCAAAAATGTGTGTTGCTGGAAAGAGAGTTGTACAGACATTCCTGCAAGTGAAATGAGTATGTGACCTCTTGACCTTGGTGACAAACTTGGCTACCGTTTTGGTGACAAATTTAGCGATCAAAAGAAAGTTCTCGAAAGTAGAGGAATTTGAGTTGGATCTCAACGAGAATGATCCAGAAATTTGATGTCACGACCTGATTGGAAATCTATAAATATCACTGTCTATCTCTCTCTGAGTTACTTGAAACAGACTGAATATAGAGAACAGAGCTATATACGATTAACATTGCAATTTAAATAGTGTTATTGTTTTGACAGTTAATGATTCGCTGTTGCATGTGTTTATTAAGTTATGTATCTTTTGTGAGATATTAGTGCTTCGATTCGTCAAATAAAGTGTATATTCGCCTTCGGAGCTTGCTGGACTATTTTAACTAAACCCACTTTGTGATTTTCGTAACACTATACTAAGAGTCCTGAAATGTACGTCATTTTGTTAACAAGGCACCTAATAGGTGGACCAACTGTACTTCTTATAAAAAGACGAACGAAATGACACCTAAACCCATACACAGAATAGAAACCGGACGGTAGTATCGTAAAATGGTTCTTCCAACTACTGCATAAGCCGGGCAGCACCTGAATTTAAAAAAAAGGGGGGTACAAAAAAGCAAAATAGAAAATTCTTGCCTGGTGGGACACTTGGTGTTTACGCTGGCCGATTGAAAAATACATAAAACAGTTACCATGACTCTTGAACGATACGAATTTCATTAATGTATTTTTAGCAAATTCGATTATCAAACGCGATGTGAAAAATATGTAAGTTTAACAAAAAAAAAAAAAAAAAAAAAAAAAAAAAAAAAAAAACGTTACTAGCAATGGACGCATTCCTATGAATAGAGGCGCAGGCTTCACAAAACTTTTGCGGGTGATCTAGAAGAACAGTTTTTCGAGGGGTGAAGGGGTGATTATAGATCTGTATTTTTAGAAAATATATGATTTTTCTTGCAATAGCTGTACATTTTTTAATGCATAAATGGGAGTAAACTTTTACAAAACATAAATCAACATGTTTTATAATTTAAATGGATTAATCTGAATTACGTGTACCCGGCCATCACCTTCAGCAGATCAGTGAAAAAATACAGAAAATTTCAGATCTTATTGCAGAAATCTCAAAATAGATCTTTATTTGGGAGAAAACTATGGTATTTTTCCCTAAATCCCAACAGATGTTTTCAACAATATTAATTATAACTCTGTCTTAAAATTGCATGGGTGCTCCACATCTAAAAGATTTTGTCTGTGTGTGCTTGAGCCCCGGAGCATCCACGAAGTCGGAGCCACTGCCTGCGAAAGTCACACCCTTTCGATATCATTTCGCAGATACGCAGTTACATCATGCTGCATACGAGTTACATTAACCCTTTAATGCGCAGTGTTCCCGCTCTGGGAACACCAAACTCTGACGTTTTGACTGTTGCCAGTCACGAAGAATAGATTTGATTTCTATAAAAATAGTTGCGGGTGACATAGCTCCACGAGAATCCTTTACTTTTTACCACGTCATTTCCCGTAAAAAGATTGTCACGATTATTTTTAACAGCACTGACATCTGCTGCAAAATGGAAGAACGCGAGAACAGTTGGATAGCTTGTCCAATGCTGAAAAAAGGGCAGCCGTTGCCATCGCTCGAATTAACTACCAGCAAGATGCGCCGCACAGCCAGCTGTCGTCAAAAAAGCGTCCCTAGATCTGTGGCACGCGATGAACGTTTCGATCGTCCGACATCTTGCTGGTATTTAATTCGAGCGATGGCAACGGCTGCCCTTTTTTCAGCATTGGGAAAGGGTTGCGCCTCAAAGGGTGAACAAGCATTGAGAAACAGATATATAGGATCACGGAGCAAATATGCACCTAGAAAAAGAAAGGGTATAAACACATTCCCCATTATTTACGGACATTACCAAACTGTTTATTCCTGACGAGACTCTGTAAGCACGCGGATTTCATTGCATTGCACCAGCCTTGATAAATCACCTGGCGAGATGGCTTGCGCGAGTGAATGTGGGAGTCAATCCATTATCTCAGGAGAGAAACCAAAATGCTGCAGCCAATACATCACGTATCGGATCAAAGGTTTGATTGGGGCAAACGTGCATGTATACACCTCTCCGGCATCGGCAGAGGTCACATAAAGTGCCTCCTCTGGACGACCTCAAGTTCGGATGGTTAACAGGAAATGACGGCTATTGCGATAAGACTGTCTTTCTAACAGCGTGATTCATTTTTCCGGGGAACAAACAGGAATAATCCACTCATTTCTCCAGCGTGATTTATAGATTGCTGGGTTGTGGTCCAGAGAATGTCTTTTCGTCTTCAATTCATTTCGATAGACTCTTCTTGCAATTTATTATTAATATAATATTATTATTATTTACTGAATTCTAAGTGACATTCCAAGTTCATTAGGGTTAAAAAAAAAACGAGCATACGTTTACGAACACAGAAATCTTCATTTGAAGATGCTAAATTTTTAAATAACTGAGCATTTATCTAAAGTAAATGAAATACTTTGCCAGTGTTTGTACTGATTTCACAGCTTTTGATTCCCTGACTTTTTATCTAACATGCTTTCCCGAATTTTGCGTTTCAATTTTTAATATTATACTTCCTTTCTTTAATAACTTTTTATATATTTTATCCTTTTTCCTATAAATAATAAAATAAATATATGCAAAAATTTTATTTGACATCACTTAATTTTCACAAAAACCCTGCTTGATAATAATTTTAAAATTAAGCATATTTCAACTAGACAAGATATGTTCATAAAGGACACATTTTAAAATTATTTATAAGGTTAAATAAGAAAACGAAAATAAAACAATTTCTACAATTAGGTTCAAACAATAAGTATTTTCTTGATTTTGCTGCAAAATTCAATTTTTCTTGTATCTCCCCGACCTTTCTTCAATTTCTTCGAATTTCCCTGATTTTTCTCAAATCCCTCACTTTCCCCGACTTTCTAGGTCTGTAGATACCTTGTTTGTACAACACATTCATAAAATATTTCGCAAACGTTCTCCTTTATTAAGCAAGAGAATATTCACAAACGTACATTACAGCTTTATAAGATTTCACCTTATTTTCTTCTCTGTTGGCGAGTAAATATCTTGTTCTACAAAATGATATTTTATTTATCAATCGTAACCCCATTTTACGGCTTCAAAGCTATATTTGTCTTATCGTAATTCATCAAGAGATAAACAATTCATTATAGTTAGTCAAGAAATCAGTCTCAGAAAAACTCGTCTTTATATACTAATTTATTCTTCATTTTTCGACGACTAATTTCTGTACTCTTTGGAAACGATATGTTTCCGTGATAGCCCCAAAAATCTGAAGAGTGTGTGTGTGTGTGGGGGGGGGAATCGTTGAATCTGAAACGGATAACGGAGATATTCCGTCAGCACTGATAATAGTAAAATTTTCCTGAATGGAAGAAATGATTTTTTGAGAGTGCACATATGAATTCGTATACTGTTCCTCCAATAGATTATGCATTTTATTACACATCTTGCTCAATGATTTACACTCTTCGTAAGCGAAAGCCACCTCTAAAGCCCTTGGAATACACCCCCTAACGGCTCGTTCCAATCGAAGGCTTTTCTTATCGTTCCCATTTCTGACTGAAATCAGATAAAACACCGCAAAACAGTCGTTGCCATTATTTTGTTCCATTAAATTAGGAGAGATTGCGAAGATGACTTACGAGGCGTGATGTATTTCTGAGAGTTGATTTTACAGGCAGAAGTAATTACTTTCGGCAGCTGGAATCTAGAGTAGAAGCCGTCGACAGATTTCTTGTGAATTTGATAATATCTCAATTGGACAAACATCTGTTAACAGGGTCGGGTGTTAGAACACACACAGACAGAGAGCAAAAGTGAAAAACAGAAAAAAAAGCATTATTTGTGCCTTATAAAATACAATATGTCAGAATGACATCTGTGGAATGAAGCGAGAAAGCATAGCTCCACAACTTCGAAACTTTTCGTTTTGAACATCCACCTAAATATATATATTTTGTCTTTGATATCTATTCAATAGATTACTTCATATTTGTTATTTTTATTATTTTTTCACAAAAATAACTGTTTTTGGGAGAAACACAACAGCGACGGATCAAAGGGAGAGGCGATTGTCTCATCACCCCTACCTTGAGTACATTTGAATCTAAAAATATTGGAGTTTATAATGGGTTGAACAAACCGTTGAACCCAGATTTAACCCGCTCGTTCCCTTCTTTGTAAAGATGCATCGGAGAAGACTCTCCTTACGTGACCAAGGGTACTTCCAAGCTGAGTCTTTCACTGCTCCACAGGAACCCAGCCATGGCGCAAAGGTTAATGAACAACTTAAACCTGGGTTTAATATTAAAAAGAAAAAGGCAGTAAAAAAGATGACTCATGTGTGACAAGAGCCTCCCTTCAATCTCTTCTGTATTCCCAGAGAACACAGGAAGAAATAACAGGAAATCTGGTATGAAAACACCCCCTCCAAATAAATTCCAGGGGTTGGAGACACTAATTCATGGATAACGTAGTCTTTGTGTGGTTTTGAAACAAAAGTATCTTATCGACAGGTTTTGATACCGACTGAAGAAGTCAAAAGCAGCCCCCCCCTCCCCCTCCGACTAGTGATTCATTTCCATACCCTCTAATTGTTTTGGGGTTTGAGAAATCGGAAATGTGAATTGTGCAAGTTTTTCTAATCAGGAAGAAACACTGGAACAGATACAAAGAAAAGCTTTTTTCTACCGACAACACCTTTTCACTGGAATGACTAAAGGTCATTTGAGTAGGCAGTGCAGCTCTTGGAAGAGACTTGGTCTCAAAATTGAAAATAAAATAAGCAATACCGTTATTTATTACTCGCACTAAACAAAATAAAGGAATGGTGGAGGAAAACAAAAATTAAAAATAAAGCTGTGATTTTTTAATTAAGTTCAACCATTTATTTACAGGCGCTGCCAATTTAAGAGATATTCGTCGCAAAAATTAATCTCCTTTTCATTGCATTTTGGGATTCGCCGCTAAATTAGCGAATTAGTGATTGAATTTGGAGTTGAAATAATAACAAATGAAAGCATTTATATTAAAAATATTGCATTTGTATAGTATTATTTACATTACAAATGCAAAAGAAATCTGGAAAACATTTATGAATGCTATGATTCCGATTGGCATCATTGTCACTGAAAGAGGTAAGAGATTTATCACTAAATTTAGCGACATTTCATTGAATTGGAGGTAATACAATGCATTGCATAATAAACAAATTTAAGCGATTTCTGCCAAAGAACATCTTGGAACACTGTTCATTTATTAACTTCAAAATTAAATATTATTCTCTAAAAGTTAGCAACGGTTATACAGTTAACATCTAAGCGTACTAGAGTAATTTACAGGGAAGAATAAAATCCGAATAGTTTATTCGATATTTGTGCAATACATTAACCGTTGTCAGGCTCTTTTGATGGACAGGCAGTCGTATAAAAAGGCTGCGGTGGCAGTTCAAAGGGCTGCTTAAATGTTGCCCTACATTCTCCGGGTTTGATGATCTTTTCTCAATATGTTTATTAAAAATACGGATTGAGTTTGTGTAAAACCAACCTACACTTGAACTATATGATGTAGCAAAAACTGGAAAGAACCCATAGAATGTAATTTTCACATAAATAAAGTGCTCAATGAACCAAAATGTTACCCTTGTGTAAACTTTTATGGGAGGTGAAGACCCCCACACCCTCCTGTGGCAATGCACATATCGGCCCTGATCGTGTACATAAAATTAAAGAGTTTCCCTATATATCACATCCAAGCAATTCCATTCCCGTCTCAATCGCCAAGAAGCAAAAAAAAAGGAAAAACTCAAGAATGAACCACGAAGATATGCGCGCGCAGCTGCCATAATTACTACGCTGGCACAGCAGCAGGCCTCCCTCTTTTTACTACGTACTCATTCATTCACACGAAAAACGTCAGTCAGCCGCGCATAAACCAGTGGCCATCCCCCGAAAGAAAAGCAGGCACAGAGACGCTCGCTCGCTCTTCTTCCATCCAAACGTCTTTTGATCGCTGCTTTTCGTTCCCACGGCTCCTCGGCTGCTCAGGTGCACGCAGGCAGTAGTATATACGTCCCCCTCCCGGAGCAGCAGAAAAAAAAAAAACACAAACAACACATCCCTGCCTTCCACCCCTCCAAGACGCCGGCGGGTAGGACCGGTCCTCGGCCATTCATGAGTGACTCACTATAAATAATCGCGTAGTACGCGCTAGAGAAGGAAGTTGAATGAAGCACGTGAAAAGCGAAAGAAGGAAAAAGTTGGTGTCTTCTGCTCTGCTCTCTTCGCTAGGAGGTGTGTGGCAGCGCTGCGGTTAACAACAACAATAATATATAACAACAACACTTTGACGAAGAAGTCCGCTGTTGTTTTTGTTTTATTTATTTGTTCTTGGTAGCCCAGGAAAATAAAAGGAACAAGCAGTTTTGCGTCAGACAGACTATGCACGTGGTGCGCAAGTTCTCGTGTTGGCTCATATTGACGTGGATTGCCGTGGCTCTAAGCTCCATCAAGGCGGCTATGGTGTCCAGGTTTCCCCTGAATTTCAGGCACAATCACAAACCAGCCTTCAGGATCTTATATCAAGTAGGGGTAAGTAATCACTGCCGTTTCATTGCTATGGGCGACATACAGAGACGTAGCCAGAAAGGTAAAGGCCCCTTCCAACTCAAATTTTCGATTTTTGACAACATGATGGTAATAATCAAGCATCTCTGTCGCTAGTTCTACCGTTTCTATTTATTTGGACCTCTACCGATTATTTTTTTCTGGCTACGTGCCTGTGTGACAATTGTTAGGTTACGAAATGAAGTCATTAAGTAACTCACAACTCTTGTTTTATAACTTAGAATCTTCAATATCAAAACATTTTTTATTATTAACTCATTTGATGTCTTGAACCTAGTACACTTTATAAATGAAATTTCGCAGCTCATAATTCGCTAGGCGATAGTTAATCGGAACTGCATTCCAAGTCGGCATATAAGTCAAAAATTCGTAGAACTTTTGTGACTTACGTAATGACTCACCCCTCTCACGTATTTATGCACTTGGTCATGGGTCAAATATGTTCACGTGCACGGTGGCGCAAAAGATACTAAGACACAGTACAGCAAGTTCCTGAATTCCCAAACAGCCACATAACTGATTAAAAAAAAAAACTTAATAATACAGCAGAAATCCATAAAAATCCCATAAGCTTACTAATTTTCTTATAGATTGCACCACTAGTACATTGCAAACCTCAGAACATCTTTTAATGAACTATTTTTATTGATTTATTTTTATAATTTTGGATATTTTCTATGAGGAAAATACTTATGACATTATATGAAAGATAAACTATAAATTAAAAAGTTAAAGTTAAATGGTATGTTCTTCAATGGGAGGAGGGAGAGGTTTTATTTATAGGCAACGATTAAAGGAGCAGAAGACGCTTCAGATATGCATTTACAGCAAATAAACAATGCTTTAGTAATCTTGATGAATTTAAATTGCTATACATGACTTTCTTAAACTCCTCTGATGACAGCTAATTTTAAATAATTATATTTGCAACAGAACTTTGTTTACGTAGAAGCGGTTTGAAACGTTACCAAATATTAATAGTTAAACAACCTTTAATAAATTAATGAACTACACTATTGTTGTGTATTCTTTCGCAAAATTTAAAAACAATAAACAACATAGCATTTTAGAGTTAATAATCTGTTTAAAATCGATTACAAATTCGGTAAAATTAATTGAGTTATCTCTAGACACTCAAAGCCATTTCCTAACATTTATCGTCTAGACACGACAAAAACTAAACACATATTCTGAACAGCGTTTAATCTGTATTATCTTATTTTGAGTAAAGCGAAGTATGCAAATCAGCCAACACCTCAGTTTATTTTATTATTAATTTTTATTTCATGCCAGTTATCGCATAATTTCGAACACATGATAACACAGTTTAAATGACTCAAATTATTAAAACAACACACAGGAACTTCCACAAATTATTGGTTTAATATAACTGCAATAACACATAGCATGCCTGTGTGAAATTTTAATAATCTGTGGGAGGATATTATTACTTTTTTTTCCCATCACTTTGCATTTTGTTTAGTAATTAACTCTGATAGGTATTCCTATGAGGAAAATAAATTTTGGGAGAGAAGACAATTTATGTGTCACTGAAACGTGCAAGAGCTCTTGACTTGCTGACTCGTAACAAAACGTACTGTACATTATTAAAACAATAATTTAATGCATTTTTCTTTATTTAAACTTCTGGGCAGTGTACTCGCATTCATACAAAATGCTTCGTGAAAATTGTACAATTCAAAGACCCTCAAAGTGCTCCATGATAGGGAAAATTTTGAGAAACCCTGGTTTAGGGCAACAGATTATTGTTGATCAAATTTGTATTCACAACTCACGTCAAGGCGTTAAAAAATCGATTTCAATTACACTTTTTTTTTTTTTTTTCCAAAATACCAATAACAGGTACTGACATCGAGTTTTATTCAGGAAGGGTGTCGCACTTGCAATAAATTGTGCACTGCACACTAGAGGCCAAAATCTTCTATTTGAGTTTATTCTAACCGAATACGTAAAATTCAATTGCACTTTTCAAGTTTTGTAATTTTATCATTTTTCTTTTTTTTTTTTTTTTAAGACTTCAGTTACTAAGACATCATTGTCGTTCTTTATAGATCCCTTTGCATGGTTTAAGATTCAAATGTCCGTACAATGAGGCTTTCCGAAATTACTTGCTGTAATAATGATATATTTTTTGATGAATGTTTCACCATTTTGATACAAAGTGCAAATTTCATTTTGGTAAATATTTGTGACTTATTATTACGAATATTTTTCATCAATAACTGCACACGGTCAGCCAAACACCTAAAACCAGCCCTGCTATTATGGTACTGAAAGACCAAAACAACGCTTGTGTTAATACATATTATTGATATAAATATTCTTAAATTAAAATTGTATCACATCACCTGTATGACGATAACTGCAGCAGAAAAAAAGGGGGGGGGGTAGTAAAATTGTACTGTTCGATATAAATAAGCTTAAAATAAATTAAATGGGAACACAATGCATAACCAATGTCAAATGCTGCGAAAACGGGGAGAGGGAATTAGATTGCCGATATAAATAAGCTTAAAATAAATTATTTAAAAAAAGGCTAAAATACGATCACATTAAATAGCCACGACAAATGCTGCGAAAAGGGGGGGGGGGAGTGAAGAGGAGGTGGAAAGCAGATGCTCCGTGTAAACACACGATTTGTATGTGGGCACTTTTTTCCCCACTTCCGTAACTAGTTACACGCGACCACAGCCTCGAACAATAAAGAAAGAAAAAAAAAAAGTCTAGCGACACCGCGATGCGCGACACAATGAGCAGCAGCCCGGGCTCATTACGTGCTTTGCAGGTCCGAATTCCGAATCATTCGAAAATATTTAGAACAGAGGCTCTGTTTCGATTTGGAACATCGCTCGCATCTCAAATTTTGGAGATCTGGCGACTTTTTCCCTTCGCCGTATTTGTCAAACAAACAAGCGACAACTGCGAGTGTTGATCTGTTTTAATCCTATTCACATCGATATGAGAAGAACAACTCGATAGACTCCACAAAGCTAAAAAAGTGCAGCCGTTGTCATCGTTCGATTTAACTACCAGCAACATGGTGGTCGATCGAATCGCCAGGGGCGTGCCACACAGCCTGCTGTGTTAAAAACTTCTTTAGTTCTGTGGCACGCAACTGGGAATTCGATCGACCGGCATGTTGCTGGTAGTTAAATCTAGTGATGGCAGCGGCTGCATTTTATCAACGTTGGGAGAATTTAACAATATTTTTGAATGGGTGAAAGCAGTGGAATTGTGTGGATTCACGCTGCAACCGCCACGCGTTAAAGGGTTAAATGTGTAGTTTAATGCCTCTAAACTTGAAATATTAGGTTGTAACGAAAGTTTCCCGCCACTACAAATATCATCTGCAAACAGTTCACGTTGGTGTGTTTGCTCATATTTTGTCAAACAATTTTTGTCTTTTGAAAGAAAGGGACTTGCTTTGGAACACTGTGTTGTTAAAAAATATCGTTATCATTAAGTACAGGGTGTCTGAAATGGAACTATCACCTTACTGGATTACCATCATTTGCTTCCAGTTCTGTTGCAAAAAATCAGCTACATAATGTCAAAGAATTTTGTACGTAATTTAGATTTTACTGTTGTATCATATGGCACTGTAAAGGTTTGGTACTGAAAGTTCAAAAACAGGGCCTATGACATTCAAGGAGCTGAGCGTTCTGGCCAGCCTGCTGATGTTGATGAGGGCCACCTGCGAGAAGAAGATCAATATTTAACCACTTGAGAGTTAGCTAAAGAGTTAGACATTAATGCCATGCACATTAGTCATGCATCACATAAAGATGTACAAGTTCAATCGCTGGGTGCCGCATGAGCTAGCTGACTCAAGCAGATTTGGCGGAGAACTTTCGTTACAACCTGATATTTTAAATAAAGTCTCTTGCATCAAGTGCGCCTATAACACAGCATATTACGTCACAGATTTTATTCACTTTGCAGGCAAGCTGCCACAGTAATATTTTATTGGGCGCGCGCGCATTGGCTCTTTATTCTATTTTTAGACATTCTTTGAGAATGATTAAATTTTGTAATAGGCAAGCTTTTATTTTCAGTTAATCATGCTTTTAAATAATTTTTTATGTCCATGCCAATATAACCGCATATTTAACCTAGTATTTCTCTAACTTTTAAAGTCAATACAGATATTCTCTGAAAATTCCAATTTTTCAAAGTTTTTCTGATGAGTGGGAATCTTAATATAATGCTTCCGAGAGGAGTAAAAAAACTTTTGTATTTTATGAATTTAACTCTTCAAGGGGCTGGAGCAAATTTATTTATAACAGATTAATTAAAATTACTTCTAAGAGGACTAGGGAAAAAAAAACAGATTTAAACTAGGATTTATGGATTATGGCTTTATATACATACATGCATGCCAAATCTTGTAACCGGAAAAATGGGCTTGGGAGGGTTCACTCTCCTCAATAAAGGCCGCAACTAGAGGGGGCTAGCGGGGCATGTGCACCGAGTTGAGGGGACGCAAGTCCTTTACGGTTCCAAAGGAAAGGGGGGCGCTAAAATTAAGTTTTGACCCAGGTGACACTAAGTACAGTTGCGGCACTGCTTACAACGTATATCTCATGTAAAAATGTCTCTAAGTCGAAGCACTTCCAGCGAACGAAGACAATCTTAACATGGAATGTTTACTTCTGAAAAACAGGCATCGGAAATTATAAATCATTACACTTGACATTTACTTGAGAGAACGAAAAAAGAAAAAAAAAAATTAAAAAATCTGCAATCTTTTAATCAGAAAGCATTTAGAAGGTCATCTGTTAGTGGCTAAAGGGAGACTCCTCAAATTTCTTGCGGTTTAAACAAAAACCACAAAAAATAAAGCTATTTATCGGGTGGTTTCTTCAAAATATATATTCCGATTCGAATAGATCTCCATAGTAACCGAATGTGAATTGAATTTAAAATAACTTGCGGTTTACCATGAGAATAACTATTAGTGGTGACAATGGCTCGGCTCGCGCCATGACTATAATTTTATCGCGGTTTTTGGGCTCGAGCTCAGGCAGTAATTATTGCATTTATCAGTGACTAAATAAAAAGATAACATTACGCTAAACGCATAAATTACAAACATTGTACATGGCGATCTTATTTACGCTTGCAATTATTCATTAACCAATTAGATAGTACCCTTTCAAAGAAATGGCAGCATCAATAACCCTTCTGTGTTGACCGTTGCTTCCCCACTGGGGGATAGCACAACATGCCTAGCGAGAAACTGAGCCTTAAGAGGTAAATTTAAAGTTTTGTAATGTTTTCTTTTTCTTTTCAACTAGCGAGCACTAGCCGATTAGGCACTGTCCACGAGGCCCTGAGTTCCGGGAGGGCATTCGGGGCAAGTGCCTGGGCCCCCTACCAAACGGGGGCCCCCAAATTGTTCTTTTAAGTTTAAAAATTTGTAAATTTTGAAAAAGTTTTCGAAGAAGGGGCCCTCAATGAAGCTTTTGCCCAGGGCCCTGAACTCTGCAAATCGGTCCCTGTTGTCCACTACAACTGTCCGAAGATATTGTGGACATTTGATTATGGGGCCGCCCAGTGTTACCCCCCATGGAGGGAAGGACAAGTTAACATAGCCGAGATTCGAATCCGGACCCAAGGATTGATAGAATGGTTGTAAAGCTACTACACCACCTGGGCGGCAATTTAGTATGTCTTCGAGTTGTCGTTTAATTTGAACCTTCTACAGCTTTGATAGTTATGAAAGATACAGTGAGAGAAGAGGAAGAAATGAATTAGAATAAGTTTACTTTTTTATCAATAATGGATAATAATGTTTTCGATATCGCTGTAAACCAATCGATCACTGTTAATTTCAAACCCTGCGCGAAATCGAAATATACCGTACAGAGCCAGATTAAGCCAACAAGGGGGCCCGGAGCAAACATTTGTCATGGGGGGTGGCTTTCACATAAACCCATTCAGTTTACAAAAATAAGTAAGCCTGTAGTTCCAGGCTTTCTAAAGTTCCGGGCTCTTGAGAATGTTTGGAACACTTTTGCAACGGAAAAAGGCCGGAGGTTTGGTACCATCCAACTTGATTACATTGTCCAGGCATTCATTATTTTAGTCACAATATTTTATTAAAACCTTTTTTTCACTATAGTTTAGTAACCTTATTTTAGAGAATTCTTGAAGAAGAGACAATTCGAAAAAATTTCTAGAAACAAAACATTTCTACAAAATACCATACCATAGGAACATTTTTTGATCTGCTTTCCCACCCTTTGACTGGGGGCCTAGGGCAGCTGGCTCGCCTATCCTCGTCTGAGTCTGGCTCTGGCCGTGTACGAAACAGGACCCGACTATAACATTTTTGGACCCAGGGTACTTTTCAAAATTTATGTCCTTGTATTTAGCTGGCTCAATTTTTGTGCCCCTGTGCATAACTTTGATATCAAGTTTTCGGTCATCTGTGTATGCCCAGTGCACGTGCGATAATCAGGGCCTGGTACGAAATCAAACTTTTGCTAACTGCAAATAAGTCTGAATATTTTCCCTGTTAAAGAAAATAAATAATGATAATAGAGCTGCTTTTACTTTGCATTTCTCAGATGAAAGCAAACAAACAAACAAAAAAAAGGTCTGACACAAAAGAATCTGGCTCCTTGAAGTTAAGTCCTCGTGTCGTGAGAAAGTTGAGGAAAAACTAAAACCGAAACGAAAATATCAAAAACGAATTAAGAAAAAATAAAAGAGTGGCAATAGCGAATTCCTCGGGCCACCTGTGTCCATCATTAGGCGTGTTCCCATCGCTCTGGAAGAAAAGACCCAAGGCTGTTTTCTCAAGTCGCACCGGAAGTGGACCGATTATTGTTGCGTGAGGTGCCAACGCCTCCTTTTTAGCCGGTCCCATTTTCCAGGTATTCCCAGCCGAAGCTAATTAATTAAGGTTGCGGGCCTCGTGAGCTGGACTGAGATTTCTTTATTGCTAGTCCGATTATGGACCTTAGGCATAAATTGGCAGCAATTTTAAAACGAAGATTCTTTTTTTTATTCCAAGCCCTGAATTGAAAGAAGTATTTTCTTAGAGCTGCAGTGTTTTTTTAGATGGCATTGTTTGTTTTGTGCTTTGGCAAGCATTTCCGAGAATCATCTCATCTACCTGCAGGGGGGGGGGGGGGACATGGGCGAAGGACTTTTCAAACGATTTTAACATGACCGCCTGAACTCTGGACCGTTAGATCGACAGCAACGTGTAGACCCTAATTCAAGATCTTCACACTTCGGCCATCTACCATGTTCAGTTTCTTATCCACTGAATGTGGGGTTATAGACGACATTGGAATTGGATAAGAATTATAAATAAATCAAACAGCCACGTAACATACTGGGTGGTAAACACGGGATTCTTATCAAAATTTTCAATAACCGTGAAACCAGCGGCGCATCCAGAAAAATCACATGGGAAACTTTCGGTTCCCCCCCCCCCCTTCCGATATTCCCAGTACTGTTTCTCAAAAAAATACAAGTGGCCGTTAACAGATGATTTCACACTTGCATGCAGGGGCGTAGCCAATGACCCCCCATGAGGAATTTTTTGCCATACTAAATGTATATTCTTCACACCCTTATCACACACATGTATACATATATGTGAGTTGCAGTAGTCGTAAACCCCCCCCCCCCCCATGGGAAATTTTTGGCGACGCACCTGCTTGCACGGAGGGGCTTGAATTTTCGACACTTTGGTGTATGACTTATTTTTAAATGGAGGCTAAAACAACTTTCACGTAATACTTTCTTTGCTTTTCTTTTTCTTCTTTACAAAAAAGGCATTTAGAGCAGGTTCTGAAAATGTAGTATCATCAGTACAAATTTTTCACTTAGAAGAAAATTATGCTTATAAATGTCAATGCAGTGGCAAGAGGTGATTGTATTGAATACAATGCTGGCAGCTAGTGGCGGATCCAAGAAAAAAAAAAAAAAAATCGGGAGGGGACAGAACAATCTTTTGTCTAATTTTTATGGTAAATTCATTTGAATTTACAAATTAAGTCAATCTCCTATAGTGTAAATTTAGTAAGCCTGGGAGCGGCACGTGCCCCCTTTGGATCCGCCAATACTTTCCAACTTTTGATAAATCCTTAATTATGCTATAACATCTTCGTGAAATGATATGGAAGATTACCGTGCGAAAACAGAGAGGCAAATGTACAATCGGAAGATTTTCAGGAATGAAATGGATTTTGATTAGTTTAATAAAAATTTTAGTTTGTAAAACCGACAATGTTTCTTTATTCCAATTTTTCTTATAGTAATTCATAGGCATTATATTTGGCCAATTTAAAACGAACCAATATCCAAGTCAAATAGTTACCTTGTCCCCAGAAAGAGCATTTAACTTCGGAATCCCTGCATTTTCGTTCATCTCAATTAAAAACTCTTCATGGTGGGGCGAGATAACAACTTTGACTTCTTTTGTTCCATTTCCGTTGCCCCACTGTGAATTCTTCGCAGGGGTGCAACGTGCAAGACCTATAATCGCAGACATTCAACCCAGGATATTGACGTTAACAGAGGTGTACGAGAGAAGGGGGGAAAAAAAATCTCAATTTTTTTGTTTTCCTTTTTCTTTCTGATGAAAAAGAAAGAAAATCTACCGAAACAAAGCGAATGACAAAAGAAGTGCGTTTACTGGGTCCCGATTCACGGTTACCTGGCCACGAGCAGCAATCAAGCATCAGAATGTTCTGGAAAAGTGGAATCGAGCATAAAGAACATGCCCCCCTGCAACTTTTGTTTTATTTCTTGGGTAAAGTAATTGTTGGTTGTACGAGAGTACAACGAATGGATTTCGATTTTTTGAAGAAAATACCGAGGAAAAGAATTTTTTTTTCTTTATCTTTTCCTGTTTGGGCAAACGAATTCTAATAATACTAAGACTTTTTCTGATTCATGTAATCCAAGAAAAAGGAAATAACAAAGATGCAATGTTTGCACAAGATTTACTATAGAAATATTTTAAAATCTATATAAAATTTCCCAGGTAGGAAATTTTGCGTCAACAGAAAAATTTGACACATGAATTATCGTTCATCGATGCCTAAAAGGAATGGTTTTTCTGTAAACGGCAAAAAGACACCAGGCACTAGTAAAGCACAATTAAAGCTCCCAAATTGGAGAATGTTCAGGGGAATGGAGCGTATCTTTGAGATGGAAATATACCTCCGCAAAATGGACAATTTTTGCAGGAACCGCAAATGTTAAACTTTCGGAGAAATATATAACATTTGGACTAATAACAATCTTGTAAGGGAAATTTCTCAAAGTTATTTTCGGAAGATTTCTTTACTTTTAAGAAGCAAGAAAACAGTTGAAGCATTATGCTTACAGATATTTACAAGCAGACGATTATTTAAATTATTAATAAATAGGCGTGAAAAAGTATCGTTTAAAAAGTGAACTAGGTTGATAACTTTTAAACCACTTTGTCTTTATGATCAGGGTTGGCACTCAATTTCGCAAACAAAATTCTCCGACTTTTCAAGTTTTTCCAGAATTTTTTAACTAAAATTCCAGACTTCGTCGTTAGGCTGTACACATAATTTACAACTGCCATTTCAATAGAGATCGTCATCAATCCTAAGCACACCTACGTCAAATCACATTTGTAGCATTCCTAACTGATGACAAATGGAAAATTACTTATATAAATGTTGACTTTTGATCATTTCCCAGGACAGGTTTTGAGATTTTCCAGGTTTTTAGAAAAAAATTGCAATTATCCCAGTCTTTTGCATGACCTTTTTTGTCAAAATAAAATTTCACGACTTTTCCAGGTTTTCCCTGACTGGAAAACCTAACTGACAACCTAACTGATTTTACACTCTCAACATGTGACGTTAAAATTTAAAGTGTCTAATATTTAAAAAATTTGCAATATTTCAATAAAAACAAATAAATGAATGCCAATTTTAGGTATTTCTTTTTTCCAGTACAAATTTACTAATCGCAATTATTTTTTCTCAAACATATCAGACAAAGCAGTAAGTGTTAGTTTCTTTACCATGAGCAATGAAGTTATATTAGATAAAAAAATAAATAAATAATCGTGTGATAACTAAACAAAGTTAATGGCTCATTAATCATTCACTTACAATAAGTAATTAAATTAATGGCATTTTTAATCAATACTCGTGATACTGTTTTTCCCAATAAGGAAAACCAAGAGTTACCACTTCTTGCAAGAGCAAACAATCGGTATTCCCTGCTATTTTACCTGACATTGTGCCTCTATTAACTCTTTTGCGAGCAGTAATAGACATTCAAGCTACATAATTGTGGCACTTATGATGCAAAAAAAAATCAGGATCATCAGTCAGTTTTTTTACGCCTATTCACCAGATGGTAATGAGATCTGCATAAAATGATAAAGGGTGACAAAAAGTTACGTACATTTCCCACCAATGTGTCAGATATTTTATCGATTTTCATTAAATTGGTGTCATAAGTTTAACTATCACTCCCTGAATCAGCAAAAACAGGAAAATGTTATAAAAATGCTAAGGCAAAACTGAATTTTGAGCGTTGACTGTGTACGTCAAAAATGACCAAATTTCTATGCTGAAGCACAAAATAAAATAAACACTTTACTTAGCGGCTTTTACAGTACTAAACGGACTTGTTAAACAAATAAAAAAGCAATGAAGTTTAAAAAAAGAATTTAGTTGGTGCTTCAAACCGACAGAATGTAAGATTTTCCCGAGCCATTGGAGAAATTATACTTTTCGATTTTCCTCCCTTCCCCCCCGACATCATCAGCTCTGAAGGTCACGGACACTTGAACTGCAGTCTCCGTACAAAATTGCTACAAAACTGTTAGACTCGGTTGCAGATCGTTCTGACCCGTTGAGCACGTCAAATGACACATCAAGGTTGGGAAAAGGCAGTAAGTAAGCAGGCGATTTTAACGGACCTCACGCACATCAAATGAGTGCAGACCCCCCTAATGAATTTTAATTCTATTACCGGGATCAGAGATGGCCTACTTGACGGCCCGCAGCCTGATTTACTCTGGCACGTGACAAGTACTAGGTTTAGGCTCCGGAACCTCGGCCCCTCCCGAAATTTGGATTTTTGTTAAGTGGAACTCAACAATCAATCTTTTTCGTGATAAATTCTACACTTTTTATCTTTTGTGCCCTGCCTGAAATTTCTTTCGGGCTGCATGCATCTCTTGACTTGACAATCGTAATGGTATTGAAGTCAGATTTCAATTTCAGCGTTCAAATTTTCACAAATTAAAGAGTAGTAATGCACAAAAAAAAGGCACATACGCACAAAAAAAGCTTAAAAATACGTCCAGTAAGAACCTAAGCTATTCCTTAAGATAACTAATATATATATATATATATAGGCATAAATAAATCGCAAAATTTTGACAGCAACGGAATATAAACATTTTGAAATATTAATCGAACTCTGAGCGAAAATATATTGAGGGAGGAAAAAAAAAAAAAAAGACGATGTAAATTATAACAACAATGCAACGCTTTATAAATCTTGAAGAAAAAATGTGATGATGCATTTCTGCAACACAACTCAACTATTAGGATTTAGGTGTAGTGAATAAATCTAAGCACAAAAGAAAGACATCAAAAAAAGGGTAATCTAATCTGCGTTACACTTCTTTCACAAGGACAGTTACTTGATGTATTGACAGATACCTACTGTTTCAGATTAACTTCTCTGCTTCACGCTGCACGGACAGATAAATCGGTATGATATTGAAAACCACACTTGTAGCATCTTACGAACGAAGTACAATACAAAAGTTTGTAAAATAATTTTACCGATTCCTTGCTTTTCTTTTCTGGAACGCATTTCAATGTAAATATTGCCAACTTGGCAAAGGTGAAGGTGACGGGATGTTAAATGTGAGACGGCGACATCTATCGTCACGTGTACGCGCTTCACTAAGCATGAATTATATCATTTGCACACGCACACATAACTATACACAGGCGTGCGAATCTTTAGAAGAAATGCTTACATCAACGGCATTCGAACACGTTCATATATAAGGTGTTATTCAGAAAAGAAATTAGTCAAATGAAAGCGATAATATAAGTACATTTACAATTACGAGTTATTATTTTATAAGTCCAGAGCATAAAGAATATTTTTAAGTACTTCGATATAAATAGTTAGTTGAATTATTCTTAAGGAAGTTTTTTTTGTTTGTTTGTTTTGTTGTCCCGTAATCTGAATTGTGTTATTGTTTTCAGAGAATAAATTCATTTAAAGGAACGATCACGGTAAGTTTATAAAATGCGGCCTTTTATTCAATCAATAGTACTTAAATTATATGCTAAATTAGTTTCTTAAGAATATATTCCTCTGTAAGCTCTAAAATTAGTTATAAAAGTAGACGTGTAGAAGTTTATCTTATTTACCAGACTAGACCAGTGTTCCATAGATATGCTCTCAACATGTACATCGCGTTTTAATTAAGTTTGGGAACTTTTGCTGTAGGCTAGTATTTCCAAGGCCTTCGAGAAAAATTTTATAAAGAATTTGGCAAAGAACTTTTTTTTATGTAAAGCTACTTTATATTCACGTTTAAAGGTTAAGAAAAAAATAAATACTAATATTCAAATGGCAGAAGTAGCATTTCTACCATCTAAATCATTCTAGAACTATGTAATTCAAACTTTAATTTTTAAAAGTTTCTTCAATTAGCGGTCTCTTAATCATGCTCTCTATTATAGCATGACTCGTTCTTAAAATTTCACCCGCGCACTTAGGCTCAACGCGGGTCTACTCTAGTTTGCACGGACCCAGGGGCGGCGCCCTGTCTGACCCCTCCTCTCGTAGGGCCTGATTATTTTCACACATAGATCCCATGTGCGACAGAGGCGGTAATTGTAAGCCTTGAACAGGTTACCATTTAGATTCAATTTAATGAATAATTTGTTTTTTGAACTTTTAAAAAGTATGTATATGTTATATAGGGGGTCAAAAGAAAGGCTTTAGAAAGAAAGCATAAATGACTAAAATAAGCAGTTTATTTTGGATTAAATTTAATCGGATCAGATCGTAAAAACTTTCAGTGAAACTATACCAGAATTTAACGAATGTGTAAGCATATATTAATGCATAGAACAGGAGATGTAAACAATCGCATTAATATCACAATTGAGCAAAATGAAATGCGGAATGTTACAATTCATTTGCAGAAAACGCCACAAGCCAAACAGGTTTTAAGTTAAATTTCTGGCAGCACCTCACCCTGAATTCCGCAATTGAGTCTGCTAAACTGTTATAAAATGCCAGTTCAGGCATCACGTGACAGGAAAAAAGTTTTAAAAAATAAGGGGGTCAAGGATGCAAATCCACACCTGTTAAGCTTTTCATTCACATAACGTATTGATTCATTCATTTGCTGGGCACCAGTCGACTGCTAGAAGCCACTAACGTCTGAAACAAGGCGTACTGTTTTTAAACATGCAAACACAACACTTGATTTGACCTTTGCAACAAAATGCTTCTGATATAAAACATGGAGAAACATTACAGATTATGCAATATGAAAAGGTAGGTTAAAATGCGTAGGCATTTCCCTTTAATAAAAAATGTAAACAGTTTGCTTTTCAGAGATATTTCTTTTTTAGCCTATATTGTTATTGTTAGTCAAGATCTATATTCATTAAAAAAAAAGTTTATTAGTTTTATTTGCAAAGATAATTTTACATTTAAGTATCCTTGCACTTTTCTTATGGCCCCAAAGATCTTTCAAAAAACTAAAATATTCCTGAAAATTTAAGAAATCCTGTTATAATTTTGAATTAGAGAGGTCTAAAACAGCTTCTCATTACTAGGAGAAAGTAAGATTTTTTTTAATGGGTATACAGTTAGACTTCGTTGGAATTGTGTTTCAAATGCAACTAATAAACTTTCCAATATGTATAAATTTTACTAAGTGATGTCAGAATATATAGGCTGAAAAATAAAAATAACTCAAAAACAAACTTGTTATACTTTTTATCAAAGAGAAATACCCATCCATTTTACTGCACGTTATCCTGCTACAATGTGTTGTCGTCAAAAGCAAGTCAATCGTGTTTAAAACCAGGATGTAGACAGATTTTTCATATTTAAATAAGACTTTCTAGTATATGTACTTCAAACTTTTACAGCACCTTATGCACTTCCACGTGAGTGCTTTAGAATGATGCACATTCATGAGTATTACAGTATTCCATCTTGACATTTGCATTTAACTATACGTATATTTACGTAATGAATGATTACCAAGAAGGCTATCAAATGTTTTCGTTTAACCAGATCTTGCATAAGATATACATATATAAAATTTAAACCCATTAAATTACTGAAAATAATATGTTGTACTTAATTTATATAACAGACTATTTATTTACTGATAGTAATTTATTAAAACTTTCGAAAGTTATAATCATTGGAGTTCTTTCAATAAAATGTTTATTGTAAGGGGCAATACCTTTTCTAAGAGCTTGTAATCATCTATTCGAGTCAAAATCGTTGACATCCTGCCTACAACGTTTTTCTGCAGTGTCAGAGAAATCTTGCGCGTAAACGCACACACACACACAAAAAAAAGGACAAGGTATTTTTTTTAAACCCCCACCTTTACTATTATTCATAAACCTGACATTCAACCCCGCTGCTTCCAAGAAAGTTACATGTTAGAAACCTGTTACTGACACATCCTGGTAATACTGACGTAATTTTTCTTTTTTCACATCCTTCAAAATTTCTCGGAACCAAGTGGCAACGGAGAGTAAGGATGCAAGGTCAAACTGACCCTTATATTGGTAGAGAAACATTCTACAGCCTCCACAAAATCGGCTTATGTCCGTTTACCTACAGAAATAGTTCTTTTTTTCTTTTCTTTCCGCAAAGAGGTCTGTTTGTCACGTATGCGGAAGTGTGTTCACGATTTTGCGACGCATTATTTGAAATGTGCACACAGAGGTTTATATTTGAACTGGGGATTTTGTTTATCACTGTCTGGATTTGGTAATGCAACGCCAGAAAAAGGTCCAATGAAGTGTTCTTTAATTACCTGATTTGATCTTGCGAAAAGAATTCTGAGTAATATAACGCAACACAGTTGATAAAAATCACCAGCTGAAAAACAGAAAACATGCGGAATACTTTTATGAGTTACTTAGCTTTTTATAATATCCATTTTTACAAAATAAGCACAATGCCTTTTTTTTTTTTTTTTTTTTCCCTGTATCAAATTGAAACAAACTAATTTATATCCCAGATATTGCAATCATGTAAGATGTACTCTAAGATTATTTCAATCAAGTTGAATGGAAAAATGAAAAACTTTGCAAAATAACACCATAAAAGTTACTTGTCATTTATTTTTTATTCTATATATATATATATATTTTTTTTTTTATCTAGGTGCCATCTTTCTCCCCTTTCTCTTGCCCTCACTGTTTTTTTTTTTTCCTTCGATTGGCAACGCGTTATTCGCTTGAGTTTTCCTGTTTACTTTCTTTTCAGTTCCCTGTTCCATTCTTCCAGTCTGTCACTGGCTTGCATTTGCCACCGACCCTACGAAGATCGAAATTTTTTCGATCGAAACAGCTGTATGGCCTTTAAGATGGCCTGACAAGCAACTTTTATGGTGTCATTTGGAAAAGGTTTAAATTATTTTATGTTTTAAACACCAGTTAACTTGAGTGCTTTTTGTTAAAGTTTAATGAACTTTATTTATTAACTTAACTTTCCAATAACCTTTTTAAAGTTCTTTCCAGTCAAGGCTAATCGGAATATCTTATTTTTTTAAATATTAAATAATGATCAAACATAATTCTATGTCTTTAAACAAAGAAAACATTTTCCTTCAGTAAAATATTCACAAAGTTTTTAAACACTGCTTAAAAGTTGTTTAGTGTCTGACTGCACATTTATTAATTGTCAAATATCGCATAAAAATATCATTCATTTGTTTATTGCCACGATTATAGAAATAAAGTAATATAATATTTACCGACCGTTGCAGTTTGAAATGCAGGCAACATGCTCTTTGATCAGTAAAAAAAAAAAAAAAAAGATCAAAGATACAGTATATTACTCAATCAATGTTCGATACCTGTAGTTCACATCCTTCTAGCTGCGACAGAACAGCTGTTAAATAACCATAGTTCATAATAAAAATCGCACAAGTACATCTTTATATTCTCCATTCCCCTCGGCTAAAGTAATCCTTCATTCTGATACAGAATAGGTAAACTTCTTTCCCCTGCCTTCGGGTCCATCAAATTTTACCGGTGTAAAAAAGTAGGGCCTATTCATCATTTTCCAGTGAACAATGTTAAAACGTTTGCTCCCTAACTCTTTCCATACAGAAGGGATATGTTTACAAGGAAAAGAAGAAGAAGAAAAAAAAAAAAAATGAGAATTTAGTCGGGTGGATTTTAATAGGACAAGGTAGGTGATAAAATATCATTCACTCTTTCCGATTTCCTCTAAGAAAACAGGCATCAAATTTATGTGAGAAGATTTTAAACGCCATTTCCCCCCTCGTCAGAAAAAGACTTAACCATATGTTGCAAAAAGTTCGCTAGACAAGATTGACGACTCTGAAAGAAACTCATCCTTGCCATTTTAATTTTCACCTCCTTGAACGACCTCAGTTGAACGATGGAATATTCAGCATTTCGCAGAACAGATTATTTCGGAAGAAAAACAATCATGGAAACTGTTTACAACATAGTTCGAATCTGACATCATTCGCTGATTTATGTTTAAACATTATTAGCTTTCGGCTTGAAAGATTAAATAAATGATCTACAAAATCGACCTTTAAAAAATATGATTTATATATATTTTCATCTCCGGTAAACAGAAATTTAATGATATATAAAATTCAGTTATTTTTTTTAATAATTCAAATAAAATGAAGTGAAATATTGGAGGGGGGACTTCTTTCCAAAAGAGCATTTATTTTATAAATTCCGCCAGTACAGTTCAATAGGTTGATACCCCAATCCTCCACATCCTGTACTTGCTATTGTTATCTCGATTCGGTTATTTTTGTCTGAGATACCAGTAAATAAACATGCACTTCAAATTCTCGAAAAGGTTTGAATAATCTGCTACAATATAGCACTAAAATAAAATTAAACATTTCCATTAATTAAATAAATTATGTTGCCGTCTAAGAGTTTCTGTTATATTATTTATTTCTTATCCATTATAGGATAATGAATCCGATTTGCCAGAGTGTTCGCCAATGTCAGTGTGCAATAGAGTAGATACATATTCCACGCCCTGGATCGAAAGGCAATGCAGATGTCCGGGGAAAAAAATTTGCTCTATGTCTATGGACCCCAAAGATGGATACACAGTCATGGACAATAACAGACAGCTGAAGGTGAGTACTCAATGACAAGTTTGCTTGCTTCAATCTATTAATCTAAGCAAAAAAAAAGAAGTATTTTTTAAATACGGGTAATACACTAATTAAGTATCGCCTAGAAAAGTGAAACTTGTAAGGAAAACTAAATTAAACAGCCCTAAGTTAGATCGGTTATGTACAGAAGTTTACACTGTTTAGCTGGGTCAATGATGTATTAATTTTGCCATTGAGAAATTAAAATTATTTTCATGCAACTCATTATGATTAGCATTATGATCTTTAAGTTTCAAAACAAAAATGGAACATTTCCCTTAGATTTCCACAAACCCTTCTCAAAACAAGATTTTGCTTAACAAATAATGGTCACAAAGTGTGCACTTTGTTCAAACTTTATAAAAATTATCATGAAACGTGCAATTAAAAAAAATAAAAAACACACAAATAGAGATTTATTATCATTTTTAGTTTGGAACAGTTTCTTTTAAGCTTCGTTTCATTAAGTGTAATTTTTTTTAGTTTGCATCCTTCTTTCAACAAGTAATTAATGAGAGGGGTAAATGTGCTGTGTAATAAAAGTAAACCGTAAATACACCACTTTATTCGGATGAATTAACAAATGGGAATAACAGCTTTTCCAAATGCTTTCTTCCCTGGCAATCCATGACATAATACATATTTTATATCAATAACTTAGAAGATTTATTAAACGTGAGTAGGAAGTCCTTGAACCACTGCGAACGAGATTTTACTGGGAATTCGTTTTTATTTTTGTGAATGGTTAGATAAAGAATGGTACGTCTGCATTAGTTAATAACTAACAACAATACAAGCTCAAAAATAAATAAATAAATAAAGCTGGCAAGTTTTTCGGATAGATTGTGTAGTAAAGATAATTAAGAACACAATATCTGCAACAAAATAAGCTATGGAGAATTTTAACCAGGGGCAAAAATGTGCCGTGTGTTTATTTATATGCTTGGAAACATATTTTATCAATACAATTAACAAAAAAAAAACTTCGAATCAGTTCTTGCATTAAAAACTAAAAGTTTAAATCTAATTTATCTCCGCCGAAATACTAACATTAAAAATAAAACGTTCTCAAATTATTTATTTTTCGCTTTTTAAATAAACAAAATTAATCACTAATTCTAAAAATAGCTACCAGGATGAAAACTGCTAAGAAATTGCCCATTTTTAAGCCGAAAATAAATTCTTACATTAGTACAAGAAACGTGCATTAATATTTTGACCGTATTCCTCTAGAATAATACATCTTATTCCTTTCATGACTTATCCAATTTCATCTAATTAAATAGAAACTTCCTGTGCGAAGTTTCTCAAAGTTTTTATTACAGAATTAGA
Organism: Cheiracanthium punctorium; assembly: GCA_038373885.1. Classification (NCBI taxonomy): domain Eukaryota; kingdom Metazoa; phylum Arthropoda; class Arachnida; order Araneae; family Cheiracanthiidae; genus Cheiracanthium; species Cheiracanthium punctorium. The sequence continues at coordinate 382,268 of JAWZYV010011937.1, read as the reverse complement.
ACAAACTACTTACTGAACGACAATTTAATTTTTTTCTTCTTAGAACAAATTATTTTCTGTTGTTGTAAAGCCGGCAAAGAGCCAAGCTGCTTCCATGAAATACGATTACACCATGATAAAGAATGAATTCAGTCACATTTCATCAACAAAAACATGTTGATTCCTCTAGCAAAAATATTTTCCGGTTACAAAATTAAAAGCCAGTGACTCACAAGAAAATTTCATACTTCGGATTGCAAAACAATCTGATTATTTATTTATCTTTCCACTTTTAGTTTGAAGCAGGATGTATGTTTATAATACAAGCAACGTTATTATACAACGGATTTAAAATATAAACCACTGTATAGTTTTTGCAAGACTTAATACACATTTTTGTAGGTGATTGAAAAGGGCTCATTACAAAACTGTGGTAAATTAAAGCAGTCCCATGACTGATGTAAAACGTTACACAGTCATGGGACTGCTCACGTCACATTGATTGTAATACACAGTAAGTAAAGTAGTTAGTGGGTCCAACTTATAGAGGTATATTTCAATATTACGGCCACATTCCGTCCTCCAGAAAAGCGTCCAACTTGGGAGGTTTCACTGTTTTACAGCGAGTAAATGTATTAACTCACATAAGTCGCAAATTTAATTTGATGATTTATTAAACTTAATTTTACTTATTGTTATTTACTTATTTGTTATTTGTCCTTCTAAGTTTAGATTATAAAGTATGCAAAAACATGTTTGACTTTTAAAATTTTATTTATCCTTCTAATGTTTAGTTTATGATATTTAAGTGCAAAACGTTACATCCATTCAACCATTTATATTTTCAGCTTTGTGAAACAACGAATAGGCTACCGACCTGCCGTTACTTCCGAGACATAGCTTGGACGTACATGACGTATCCAGACAACACAACAAAGCACACAGTACACTGCAAGTGTCCAAAGAACAGTGAAGCGTATATTCTAAGACACGAAGTGTACAACATTCCGGAAGGCTTTGCCGTGGTGTACTTCTTAGCATGTTCACCTCAGAGCGTAAGTATTATTATTAATACCTCGAATTATGCTACCCTTCGCATAAGTTCGGGGTATTACTGTATTATTATTATTATTATTGAGCAGTGCATCTTAGATCTTTAAGTGAGTATACACTAGCGATGAGAGGCAGCAACGCACCGCTCGATATTTGTTCTTCCTGCCGTCTCTATACTTGGGTGGTTGGAAGAGACGGCTCTATTTGTACAAAGGAATTCCTTTTATTTCCCTGAAAAAAACCTCCAATAACTGGATCATGGGCCCCGGTAATGATTCATTTTACCGCAGGCAGAAGAAGAATCAGAACTATTGTTGTGTGGTCTTCAGTTGTCTCTCCTCACTAGTGTATACCCACCTTTAGGCAAACCTTATCGAGGCAGAGGTGAGCAATATCTAGCAGGCTGATAAATATTATATTTAACGGAACAGTTTAGAAATATCTTACATATATAGAAAAAATTCCAACCTGTGCGATCCTACATACACCATATGTAATGCTACTTACGAGTGCAGTGGAACTTGCTGAATGGAATAGCCAATTTGCCACGAAAATTTATCCTAATAAGTGGGATATTCCATTATCCGCTATCACACTGACTGATTATTACGGTTTGGTACATAGAAAATTTATTACAGTAAACAGGATATTCCTTTAACCGCTATTCCATTAAGCGAGCTCGACTGTATGTCCTGTTCAATGTCAACCCATTTCAGGGTGACCACCGACGACTAAAACGGCGACTTTTGCTACTAATTTAAAGATAATGCGACTTGGTCGACTATTTTGAATAAAAAACGTCATTTTCATACTATTTCCAAGTTTTTGGCTACTTGTACCTTACTCCAGGCGACTCATTTGAAAATCAGATTTCGGTTTCTGTCAACTCGCTCTTCTTTTTAAAGTTGCGAGATTAGTCTTACATCAAACATTCTAATCTTTTTTTTTTTTTTTTTTTTTTTTTTTTTTTGTCGTACTATAAAAATAAATGTACTATATGCTCTGTTATATAACGCATGGAATTTTTTAATTTATCATTTTATTCATTACTTCCTAAAGTAAGCTAAATGACGCACGTTAATTTGTAACTACAAAATCATGCAATAAAGCTACTATTTTGGTAACTAAAATTAAGAAAATGGCCCCTGAACTGGCAAACTTTTTTTGGTGTCGATGAGGCTACTAACGATGCTATTTTTGCCTCATTAGTGGACACCCTGCATTTTCCGTTGACTACTATCCTCCCAGAGCCTTATTATCGCATGGGCAAATCGGGACTTTGCCCAGGGCCCCCAATTTCAAATTTTGTTCTGGAAAATTCCTTTTTATATCAAAATTTTATGAAAAATAAAATAAATTTCATAGTTGGGGGCCCACAAATTCATCAATGCCCGGAGCCCCTGCTGATCATAATTGGGCCCTGTATCCTCCCGACCAGCTTCATAAGCTTTCGGTAACGCCGCCCACGGAAAACGCAACTAATCCGAAATAAGCGGAGCATTGAAATAATAACTCGGAGAACCCATTCCGCATATAAAGACTTAATAGGGGAAGAAAAGGGGTTAAGGCGGGCAGGGCACGCGAAATACCTCTTTGTAATCCTAAACGAGTCATTCAATATCTTCCCTGCCCCTTAAACTCTTCACATGCCACAGCATTTAAACATCACAAAGACAAAGGCCGGATACAGGCCGCTTGAGAGCACGGGGGTAAGTGCACTTCCTGCAAGAGCCGGTCAGTGCAGGCAACAAACAGGGGCGCCGGCTGAGGAGAGGAAGTCCATTTTATTCCACTTGGGGCCATCCCATTGTCAGGTGTCTTGCAAGAAGACTCTCGATATAAGCTCCGGAAATGGACAATCTGTTACTATTATGTAGTTACTATGTCATTTTCAACGGAATTTTTGCGTTCGGAGTGTGGTGCTGCTCCTTTTTATGAGGTCATTACGAATTTCAGAAAATGCTCACTCTTCTTCCCCCCCCCCCCCTCACTCTTGAAACGTAATCAATCCACCTGCAAAAATAAAATTAGCACAGAACAAAGTCCTTAAAAACAGAAAACTCACTGAAAAGGAGAATTGGGTTGGCCTAAAGGAATTTTAAAAATACACGGTCACTCTTCTCGATACCGCAGAAACAACATGTAAAAATTTATAATTTAAAGTGTCAATGAAATGATAATATACTATATGTATATATATGTTTTTAAAATTACATTTGGTGTATTAGTTACTGCAATTAATCGTCAGACATTACTGTCAAAGCCAACAAGAGATTTAACATTAATTGAAATTGATATATATCGAGGTCTCAATGATTTTCCTTTTAATAAAGTTATTTTCTATATCTTTTGGCGCACCATTTAACTGTCAATATTACTATTGCAAAACTGACTTTTTTCCTTCTGCGGTACTGTATAATCTACCAAGAAAATACTTTTTTAATCATGAATACCACCCATTCTAGCACTTATTTATTAATTTGTTTTTCAATTTCAGAAAATACGCTGTCAGAGGAAAGAGCCCTGTCGACTGTTTACAGTCAAGAAAAAGTCAGACGTCGAGGAGGTGAACACAAGCACGCTGTGTCAGTGCCCGCATGGCCACCGCTGCCCAAGGCATCACTTCGATCCTTCGGTGATATTCAGTCCTTCGACGTTCAAGGAGGAACACATAAAGACATACAGTGGCTACTGTGCAGTGGACTTGTCCTAGAACTTTCGGGAAAAGAAGGAATTTCCTTCTGCGAGAAAGAGCGTCTTAAAATATGTGATACTTTGATGGAACGAACTTTTTTTTTTTTTTTTTTTCCTCTTAAATCAATATTTAGTTTCTGTAACATGAAGAAGGAAGTGGTAAACGATGGGAGAAAAAGGAATGATATTTTAAAAAATCATTGAAGTAAGATGTGCCAAAGCAGTTACAAATACAAATATTTGGTGAGCATAGAGAGGGGGGGGGGGGCGAGGGAATATGAAATATTCAAAGTACCTTTTGAAATATGTAACTATTCGATATACAAATCTTCTTGCCATTTGAATTAATCGCTTGAAAATTACCGTAGAACGAGTTGAAATAGCAGATACTAATAAATACAGAAATTAGGCTTTAAAGGGCTGGTGGGTTGCTATCTGGAATTCGTCAGCTTTAACTTGGCAAAATTATGGATTACAAGGCACCCTGGCTGACAATTTCCCAGATGATCTAAATTAGGCGGACTGAACTCTGGTGGTTCTGTAACTCAGAACATCAACTTTAAAACAATATTAAATTTCACAAACACGTTTTCAGTTTTTTTTTCTTTTTTCAACAGCGATTCTGTAAATTTTTAAATCTAACAAATTAAAACATGAAATGAAAGGGAAAAAAAAACCCCTGCTAAAATAATTGCTTTCTTTACAAATTACAACAGATTTTCATTAGAACAAGTAAATATGTCACTTCAACGGTACAGATTTTTCTTTTAAATTGACTAGGAGCTGGTCAGTCCAAGATGGTTGCCATTCAACAGCATGCGGTACGTGCCTTGAAAAATGATCGAATGCGGGAATCAATTTCCATCAACAATCGAAACTCTTTTCCATGAGAAAGGAATCCAAACCACAAGCCGCGAAAACGACATAGGGGAGAAAGGCATGACCATTGGAACTATCAGGACACGGCCCAGTAGCCAACGGTCAGAGGTGGGCAACTTCGGCTGGCCTTTCACAGGCACGGAATAAAGAAATTGCCCTGGGAATGTTCTGTGATGGACCCTTCCCAAGGCTGAGTAGTCATATCCAAATAGTTGTAATTGCCGTGCTAGGGTTTAAGGAAGGTTGTTTGTTGTTACTTAAAAGTGTTTCTGGAATTTTTTGTGCCCCTGAGGACTCCTGACTTCCGATTAAAATTTTCATTTCGAAAACTGTGAGAAACTATTTTTAAGCAGTTGACAGGATTTTTGACCTTAAACAGAAAGTGGACAATTGCCCCCGTCACTTTCTCATTGTAGGGAAGACAAAAGAAGAAAACATGTTTAATAAGCGGTATTGACGTCACGTAAAAATCATTTGACATTCTCTGGTATAGTCCTTATTTATTTTCTATAGAGCTAGTGGCTTTTGGTTTGTCGAATCATCAGTTGAAATTCTGTGTATAAGAAGGCGGACAGATATAATTTACGCATATATAAATACTCAAATTTTAATTCACATTATTGACTGACATATTAAAGACTAGGAAAAGCACTGATATCAAGCAAAATATTATTTTTTTTTTAAATTTCAAATAATCATCGGCGAAAAAACAATTAAACTCCAAAATCGTCTGTAACTGGTGTTAAAAACAGCTCAACTTTTTTTTTTTTTTTACAGTTTATTTTAATCACTCACAGCTCGTTTCGCAAACGGTCACATATTTTAAACAGTCAAAAGCTAGTGTGTTAAAGAATATAAGGGCAATATCAAAATGTAAAATGTATAGACTATATGAGATGACATACTCCTGTAAATGTTATCTGTCACTTGAAATATGGCAGCTTTGAAATGACATATTTCATTGATTATTTGTACAGTGTTGTATATATATTTTGTAAAGTACCTTTTTTTACGAAGCTGACTTGTTTCTGAAATATTCAACTTGTACATGTCCATCAGTCTTAACTGAGTGCCATATTTTTTAAAGATTCGTTTGTTTTTCATTTCCATTGACTTATGTGATTTTCATCTTTTTTTAATTTTATATCAACCATGGTTTTATAATGATAATTCACAGCATAGAAGTACTGAGCAATTCATGGAAGCATGTAAATTTTATTCTCTTTCATCTTTACGAAGCAAAATGTTTCTTTAGAAAATAATGAGAGATAGTTAAATTGTGTTCTTACTTGTGCCATGGTGAAAATTAAAGAGTTTTCATTTGAGTGTTCAACAGAATATGTCCAATCCTATTGTCCCATCATGTGTAAAAATGTACAGTGTACAGATATCGGAGAAACATTAAATATATTCTACCTCATATATTTGTGTACAGACTTCTTTTTTTCCTTTTTAACGCCAGCTACAACAAAAAAGCCCTAATCATTCCCACCACAGCAGCATTCTCCAGCTAAAAACTAATCTGTGTAGAATTTTACAACTATTCAAGGACTCTAACAAGGATTCAAATACAAGTCCATGGAAATAGTTGTCTGAAGCAGACTTCGTGCGATTACACATTCATCTGTAATCGATTGCAAGAAATGATATGGATTACGATAAATTATAAAAAGATTATGATTTCTGAATGTTAATTAGTAAAACGGCAGTAATCTTAAGGAAATCACAAATTAAAAGAATTCGAGAATAATGCAATTTTATCATAGCATTTCTGTAAAGTTTGTTAAATATTATTTTAGCAATCGATTAAAGAAGATTGTAATACGTACGAAGTCTGGTCTGAAGTCCATTTTAATAGCAACAACCGGAATGAATACGCGCTAACGCGTTGACTGCCGGACCAAAAAGTATTAGAGTGCAAGCCACATATTTCTTGCAAGCTGCGTGTTTTTCGAAAAATTAATTAGTTATTAACAAAACTGAAGTAGGAAGTTTAGCTTATGCTCGTAACTGTGACGAGTTATCTCGTGATCAGCAGGGAACGTTTAAATGAGGCTTACAGAAGTAGGCATCATGATCATTTTACTATATGAACTACTGGTCGAAGTATTTATTATTATATTTTTTAGTTATATCTTACAGGGTTTTACAAAAGATATGCGTGCATCAATGTAAATGAGCTGAATGTACGCATATTTTTTGTTTTGTATATTACGTTATGTTTAATGATTCAACTTTTACTGTGTTAAATGATATTGCAATGCCATTTTCGCTATTCAAATTTGTGATAGTAAAATTTACCGATTTAAAAGAAAAAAAAAATACACGTCAAGATGATTTTTACAAATCGCTCATTCGAAGGCAGTGACCGAATAAAAATTTTCAGTGATGTTGGATATCAAAAACGAAACTAAAGTAATACATTGCTATTTTTTTAAATATTTATTATATATTATATTTATTATATATTTATATATTATTATTTTTTAAGTATAAATTTATACCCCCACGTATATATGCTAAATGCTGTCAGTTTATTTAAATATTTGATTGAAGTTTAAAACATTGTACAAGCCAGGACTGAATAAAATGTCCATCCCCTCCTCGATAACTGCTAGCTACGATGCGTTCCCTTGCATTGGTGGTTCTGGTGAGAATCAATCTGGCAACCCCATAGCGACGCCCCTGTCCCTTACACAAAAAAATACACCTCTCAGCGCTCAAGCTGCAACTGAGAATTCCAGATTTACCATCTTTCTTTTTCCTCTGGCCACGCGGAATGGATCCTAAAATGTGTGGGCCGAGTTTCTTGAAAAATAATACCATCCATTAAACGTGATTGCACGGCTTCCGGTGGAAAATAACCATTCCAGTGTGGCAAATGGACGGACGCATCGGGCCAAGGGGGAGGGGGGGGGGGCAAGGAAATAAAAAGCTGAACATAAAATGGAAAGGAAGTTTTTATTATTAAGAGCAGAGCAATTTTTTTTTTTGGAGGGGGGGGGGGGCGTGGGATAGCGTTCATGCTTGTTTACTTATCTGCTATTTATTTTTGCTTTTAATACTCCTTTCAAGCATGAATACTGTAAAAACAATGAGGAATTATCTAAATGAACAAGTTGGGTCCGTATATTTCTGTTACAGAAAATAAAGGTTGAAGGAAACATTTTTTTGGTTCAAAAGTTACACGAATTAAATTTTAACACTGTGTGAGGAATTATTTAAATAAACAAGTGGGGTGCGTATATTTCTGTTAAAAAAAAAAAGAAGGTTGAAGGAAACTTTTCTTGATTTAAAAGTTAAATGAAGATTAATTTCATTTTTTTCAATTAAATTTAAAGTTTTTGAATCAATCTTAGCGTAGAAAGTTAACAAATAATAAAAAAAAAATCACACTTTTTTAGTCAAAAATAGAATGTGAACATACAATTCCAAAAACATGGGTAATTGATTTTTCCAAAAGCAGTCAAATAGCAACTTTTTTTTGGATGATTGTTTATATAAATGCAATTCAGTGGCGGATTAATTCAAGTTTGTCGGGGGGAGAGCTGTTAGAATGTCGGTGGGGGTGGTTAGTTAGAAGATTGATACTTCCATTTTATGGAAGTTATTGATACTTCCATTACTATTATTGATACTTCCTATTGATACACCTACTATTATTGATACTTCCATTTTATGGAAGTAAAATTTGATCTTTTACATTAATTTCTTTTGTCTCGGAGGGGGGGGGGGCGGTCGACCCCTCCGCCCTTGATGCAATTACAATAAAAGTATTATTATAAGTTCTTGAAAAAGTCACCTGTTCCTATATTGTACAATTTTTCATTGATATTTGAAAAGTATAGTATAAGTGTCTTGTTTTAAATGACTGTCCATTTTTTAAATCCACTTTTCAAAATACAGTCAACTCCGGATATAATGAACTTTGGGCTATAATAAACACAAACCATTAGTCCCAATCATAGGCGCACCCACGGAGGGGGCTATGGGGGCTGAAGCCCCCCCCTAAAGGTAGAAAGTTAGAAGTGAAAAGCTTTAAAAAATGAAAATTGTCGCTAATGAATTATTTTTTTCTTTCTTTTTTTTTAATTGTCTTCAAGTTATTTCTAACCAAAAAAGACATTTATTTAAAAAGTTTTTAAATAAATGCTTACAGTTAGTTTACGAAACACTGTTAATCTCGGTTACAACGTCACTGAAAAGAGCAGATAATTATTTATGACTCCATACCAAGTTACATTGCTTGTGGGCTTGTGTTCTATCGGACAGTCAAGTGGTACCGAATATGTAGACGTTATAAGAGAGTTGTAACTAATCGAGATCACTATAACCGAGTTCAGCAGTATTTGCATGTTGCCCAGCCCCCCCTAAACTAAAATCCTGGGTGCGCCGCTGGTCCCGATTCACATACAGTATCTCTGTTCGCCAATGGGGTTACTTCGATTTTAGTGAACTTTGGATATAGTGAACGAAGTTTGATGGTCTCCAGAGGTTCACTATACCGGAGTTGACTGTATTTGTTATGTGAAAACTCTGCCAGAATTGTAAATGAAACCCTAGGTCGATACTAGTACTCGAAAATACAGCTGCGTACTTTGTTGAAGATCAAAACTCAGGCTGAGACGTTAACATATGATAACACAACGAACGCAACCGTGTCAGGATGGTAAATACGAACTGAAGCACTTTTCTCTCGAGAGCACATTCCAAGAAACACTGAAATATTTACCGTGTAGACACAGCTGCGAAACATTCCCGCGAGTACAATACCTGGAAAAAATGCTCTGGAAAAATTTCTCTTCATTCCGTTTACATGGCAAAAAAGGCCATAAAATATTGCGCAAGTAGCAACATCCAAGAATAATAGCTTGAGTTTGTTAAAAATAATTACATCTGCACTGACTGTATTTTATATATGATGCTCGCATATAAAATTTGAGTTGATTCCTCCAAAAGTCCTCGAGTCGACCACACCAGTCGAATCCCCCAAGAAAAATTGCTTCAATCTGTTAAAATGATTATAACTGCATCGACAGAGTTATATGTGAATGCTCGCACCTAAAATTTAAGATTGGTAGAATCCTCCAACAAAAATTGCACCCAATCGTTTGAAATAATTATTTCTGCAATCTATGTGACGCATCCTATGCTAATACTCGCACATAAGTTTGTGATTGGGTCGAATTCTGCTTTTGTTTTCAGATACATAAAAATGGAGATATAATTACACCAAAAATCTCCTTCAAAAATTTTTTAAGCTGAAAAAACGGGCAAATGTTACTTTGAAACTGGAAAAACAGTATACCAAACATTTCTACATAAAGGTACTGCATTTTATGTAAAAACAATGGCACACAGAAGTGTCTTAAGTTAACCATACACACAGTGGGGGTTAAAAAAATACCACCACCTCACCGCAAGCATACCTTTGCGGGTAACTTAGTAATTCATCAAAAATTTAGGGGTCCGATTCGTGAAAGAAAAATTTCGGGGTCATACATACACGCTCACCCCAAAGTTACTCAGGGAGCTCGTAATTCCCAAATCGTGAGTTAAAAGAATTTGCAGCAGTGGACTTGCTCCGCTGTATTCCTATCCGCTTCGATCACCATAAAAGGAGGCCCAGGGAAGATAACATTGGGAAATGGAGTGTGCGCCGCACGGAGGAGGGGGGGGGGGGGAGCTAAAAAATAGCGCCACTATGCGTGCGTGTGTGCACAGGCTTGGAGTCGGCGACTCCGCTCTCACGAAGTCGTGCCCCATTAAGATTTTATAGAAATACGGACGGTGGGTATAGAGGTGAGCAAAAAAATAAACAAAAGTAAAGAGAATGCGGTAATGTTTCTTTGTTTTGCTCTTTGCTAAAATACTTCTGGTGGTGTATGCATGAGAAAAACATCCAAAGGAGGATCTAATTACGATAATTTCCGGTATGGGGGAAAAAAAATAATAATAACATACGTCCCACAGTACCAAGGTATGCTGTTCATATTATCGATTTAGGGGGGGGGGGGATGGGAATCATAAGTATTACTTTTACAATGTTGCTTTTTGTGAATAGGCCAGAAGGTTTCACGATCTTCACCTTGTAGAAAATTGGCGGTTTGCAAAAAAGAAGTCTTTAAAAGCAGCAACTGTTTCCTCTCACTTAACGCCGTTGAACTAAAATACTCGGACCACGAGGGAAGGGGGCGGGTAGATGCGATGATAACCGCTCCTTAGTTGAACCTAAAAATTTGCTTTTCGTTCACAGAAAATTCATATTCTGCTGCCGATTTATTTTTTCTTTCTATTATGCCCTCTGACAAACCGCATGAGGTGCCAGATCCTCCCAGATAGGGAGGCAAGGGAGGGGGGGGGGGCGTTTCCATTTTCAGTGGGCCCCAGTGGGAGGAAGTCCGACTTAGCCCGGTGGTCCCCTAATTTTGAACTCATTCCAGAGGAGGGACCAACCCCCTGAAATCGGCACCCCCAGAGGTACCGTTTAACAACATGGAGGACATTGGAGCCACGACTGATTTTACGTGCACCAGCTCCCGTTAGCTCACACGGTTCCACAGTAGTCGAGCCGAGAAGGGAAAGTCCCTCCCAAGCACTGGCCAAGCCGGATGCTGCTTCACTTGCCGTGTTCTTATGGGAACGGAGTTTAGCGCCCAGACCACTGCGGGACTGTCGAAATATTAACCAGGTATGGAACATTTGGTAAGAATTTGTTTTCAATCTCACAGCAAGTTCAGTTTTATGGCATTACTAAGAAAAGGACGGGAGGGGGGGGGGGGGAGGATGAGACTGCTAGGGAGTTTAACTCACCAACGAATCAAGGTTTAGCCTGCTCAGTCTCATCGTGGGCAGGAAAAAAAACAAACAAACAAACAAAAAAAAAACTTTACAGCTGTGACAAGTGTTGTTTGATAGCATTGGTCTTAGAATACTCTGCTGGGGAATTTAGTCATTCAGAACCTATCTATTCTGACCTTTTATATAACATATCGAATAATGTCCAAATTATTCACTATTAAAGTAATTCATGAAATTAAAATAAAAAATAATGTCATTTTAATTGATGGAATGGGAAGGTTTTGCAATTTTATACAAAAATAAAAGTGAAATTACAGAGGGAAAAATCTTATCTTCTTATGTCAACAGTATCATTGACTTTTTCACAAAAATGATATCTATATCATATAGCCGAGTATAAGTATATGGCAGTCAAAGGGAGTCCCTTATTATGGGGTGGCTCGAAAAATTATCTTTGAAGAGAAGAGAGAACAGTGGGTAAAACCAAGTGCATGGTAATCTGAAATGTATGCGATGAAAATATATCAGAAATATAGCTGCGAGACCACATAATATAAAACAGTCCGAATAAAACAAGAATTCCCACTATAAAATTTTGAAAGATAACTGCCACTATCAAACAAATCCATTATCCCTGGCGATTAACTAATTATTTCCAAACGAGTTACATTTACACAGCATAAATTAAAATGAAATTCGATAAGTGCTTTGAAGATCCTTAGAAATCTGTACATGTTGCCTAACATATTAAATTTTTCGCAGGCAGTATGCGGCCTTACCTTTAATTTAATATTTAATTATAATAACTAATCTAATCTGAGATAATTTGGGGCTGTATTTTGCAACCGTTCACACCTGCAGACCAGTAAAAAAAAAAAAAAAAAAAGAGCAAAACTTTGAAACAAGTATTTTATACAGTAAAAGCAGGTATTTTATTTCTCCAATCAAACGTTTCAGAAGTACAACTTTCAGTAAGTGAGACATTTCCTGTGATGCTTATTTTTTCACTAAACTAAACTTTTTTTATTGGACCGGTGACGAAGTTCCACAGGTCAGTGCTTGGGTAGGAATAGGTAAGAAAGAGGTTCAAATGGGAGAACATAAGGTTTGGTGCTGCCATCTGTTGAACAAGAATGATTCCGCAAAAATGAATTAAGCAGAATAATCGAACCATAAAAATTTGTGAAGTGCATAAAACTGCACATCACTCTTCAGAAATGTTTTGACCAATTCTTGCAATTCGTTTTGACACAGGTTGCTTCAAAATTTTTTGCCAATCCCTGACATACTTAGTGAATTGTATATTCCAGTTATACTTACAGGAAACACTTCGAAAAGATCTTCTGCAGCCAAATTTAAACCAAGGATTATATTCAGAAGTTTTCTATTTAGTTGCTTTTAATTAAAAATATATTATATAACTTTTATTTAAAAGTCAGTTAAATACAATTTTTAAAAATATCATTAAAAAAGAAAGAAAAAATCGGAGTTTGTGCACGTAAATGAGGTTCCAGGATGTGACCTGGAAACATTTCAGCTAATGTAACGTAGAAGAATGTACATCGAAGTAATCCGGAAGGATTTTTAGTGCTCCGACTATTGATGAATCTTTGAAAATGTAATTTGAATTATGCTAGCAGCAAATCATGAAATTCATTTGGACTATTGATATTTTTTGCAAAGTCTTCGAATTTATTTAAAAGCTGATTTTAGAAATGTATCAACTTTTTTTTTTACTAATGTGAATGTGAATGTTAAATTAAATTTTGATTAAAAATATTTTTACTGATATAAATGAATCCATTTTTACTTTCCGAACATGTACCATGTAAGGAAAGTATTGTAATCGTGAAAAAATTCGACTTCGAGATTTTGGTGTATTTTACACGTTTTGAGGTCCTTCTGAATTCATTTATGCTATTTTTACGAGATGTATGTATGTATTGTATGTGTGTATGTGTATGTGAGTGAACACGATAGCTCCTAAACGGAGCATTCGATTGAGCTCAAATTGGGTTTATATGTTATAAACCACCGTCGCAAAACTGATATTGATTTTGGTGTGTATAGGACTTACAGTTTTTCTACAGGGCTACGACAAAGATTTCTTTTACATTATGGCCTATGGGAGGAAATTCTTGAAAGTGCGCTAGCGTTTAAATGGCGCATTCGATTGAGATTCAGTTTGGTATATATGCTTGAATTATTCATCGATTAAAATTGATTTAAATGCTTGGTAATGATCTTAATCGTAAGTGTTCGGAAAGTCGAGTGGAGTCACTCCAGATTTTTTCTTACTGTATCATAAACTACAATTTATAAAACTTACATTTAAGTCTCACTTCAGTTCCCTTAATAATAATTCTGGACATTAATCAGAATACTAATTATGGCGCGAATGATGAAAACAACACCCCCGTCAAAATCAAGGGATAAGCTTTCTCCCTCTATTTCTCGTGCTCGTCATATTTCCGGACAATAGTGTTCAAATATTATGCACCAGAAAGATAAGACCATTTCTCAATTCTTATGCATAGATTATTTTAATATCTTATTTTACACAACAGATGACAATACCAGACTATTTTTAACTTAATTAGGCGATAGTTTATTTTTAAACAGCTGGTAGTGGTATTCAAATGTGTGTATTTGTGAAATGCACTGTTGCAATCTTAGCTCACTTTTTTTACTTATGTTCAAAGAAAACTTTACAAATATTTATTTAATTTACGAAGTTTAATAAAATTCTTCTTAGTGCTTAAAACAGACATTTTTAATGATTCCCCGCTTACTATAAAACACACATTCAGTCACAATAACCCTACATGTCGGCTTTTCCTAGTAATTTACCTTCTTGTTTTTTCCTTTCGCGCTAAAAATATGTCCAAAACCTTAAAACGAATGCATATATTGTACATGCACTTATTTTTTATACAATTTTATGGAATAAAAAAAAAATAGGCACTTTTATGACCGCTTTCTTGCAATAAATAATACGACTGTTAAGAGGTTAATAGAAATATAGAAGTCGAGTAAAGCAGCTTATGTGTGAAATGAGTACAAAATAAATAGTACTCAAATTTTTTAGCTTATTTTATTGTTTCAGCTTATCAACAGATGGCAGCACTAAAAAATACAGTGTAACCAGCCACCGTCCTCAGGGTTTTGAATTTTGAGTGATATGGCAGGCAAGCCTATGGACTTTGACCTTATACGAGAGGTATAAACTACACGCCTACAGGAGGGGGGTCGGGTCACAGACTTTTAGAGGGGTTCTAAGTGTGCATTCACGTTACATCTAAAACCAAAACTCCAGACCGTCAGATTAACGGGACTAGGGAACTTCAGCCCTTCAGCCTCTTCCCAAAGGCATCGCATTTGATATACAGTATTTGATTATTGCAACTTTTTGATGTATTGTATATTTTGTTTAGGTCAATCAAGCTTTTCTTATAAATTCGCTCCTTTCCCAAAAAACTCTCTGTATCCGCCCATAGAACGTACTAAACAGGAAAAAAAAAAAAAAAAAAAAAAAAAAAAAACGGGGATGGCGGGGGAATCCGATTCAGTAATAGTTTTAGCTTTTTACTTTCTGAACATGTACCAGTACGAAAAGCACTGTAATCATGAAAAAATTCGACTTCGGGATTTTTATGTATTTACGCGTTTTGAGGTCTTCTGAATTAATTTATGCAATTTTTAAGAGGTGTATCTATGGATATATGTATGTGTGTCTACGTGCGTGTGCGTGTGTGAACAAGATAGCTCCTAAACGGTCCTTTCGATTGAGCTCAAATTTGGTATACATATTACAGACCACAGTCGCAAGACCGATTTTGTTTTTGGTATGCATAGGACTTATAGTTTTTTCTAAAAGGACTAAGAAAAAGATTTCTTTTACATTATGGCCAATGGAGGCAGACCCTTATTATCGCATGGGCAAATCGGGACTTTGCCCAGGGCCCCCAAAATCAAATGTTGTTTTGAAATTTTCTTTTTTACATCAAAATTTTATGAAAAATAAAGCAAATTTCATAGATGGGGGCCCCCAAATTCGCCAATGCCCGGGGCCCCTGTTGGTCATAATCAGGCTCTGAATGGACGGAAATTCTTGGAAGTGCGATAGCGTCTAAACGGTGCATTCGATTGAGCACAAATTGTGTATGTATATAATGGGTCACGGTCACATGATCTGCATAGATTATGATGTGTGTGTAGAGATGATAGTTTTATCACGGGGTTGTAAAAAATAATTCTTATACAGGGCATGGATGTTAACTAGTCCGTCCCTAGCCACGTAACGCTGACCACGAACTGGGTGCCCCCATTATAAAATGGCCACAATAACTTTCGGACAGTTGTAGTGGACGATGTATAATCGGCAAGTGCCCGCCCGTTTGGAAAAAAAAAAAAAAAAAAAAAAAAAAAAGATGCATTAACAAAATGAAGCTTTGATTCATTTTATTGATATTTTTCAAACCGTATTCTGTAACATAATGATTTTTTCAACTTTTATCCTGATTGTAAATTGCATGTCTTAATTATAATAGAACATCGTTAAATATCTTGATCGATTGAGTATGCTACTTTACCCTAACTCTCAATCAATCTGACGACTTTTAAATTAGTCTCGTCGATGAGTCATAGGTAAATGACATATTGAATGCCTCACTCGGAAAATTTTTCGGTAAATAAATCACCTCATTTTGTTTTCCTAAATGACTACTCGATTGTTTTTCTTCCTGATTCTTGTGATGTCCTTAAATTCAGTACGCAGCTGAACCAGGGCTCGAGACAGGGTCGCTTTTGGAAGTCTTGTCGAAATGCGGAAATGAAAAGAGAGGGTTTTTCACCATGTGAAGGCACCTGGAGAAAGAAAAGAAAAATCCTTCACACTAGCCAGTTAGCGGTTTTTGTTTTGCGGTCTTTCAGCATTTTGCTAAAGCTTTCTTTTCTCATTTTAGTTTTTACGTCCTTGTATGAAGTAAACGAAAATATAATTATGGTGAAAAAATTTGGTCATAAAAGAAAATTTGGCAGATTTTGATGAAATCTCAAAATTTACTTTGAAGAGTTTTGGGGAGAAACGCAAGAAGGAAGTTAGGAATGTACCAGGGGTCGATCACGGAATTTTTTATTCTTTGAAAAAAAAATCACGGAACATAATCTCTCGCGTAGATCGATTAGATGACGTCAAAGAGACGTCATACTCCTTTTGCGTGACAGCAATGCAAGGACAGTTTTATTTAATATTTAAGTTCTATTTAACTGAAAAATTTTGATATATTTTGGACAAATTTATCCAGAAAGTGTAGAATTTTGTTTCACAACACTTAAACACCTATCTGTAATAATTTTTTTTTTTTTTTTTTTTTTTTTAGAAATTGGCAAAACTCTCAGATGAGAACATAAACATATATTGTTATTGTTTTTGGAAGTCGTGCTTTTTTTTTTTTTCCCAGACTGCTCTCACCGGAGTGTTTTTAAATGTTCACGGCGTGACATTTGTGAAATCGTATTTTAAAATTGTTTGAGTGTTTTAGATTGTTTATTTTGTTTTTTGTATAAGCGTTTATTTAGAATTCGTTTAACCGGATGGGTTTTGATTTCAACGTTGTTGGATCGTAACTTTAATTTGGATTGTTTTGGGACATTGTCATAAGCGTTTGTTTAATTTTGAATTCGATTAACCGGATGGATTTTGATTTCAACGTTGTTGGATCGTAAATTTTATTTAGATTGTTTTGGGACATTTGTTTCGTTTTTGTCGTAAATCTATAAGCGTTTGTTTAATTTTGAATTCATTGTTGTGGGATTATTTTTTTTTAACTTCTAAAAAGGTTGCCATTGGCTCTCTTCAGTTTGAAAACCGCAGTGTTTTTAAACGTTAAAGGTATTTAAATATAGTGTTTTTGTGAAAACTTACTTTAATAGATTTTGATTTCAACTTTTTTGTATCATAGTTTTTATTTAAGTTAATTTGGTGTCGTTTATTTTGTTTTTGTCGTAAATCTATAATTACTAGCCGGCAAGCCGTCCAGCATCGCTGGCCGGTGAAAATTTGCTTAAAAAATTGCTGACCAGTAAGGTTGATATCGTGCCTTTTAACTGTGCCAGTCAGTCTAACGACTACGCGTCTATGATTTTATTTTTTTTTTAAATTGGAGTCGTGTTTCAACAACTCAACTCTGAACTTTAGAATTTCTTTCTGTTGAATATAATATCTTAAGAATATTGAATTAAATATTGATGGCATATGAATTGGCCTATTGAATTAAAAATATATATATATATACGATTACGGACAAACTATTGAGCTTTCATTCAGCTGGTCAACGAAGGCGAGAGGCCCGTAGGTTGCACACTTCTTTCTCGAAGCGGCCCATTGGCGGAGCAGGTAGTCGCCGAAGGCGGGTAGCCCGTAGGTTGCACTTTTCGGTCACGAAGAGGCTGTCGGCAGACCAGCTGGTCGCTGGATGCTGCTGCTCACCGATACGTGTAAAAGCGGCCCGAACGTTGCATAGGCTGGACGTGAAGCGGTCGGACCAGCTGGTTGCCGAAGGCAGACGTTCCGTAGGTTGCAAATTTCGGTCACGAAAATGCCCGTGTGCCGTAGGTTGCACAAGCCAGTCACGAAGCGGCCATCGACGGCCAAAACTGGTCGCCGAAGGTGGCTTGTTTAGAATATTGATAAATATCCAAATATTTGGCTAGAAATCGCTAAACCATAGAATCATTGCAGTATTGTATCTCTGCCAAATGAAATAAGTTGAGATGCAGTGCACCTCAAAAATGTTTATTATTTAATAGACGTACAAGGAAGTCATGTGCTGTCCACGTGAAAGTCATGTGCTGCACGTGAGGCTCCTCAGCGATTTTTCGTGACGTAGCTTTACCTCAAAAAGTAGCAATCTAAATTTAATTAGATATACTTTGGGAAGTACAGCGGTTTTTGCATGTTTTTTTTTTTTCTCCCACTTTCTTTATTCGTTTCACATGTAAAGATGCATCTTGGCTAGCTACTGGTTTCGGATTTTTAGTTAAATGGAGAGTTTGAGGAAAATGGAAACGAATATTTCAGGAGCGAAATTTTCAATATTCCGAGGACGTCTTGCTAAAAGTTTTAGCGGCCCTGGGCGGAACATACTTAGCGTCCCAGGACAAAAAATAATTGCAAGTCTTTCAAATTTGTCCACTTACAAAATTGTGCATTTTGACCTTCCCCCGCCCCCTCCCAGTAAAAACCCACGGCTGTTACTTCCTTCATTAAAGGAAATCGGATTGATAAATTAAGATTTCAAAGCAATGCGTTTTCATAGGGTAAAAGCTACATTCTAGCTACTTACCATGCTGTCAATTTTAAAAAGAAAGCTATACACGAAATTACAAATTTTGTATTTTTTGTTGGTTATGCTTACTGCAGTTTTCCGGTCTAGGTCAAGAAGTTTATTTGACTATTTGATATCCATGAATTAGACAGTTTTTTAGCGCCCTGGGTGGTTGAACAGTTTGCCACCCCTTAAGCACGGCTCTGCAAGAGACTCCACTGTAAAGCATTACCAGGATCTACACCCACTGCAGTTTTTCCAAAAGCAACTGTCATTCATTTGCTTTGTCTGCAATAATTATCTTCACCATTTCTAACGCATCTTTCACTCGTGCCGTTATGCTTCCAATCACTTGCCTCTCATCTACATGCATAAAAAATCATTATTAGATGATTAAACAGAGCTTTCATTACCTCTGAAGAACAGAAGATTCATTACTCTGGAACCCATTGGAAATCGAACGCGGCGGAAAAATCAGCGATTCACGAAACGTGTCAACAATAACCACCACCTTCACCTCAGTTTTAAAACACAAAGCGTAAGCATTTCGTAATTGTTTACATTTCAATTTCGTAATCAGCACAAATAATTCCATTTAGTTTATTCACTGTGAACGGTGCGAAACAAAGAACGGGATGCCAGCGAAAGCCATATTTTGTGAGCCGTTAAACAAACAAAATTAATTACATTAGTTGCAGGGAAACAATTACCCCCTCCCTCACCCTTTTAAAAACAGTGGAGCTAAACAGACCGCTCAAAGAGCAATGCTTTCAAGAAAAGGCACGACCCGATGCAAACGGATCTAAACATTTTAATTTGGAACTCGCCGGGAGAATATAAACAACGCGGATAAAAAAGAATAAACAAAGAAAGGAGGATTTTAAATGCTAATATGAGCTGAACCATTTTTTATCTACTTGTCTTTTTTTTTTCTCCCTTCTTTACAATCCAAACTAGAAATAAAAGATAATCGGGATGAATAAATTACGTAACGGAAATTCCGTAATCACCATAGAATTTATTAATATCAAATAATTAAGCTGGGGATTTGCAAAAAAATTTCTATGTTAAGATCTTTCTTATTTAAAAAAAAAAAAAAAAAAAAAAAATCAACAATGTTCGCAGGCTTAAAGTTTACTACAATGTTTGAAGAGGCATTTTGAAACAGTTCAGGTCTTGGCGAAAATAGTTTATTGTAATTTGTATTTAAGGGCTGTAAAGCAGGTGAACTTTTTCGAACTACAGCCTTAAATAGATGAAACTACCTAAGAATTTCTACGTTCGAAATGGCGAAATGTTCGTTAACTTAGTTGAAATTATTGAAATTTATATTAAAACATTTGAAATATTAAAATAACGAATAGTATATTTTTAACTTTCTTGTGCAGTATTTCTTTTAACTGTGCCACACTACGTTTAAAAAAAAAATCTGTATTTATCAACAAAATTTAAATTATATTGACTAACAGCAAAATAGTACAAGATAAATAAATACGGCTTAGTTTTAATATATAAGTTGACATAAACGTCAAAATTAAGAGGGGTGGGGGAGAGAGAAAAGGAAAACACACGAAGAAAAATACTAACAGTCATCACAATCGCCATATGGTGCTGTAGTTTACTAGTATTTGAAAACAAGCGAAATTTTGCATTCGAAATTTTAATTTATTTTATCCGATCTTTTGTTGCTAGAAGTTTATATAGAAAGCGTGCTCAGCAATTACATGAGCTAAACAGGACATATAGAAAACATATTTAAAAACAATAACTACAATTTATAAGAAAAAAAAAAGTCAGTAAATTGAGCTTTAAATATGCGAGAATTCTCGCATCACAGCAGGAAAAAAAAAATATTTTAGAAATTAATTTAATTTAAGTGAAATTTCTGTTTTTAATTGCAGACGATTGTGTATCCCCGCAAACAATGAAAACAAACGAATAGAATAGCGAGCAAGGTGTGAAGGGATCAATGATGTGTTTCAACCCATGGAAAAGCATTTCGCATTTTTGTTTACGGTTACTGCATTTCGGCACACACGGCCCAGTTACAAGAGTTCAACCGTGAACAGATTGTCGAAGCCACACTCGATATGTCCAGAAATAAATAAAAACAAACAAATAAATAAAAACAGCTGAATCTCGTTTAAGCGTACTTTTACTGTTGTTGATGACACTTCGAGGAGTTAGTATTTAGCAGTGTCGTAGCGTGATCTCATGCATAGGATAATCTCACACAGTTTTTGAATTTTTCTCTACCCTCATACCTTTCTCTCCACGTCTCTACCCGCTTATACCCACATGTTACAGGGCTTCAAACCTAGGAGGAACATTTGTAGTAGTTTAGAAGAGCATTTTGCATTCTTGCAGAGTACTCTAATTGTTCTTATAGAAATCTTTAAAGAGTATGCTTTTACTTTTCTTTTTCAAACTAAAGTGTACTGCAGATATTTAATAAAATAGCGAATAAAGCACATAAGAAACAATACATTTAATAAACACAAAACATATTAAACTGAAGTTTTAAATTAATTCATAATTATAAAATTACAAATAAATTCTAATTTAAATTAACAGAATTCTTTGAGCGTTTTTAGGATTGCTAAAACAATGGAAATTTTCGGAATAGAAGGGAATCTTAATAATTCGCCATTTTCAGCAACGGTACACTATTCCAGCAATAGCATAGGTAATCTACAGACACGGAGCTTCCTCTGGCTGATGCCACGCTTGCGCAGGAGACTTCAGTGTTTTTCGAAGTGCCGTCTTATTGGACAAAAGGCGTTACGAGTCCCTCTCCCTGCTTTGAGGTGACTCTAGTAATGTTAGCAGCAGTAGCTAGCTTCCGAAGCCATTGGTAACAAGAGTCAAAGGAAGTGGTCGCTATAAAAGTGTATTTCGTTAATACATGCTTTGAGTGAAAAAACGGTTCGAAGTAATTAATAGATTTTATTACGTACATATATGTATTTAAAATTTCCGGAGCCATTTAAAAATGATTTTAAGAAAAGTTGGTCCGTCTCCGATTACCTAGATCCCCTTGAGAATACGCCACTAATATTTTAAGTGAATTGAGAGATACGAAAAACAAACCAGATCTAAATATATAGAGATATTTTAAATTCAACGATGAACAAAATATTAGTTTTAGACTGTTGAACATATCAATTACTCCAGGAAAATGTAAATTTGAGGAATACACAAGGAAACTGATTTTAAAGCAGTTTTACGCAACAGGGAACAGAAATATACTAGAGAGTGCATCACCCTTCAAAACACATTTGAAAAGTGAGGAAAGGGTGAACAACGTGACTCGAGGAACGGAGATGCGCAGAGAGGCTAGGCTTGCGTTTTATTGCTCAATTTGGCGAGTGGTAAGTGTAAACTACTCACCCAGTTGTTACTTGAGAGACAACTGACTGCGCAACCTTTTACGCAGCTTTAATCATTATATTTTGTATAAATTGACTCACACCAAAATCTCTTATAGAATGTATAGTATGCTTCAAGTTCTATAGAATTATGGTCCGATTTAGATTTATAAAACCATTTTCTTAAGGGAAATTAAACACATAGAAATGGTGTTAAAAATACCAACTTAAATTATTGTCTTCAAACATGACACGGCGATGGAATATCAAAGATGAAGACTTGTTTAACAAATTAAATCCATTATAAACGAGCAACAACTTGAATTTAAAAACTTTTTTTAAGGTTAAAAAATTGAATTTCTCATACTCCATTGAAAAGCATTAGGAAAGAGGTTTGTTCTTTCCCAATTCTAGCTGCTCCAATAAAACACAAAAGCAATTAATAAGCTTTGCTACTTTCGTCAAATACTCTATTTCAGTTTATATAAGGTAAGTTGAAACTTCTTTGTAACTGAGCCTCGCACTGCACCACAGAGTCTACCAGCGTCTAAAGACTGATCTGCAAGTCTAAAAATTGACACATACAATAAAAAACAAAAGTAGATTGAAGAATATCCACTCAAAATTATTTAGAAAACAAACAAAAGAAAAACATTTTTGGATTATGTCAAAGATGAAAAACACTACTAGAACACATAACTCTGTGCACAAACAGATGCAATACATTGCATTTTTCAATTAAAAATAGTTCACTCTGCAGGATAAAATATGATAAGATCTTCTTCACAAAATATCACGCAAAAGAATTGAGCCTGGACATAACACAAGAGGTCAGAAAAACCTGGACATAACACAAGAGGAGTTCCAAAGAAAATAAATAAGTAAATGAATATAAGGTACCATAATCCCTTGCACACGCAATGGGGTGACAAACAAAACAGTAGCACGCTTATAGACACACCTTAAAACATCACGCAACGAATGTGATGCTTGCATTCTCTTTCAACTTAGCTTGAAGTAATTGAATGAGCCATTAAATAAGAGCTCTACTAAACTGACAACATCGTTTGAATGCCATATCATCGGAACAAAATAATAAGAAATGGATAAGAAATAACTCAATACAAATTAAAAGATTTTCTACAAATTTTATTTGCGTAAATATTGCGATTTTGTAAACCATAATTGACTCACGTAATACAGAAACATACGATACCTATAGGGGATGTGTATATACACCGAAGAGCCATTATATCATAACTACCCCACATTTTTCAGTGAATTCGTCTGGATGACATGGAGAGCACGTAATTAAGTGGGAATGGTATTTAACTATTGCTGGAGAAGGTAAGGAAACATTCTTGCACTTATACGTTTACGAGTGATGGGGAAGGACGTTGATCTAAGCGAATTGGATAGAGGGCAGATTGTAATGGCCCGAAGACTCGGAACGAGCATCTCAGACACTGCACGACTGGTCGGTTGTTCACGATCTGCCGTTGTTAGTATTTATAAAAAGTGGATTAATGACAGTGAAACTATAGTAATAGACGCCAAGATGTTGAGCGTCCACGCTTCATCAAAGAAAGAGGACGCCTTCAAGACAGGGTGGCTACAGAAATTGGGAAAAAAAGTTCCCTGATTTCCCTGACTATCTTTATCAAATTTCCAGAACTAATTATATACATAACATACCTTAATCTTTCATGTAAATCATCATTGTGTATCATGCACGAACAGGTGAATGCTTCATATACGGAAATAAATAATAGAAAACCACAAAAATGCTTAATATTAATAAAATTGTAGCTCAGTTTCATAAATCCAAACATAAAATTTAGTTGAACACTAAAAGACAATATGTAGCAGAAATTTTCCTAGTTTTATAAAGATAGTGTTCAATTTTAAGAGTAAGGATGACTGATAAAAAAAAACTGGCCACCTATACTCCAGTTCAACTTAACCTGACAGTGCGTGGAAAGGTACGAGTGCCTTATTGCGCCGTTTGTCAAGTATTCGTGCGCGCTTTCTGGTCTTCCTCCCTTGTACTCTTTGACTAATTGCCCTATTTGGCGATCTATCGCCCGTCCTTCGTACTAATGCTGCTCTAGTACGTACACGTGTGGGAGTATTTAGGGGTGATAAGAAAGGAAGGACATTCCTTCAATCACCCCTTCTTGACCTTCCCCTGAAAGGTACGCGGAGGTCAGAATTGTTCTGAGAAATGTCTCTTTTTTTTTCTTTTCAAAGCAAAAATGTGACTGGGATGCGTGTGCTTACAGATTAATATACATATTCTTTTTTTAAATATAAAATAGTTTAAACAATTGCTATTTTTTTCGGCGTTTTCTATTGCAGTGCAAGTCCAGTCAAAAAAGAAAGTGAGAAAGAAAAACAAAGAACGTAAGAAAATCCTCTAATTTAAATGACTGGATTGTGAAACTCGTAATGCTTTTTCCTTTCTTTCCCCGAATGTGGCAATATTGAAACAGACATCGATGTGCCAGTAAAATATGCTTCTTGAGACAAATAAGGCGTTCAAAGCACTCTATTGTGCAGGGCCTTATTATCGCAAGGGCAAATCGGGACTTTGCCCAGGGCCCCCCAATTTCAAATATTGTTCTGAAATATATTTTTTATATCAAAATGTTATGAAAAATAAAATACATTTCATAGAAGGGGGCCCCCAAATTCATCAATGCCCGGGGCCCCCGTTGGTCATAATCAGGCTCTGGTATTGTGCTGAGAAAAGAAAAATTAAAAGGAATTGAGAATGGTCGACCCTACCGCTATCTCACTAAGATGAAAGGCAGTGTTCTGGTAACTAAATTACGTGCATCATAAATTAGACTTTAAAATACATATGGGCAACCTCCGGCCCGCGGGCGGAAGGGGCGGGCTTTTGATCCGGCCAGCGGATCAGAAACCCAGTCGAACTTGCTCGCTCTCATCGTTATAAAAACACAACGGTATTTTTTTTTAAATTTTTTGCCAGTGTTGTTTCTCAAACCAGATCTTCACATACAAACTGACTGCATTCAAAGACAGCAGGATGAGAAATAACGCTGGGTACTGAATAAAATCTTCATCGTAGTATCTTTGCAAACGATGGGAGTGAACAGGTTAATCCTGATATCCCCTTCTCATCACTTTACATATACAACTCAGGGGCCGATCCAGAAATTTTTTCTAGGGCACCATTTTTGTGAATTTTTATGACAATTTTTAATAAGTCACATTTTTGGTTAAAATAATTGATAAAACAGATTAAAATACAAGGTAAAATGCGAATGAAGGGCCGTTTCAATTGATTGTGTTGTGAAAGGGCCGCAAAACGGACCCAGTTTTCGTCTGCACCGACCCCTACACTGCTTGAACTTTTTTGTTCCTTTCAAAGATGGTCACAGGGATCTTACATTTTTCAAAGCCCCGAGTTTAAAGTTACCCCCGAAGTTAAAATTAACCGCGAGGAAACGTCACTGCCGGCAACGGGGGGATGGGAGTCACTGAAAGATGACAATTTAAAAAGAAGAATTATCTTCTGTAAAATGACGACGAAGGATGGGTGGGGAGGGGTAAAGAAAAGGGCCCGATTAACGCAAGGGCCAACTGGGTCACGGCCCTTTTTGTTTTTTAGTTTTAATCTTTTAATTAAAAAAATTACAAATATTCCATAAAATATTATTTCATGAAAATTCAGTTTAGTTTTTTGTCTTACGAACATAGTAAAACAATGAATATGTTTTAGTGCTGATTTATATGTTTATTTAATATAATGTAAGGTATCAAAATTTTAAAAAAAATTGTAATAATTAAAAGAAAGGGATAGGGCCCGAATGCAGAGCCTTATTATCGCATTGGCAAATCGGGACTCTGCCCAGGGCCCCCGGTTCGAAAAGGGCCCAAATTTCAAATGTTGTTATGAAATATTCTTTTTTATGTCAAAATTTTATCAAAAAGAAAACAAATTTCATAGATGGGGACCCCCAAATTCATCAATGCCCGGGGCCCCTGTTGGTCATAATTGGGCCCTTCGGAACTTCTAAGTGGTGTTCCAGCCTTATGCGGTTGGAACGTAATATAATCATCCAATACAGGAGCAGTAGCCATTATTACCGACGTGCGAAAGCGGAGATAAGGAAGAAAAGAAGTAAAGAACGGAGAATGTGTAATGGATTTTCCCGTTCTGGCGTGGGGGAGGGTTGCTACGATCTTCGCTCCTTAAAAATTCCGCCAAAACTTGCTTTGACACTATTGGATGGCGAAGCGTTGACACAATAAACACATTTTCATTTATATAAAGGCGATATATTAAATTATTGAGCACGCTTTCATTATATAAACATGTTTTTTCCCCTTTACAGACGAATTTAACATAAAAAGTAATACATATACTGACGAACTATATTGTAAGGTCGGAAGAATACAAGGCATAGCCTTCCACGTACTCTCAGGTTAAGCTGAACTGGAGTATAGTCAACTTATTTTATTTCAATCAATGTATCGTTCGAAATTTTAAAAAATATGTAAAAAGTCTTAAAAATGAGCACTATCTATTAAAAAAAATCGTCTTGCTGGGGAGCTTAGCAGGCATCACTCAAATGTCCCATCACTAAAAAACACAACGGTGCAGTAGAAGACTAAATCATCTTTAACCATTCATTTTACCCATGACTTTATTCAGGAAGCAATTCACATGCGAAATTGATTCACATGCCGATATGATTCGCATATCCGGTTTCTTGTATGATTCGCATCTTAGAACGAGTCCGAATACATGCGCTTTTTCGGATTCGTATAGTGATAGTGCCTACATCACTTGAGTCTCGGATTCCTATTTCTATGTTCTCGTATGATCTGTATTCTGGTTTCGAATTCGTAAAATATCTATATCTGTGCATCAGTTGAGTATCTTGTGATCCAGAATGGAGCCGCACATCAGATTGACAATTAAAAATGATCTAGTTCACGAGGCAAAAACTTAAGTTCCTTGATTTTTAAATATTTTTGCAAAATTCCCTGATATTTCCATGATATTTTCAGATCAATAAAGTACCCTGATTTTTCCGCGATTTCCCTGATCTGTCGACACCCTGCAAGACTGTCCCGCCTAGTACAACAAAATCGGCGGCAGACAGCGGCTCAGCTGACAGCCCAATACAGTGCAGGTCCAAGTACAAGTGTTTCGGAACACACAATTCAGAGGATCTGTTAGATATGGAAAGGCGGAGCAGACATTCTGCTTACCAAGCAGAGCTTCTGCTTACCAAGCGTCATTGTCAACTAAGACTTCAATGGGCAAAGGAACATCGAGACTGGACCGCGAATATGGAGAAGAGAGCTGCCTGGTAGAATGAATTCCAGCTTCTCCTTCATAACTTCGATGGTAGTACCAGGGTACACCGTCTTCCAGGAGAACAGTTGCTCCACTCTCCCCGGCAGCTGAGAGCTCAAACAGCACCATGATCCAATATCTCGGCTTTGTGTGGCCGCTGCTTAAATATTTGGTACAACCTGTCACCAGTATCTATAGAAAGAACTCGTGACATCCATGCCCAGGCAAGTTGTAGCTGTTTTGAAGGCCAAAGGAGGCGCAGAGCGTTATTGAATAGGTAGTCATAATGTAATGGTTCTTCGGTGTAAGCTCACTATATGATCCAAGAACAGATCCAATAAAATACAATATATTTAAGCTAGATAAAATGAGGTTTTACTAATATAAAAATATTTACACTAGTTATGAGAGTATTCAAGATCTGGATCTCCCCTGCCCCCGGAAAAAAGATTTTGAATCCGCCCTTGATATGATCTGAAAATACTGTGACCGAACTTTTAGTTATGCTATGATCTGTAGCCGCTTGCGATTTTTGCAGTCTAGAAAAATGCTAGAAGAATCGAAAGTCAAGTCGAAAATTCGCATTTAGAAAACTTTTCCAAGTTATAATTTCTACTGATCCATTATTTCGTTCTGAAATACGAACAATCAACCTAAGAAAAATATTTGGTGTACCATTTTTCATTCCAAAAACCAAATTACACACACAAATAGGGATCGACCGATAGTATCGGCAACCGATAGTATCGGCGCCGATACCTCCTATTTTTTTAGGTATCGGTATCGGTTCTTTCTATTCTAAAAGTATCGGGGAAGTATCGGTTTCTGTTGCTTTCATCCATTTTCACCGATACTTTTCAACCGATACTTCGCTTTTCAAAAGAAAACCACGCAAGCGCAACACCATTCTAGAGTTTTTATTTTGGTAATGATATGAGAGGCGTCGTCTCATTGGCACATTTGTTTGCGCGAGTGCTTTCGAACTGTGTTTCTGTTTTTTTTTAATTCTAACCATCGATAAATGGATGTCGTATCAACAAGTGTGGTCGAAATTATGGACGAAGAATCGTTAGATGACAGTTTAACAGTGCAATCGCCTATTCTTGAATTGGTGCCCAACACTAAATACGCTATCTGTAAGGATTGCAAAAAACAGATGTCGAGAGGTAGGCTATAATTTTACTTCAGTTTTATAAACGTTTATTTTCTCACTATGTGGACTCAAAAAAGAGTTCATTCATATCTATATCTATATATATATATATACACAATTGAATCTCCCTATAACGAACTCGCTCGGTTCCAGTTAAAAAAATTCGCTATAGAGAAAATTTCGTTGTACAGAGATTAGAGATTTTTTCAGTTACTTCAGCAAATATCACAAGCTTTTTAGTTAATTGGATGTTTAAAAATATTAAATTATGATTTTCAATTAAAAATAAATTGGTATTTATTATAAATTTGTTAAACTTACGGTTTCTTACTTTTCATTGTATAAATGAAGTGTTCAAAGGTAAAGACAATCCACGAATTTAGAGAATAAAATATGTACTGCACATACGTTTATTTTACTTCAAATTCCATTATTTTACATTGTTTTGCATTCTGTGATTTTAAATTTTCATAAAAATATTCACATTTTAAAAGTCGGCTTAAAATAGAGTGAGGCGCATTTTCTTCCATTTGGAAACTTTTTTTTATGGTTTTGAAAGGTTGAAGCATTAAAGTTTGATGTGGTTTTGGTCGTGAAGTGCAGGGCCTTATTATTATATGGGCAAATCGGGACTTTTCCCAGGGCCCCCAATTTTAAATGTTTTTTCTGAAATATTCGTTTTTATATCAAAATTTTATGAAAAATATAACAAATTTCATAGATTGGGGCCCAGCAAATCTATCAATGCCCGGTGCCCCTGTTGGTCATAATCGGGCGCTGGTAAAGTGTCTTCATTATCGGAGTCAGTTTCACTTTCCTAGCCTCCATTTTTATCATCTATTACTCCTCCACTAAGTGGTCTGTTCAAAAACAAATTTTCTACAAAACTTTTTACTACTACATTTTCTACGACAATTTTAACCAAAAAAAAAAAAAAAAAAAAATCAAAGGTAAATCTGAAATATTCGCTATGGAAAGATAAGCTCTTCGTTATATGGAAAATGTTTATAGTGTTATTTAAGCCTTAAAGTTACGTTTCCTTGAAAAATTTCGTTATAGGGAGAAATTCGTGGTAAGGAGACTTCGTTATAGGGAGATTCTACTGTGGGCAACCTTTGAAAAGTTGTGGGCCAAACTTTAGGATGTTAGCGAAGTCGCGGGCCAAACTTGCGGATTTTAGCGAAGTGGCGGGCCGTATAATTGGGATTTATATGGGATATTGAATGAATTATACGCCGTTTTCAAATGTTTCGCGGGCCGGATCAAAAGCCGGGCGGGCCACATCCGGCCAGCGGGCCGGCGGTTGCCCAGATGTGTGTTAAAGTGTAATATTTCAGCCTTTGAAATACGTTTGAGGAATTTGTTTCTATTTAGCTTATAGAACTTCAGATACAGACATTTTAATATTAGTCAGCCGGAAATATTTGAAACGGAAAGTAGCCTTCTGCTATCGGAAGTGAATCGTATTTCTGCGCATGCAAACGGGGATAGGGTTTGAACCGAATGACGTTTGTCAGACGAGCTGTTTTGGGTCTAATATGGAAACCTTTTATCTGGCTCATAGCAACAATTAGGCGACAAAATAGAGGTCGAGAAAAATTGATTTAAATATTTGTACCAGTCGGCACTGGAAATGGATTCTCTGATTAATATATCCGTTTAACTCTCCCCCCCCCATGTTTGTGTTCTGTCAAGCCTAAATGAGGGGCATCTACCTATAGGGGGGCTTGGGCGGAGGACTTAAGGGAGTCTTAACGCATATTCACATAACATCTGGAGAAAATCGCCCAAAACTCAGACCACCAGATCGATTGCCACGCGAGGCGAAAAAATTCCGAACCTGCACACTAAAACGCTTCCCGGTGCTCATCTTTTTAGAACTTCCATTCATTCGTCGGCATGATTGAATAGAAGAGAAAGACTAGAATTACTGTAAATTCACACTTCAATGTATCCTCTGCTTTTTCTTTTTAATGCTTTCTACTGGGATCAAATTTCATCATGCTGTTATTCATTTTAACGAGAACTACACTCCCATTACAAAAACTGCCCAGAATACAAATGTAGGTTTAAATGACATTAAACTGTATAAAGTATCGGTATCGGCTATTGCTGAAAATGAATTTACAGGTAAAGTATCGGTATCGGTCATCGGCGAAAATGTGGTATCGGTCGATCCCTACACACAAACGAAAGCTGCTGCAGGTTTGGCGAATAATGAATTCCAAAATACAGCGTAGACATTTGTTTGTCAGTATCTCACTTTAAAAAAATAAGTTGAGTAAATCTCTTGCAGGTTTTTTTTTTAATTTTTAAATTTTATTTTTTTTTAAATACATGATCTGGCTCATAAAAGCTGTTATAGGGGACCAAGTCAGAACTTACAAACGCAAATTTGATTAAGGTTTTAATTAATTCTGAATCAATACTATTCTATTTAATGCGGTTTTAGTCTCAAGACTGCACAGAAAAGTATTTCTGTTTCTTAAATGCGAACAAAGCAAAAATTCTAAGTTGATTTTCAGGGAACAACTTCATGCAACTGTTTTCCATAAACATCTTTAAATTACTTTCTCGTTTCATGATAAACAAATAATCAATTTAGTCATTTGATTGGTCAGAAGGCATTTAATATCTTACTTTTCGTTTAACGTTTTTTGCGACTAATCAGGGGGTTCCTGCGTAATTTAGATTCCTCCACAGAATTAATAATAATAATAATAATAATAAAACTCTTGAATCTTGGCACCCTCTATAATTTGTTCACACTGGCCAAGAAGATTTTCGATTTCACAGACTTTACTTCATGTATTCTATATATTTTTCTATAATCAGTAAAGAATCGCATATGTGTGGACGCATGATATCTTATAGACTATGACTCATTATCTCAAGTAATAAATATCCAACAATCTTTCTTTATGCATATTAATTAACTGGTATACTCGGTTCTATCGCTAAAGGCCAAAACATTATGGTATACAAGACTTCCATGACCCATGATTTCTTACAAAAAGATAGGCATTCACAAACCAAAACAATGGAGATGACAATAACATGGAAGGTAAGATAATTTTTGAAGCATCCTGTACAATTTAACCATTAAATCTTACGTCTAAATTGATGATAACAATCATAATAATAATAAAATCATTCCGATAAATTATAACAATGCCAAAATCATTCCGTCATCGGCAACAACCAGGGCTATCTCTAGTTTGTAAACATAATTGTATTAGCTGGTCTTTTCCATTAGTGGATTTGTAGGTCAAGTACAGACAGATTCAAAAGGCAATGCTGAAGGTGTCATAAATCAAAGTAAAATTCTGAGCCAGCCCGTCTTTTGAAAGATAAAAGGAAAACTTTCGTCACGCAACCTGTGCTATTGTATTAAAAAAAATTGTTTTCGCCCCACTGAGGTCACAAAAACACAGACAGAGAGATGAGAGTATACCTGAAGATATGTAGCACAAAATACATGCCTCGGTAAATTTTTAAAAACGAACGTGCTCGTAAAAAATACTCATCTGCATTTGAATGACAATAAAAGCGAACTTGAACCATCTTGTAGGA
Source organism: Cheiracanthium punctorium (assembly GCA_038373885.1). Taxonomy (NCBI): domain Eukaryota; kingdom Metazoa; phylum Arthropoda; class Arachnida; order Araneae; family Cheiracanthiidae; genus Cheiracanthium; species Cheiracanthium punctorium. The sequence continues at coordinate 350,105 of JAWZYV010011937.1, read as the reverse complement.
GGAATGATCTGAAAAGAAAGAGTTTGACAAGTTTTTTGTCCGAATCTGGAACAGCTCGCATGAGTATTATATTTAACAAAAAATTCTCGACAGCGATTTAAAGAAAAAGAAAATGTATATTACAGGGAAATCCAGCACAGCTGGGTACATTCCTCTTCCCGAGAATGAGGTCTTACAATTCAAGAGTGGAATAACACACTCTGCTAGAAAATAACCTGAAAAGCTTGCCGGAAAAAAATTATGTTAATTAACACCAATCAGAGAAAAAAAAGGCATTCAATTTATCGATTTTTTTTTCTTTCCACGTAGTACTCAATTTACACCTATCAACTGTGAGTAGCAATTTCTTAATTATACTCAGGATTGTTGTCAAGTAATAGTACGGGAGAGTTTTCTAGCAATAGTCGGTAGGGGTCGGACATTTTTCCCAAAAATATTTCTTATATGTTATTTTCTACTTGTACAACTTTAAAAGTTTCAAAATAATATCTTGAAACATTTTAACATATTCACAAGCTATACATTTTATGGTGATTATTTTTAGTTAAATAGGCAAATTAAAATAGTATGACAAATGTCCCATAGAGGGAGGGATAGGACATGTTTTTAAAAATTGATAGTGTATAATTTATGTTTTCAAGGTTGGTTGAATATTATAACATGTATTTATGTAACATAATTGTCCTAATCAAATGAAAAATAAGTCTGTGCACAACTAATTCAACCAACCGTCTTTGGTGGATGCAATTTTGGGTAATATTATCTTCATCAATGAAGGAACAGCCACTTTCTCACTTCTTCATTTTAAAATTCATCGCTCTTAGTCCTTAGTTATAAATATTTATTTCGGTAAATATTTGTAACTGTGCGAAACTACAGAAAAATTTATATAAAATTTATTTTATATTATTTTTTTTTTCTTTTACGTCGCTTCTGAGTAACATAACAACATGAAAATTGATACGCGTTTTCCCGTCCTAGTGATTCCACTCAGTGTGAGCAACATTAATTTATTTGCATGTATTGAGAAGAAACCTAATTACGATTACCCAACAACTAAAGCCAGTAGTATTAATAAGCTTATATAATAATAATGCGATCTGTAAAGAAAATGTTAGCTTAGCGAAAATTATATACAACTGAACTTCGTAAAGACGAAAATGTTTAACATGAAATTTCTCTTAAGACGAAGTAAAACAGTTCCCCAATCACGTCTAACCTTTTCCTATTTTATCGGTTAACAGGAAACGATTTTTGCTACCTTTCAATTTCTTCTTAATGAGGTTCAACTGTAGAAGAATATGCATATACTGAACCCAGTGGGCATAATATTCCACACATTGTGCTGCTACGCTACGCTAGCATTAAATTCACAACTTTTTTCAGCTAAACGGTATAGTCTCAGGCAATCATTTAGGCGTGACCCATATAGTGATGAATGCTGATTGCGAGCAAAACCACAGAGTAGAGATGGGCGGTTCGACTCATTTTACTGATTCGAATCTCGACTCACTCACTACTTCGATGATTCGAATCAGTGATTCGAATCTTGAATCAATAAAACAACTAAAGAATTTTTCCCTCTCTCTGCGCCGAAAGCCGTACTATTTAAACACCCTTCACCCATTCATCGGGTTTCTTCTCCGCTGAGTTCTCGGGCAGTTAGCATCTCTCTCTCCTTGCTCCAGTAAAACTAGTGTTTAAACTGCCCGAAATGAAAATACAGGGGAGCTTCGTATGACCCCCTGGGCCTGTAAGATTAAAAGGTTAAGTTTGGTGTCAAAGTATTCGAAATTTTATGTATCGATGGGGGTCCCAGAGGGGGGGTCGAGAATCAATAAAAACGCGCTCCGATGGATAGTTTCAGAGATATACGTTAATTAATTATGGTAATTAGACTAATTAACCATGATTGAGGCTTAAAAGGACTGCAAACATGTAGAAATTGGCTCTGGGATGGTTTCCAGACTTTGAGATGCCGTCGGAGGAGGCTAGTGTTTAAAATGCCCAAATTGAAAATATAGGGGAGCTTCGTATGACCCCCTGGGCCTGTAAGATTAAAAGGTTAAGTTTGGTGTCAAAGCATTCGAAATATTCGAAATTAAGTATCGGTGGGGTGTTGAGTCTAGGGGGGGTCGAGAATCAATAAAAACGCGCTCCGGTGGATAGGTTCCGAGATATACGTTAATTAATTATGGTAATTAGACTAATAAACCATGGAGCTGTTTTTTCTGCGATGAGAGAAGAAGAAGCTTTCCGAGAGAAAGCAGTAGCAAAAGCATCACAAGCTGGTATTGATCTCAGGATTTTCTTATCGCCGGCCTCAGAGGCGTAGCCAAGGGGGGGGGGTTAGGGGGTCATAACCCCCCATGAGGAATTTTTTGCCATACAAAATGTATATTCTTCACTACATTATCATACACACGTATACATATATATGAGTTGCAGTAGTCATAACCCCCCCCCCCAGAAAAAAATTCTGGCTACGCCCCTGGCCGGCCTGTATTTTTGCCCTTTATCGAATTCGAGATTTCACTGAAAGGAAAATGGGAATATCGGATATTTGATGTTGAAATAAAACCGATATGTCGATTTTTGGCCCAGTCCTACTGAGGGGCTGCTGCCCCCCCCCCCAAAAAAATGGGACCCTTTACTTAGCTTACAATTGAACTTTATCTTTATATTTGATACCCAGCCCACCCCGAAATAAAATCCTGGCTACGCCACTGTCAATAACACTAACTACGCCACTGCTTTAGGCCCTATTTTGTATTTCTCTGAATTACGAAAGAAAATAAAATCATTCCCCTTAAACGAAAAACAAGGTAAAAAAAAAAACGAAATCTGCTGCAATAAAGCGAAATGTTATTTTGCTTACTACAAAGTTCTTTTGTGAGAGCGCTTAATACCGCCCCTGTATCCCTCATTAAAAGTGACAAGCACAATCCTAACTTTATTTCATTCTATTTCCCTTCACATGAAAATCCGCCACCAAGTAAACTTAACGTTCCGTTTTTTTTTTTTTTTTTTTTTTTTGAGGGTGGGGGCAGGGGGACATATATTGAAGTTAAAAGTAGAAAAGGGATGTTTCATTAAATTTTAAACAAATATTAAATCAGTCAGACAAGTTGGAAGGAGGGATTTTCTTAATTTTTTTTTCGGGGGGGGAGATTGACCCCTCTTGCCCTTAGGAAGTAACGCCTATGCCCCCCGCCAAAAGCAAACGATGTTCGACCCACCCCACACCCACAGACAGATAAAACTTTAAAATCCGACCACCAACCAAGAAATGAAACACCAAAGATTCGAAAAAAAAACTTCAATTAAATGAAACATCCTTTCAACTCTTTTCGACTCCTTTCGACTCTGAGTCGATAGAAGATTCGAAAAAACCCCTCCAATTAAATGAAACATCCTTTCAACTCTTTTCGGCTCCTTTCGACTCTGAGTCGATAGAAGATTCGAAAAACTAACGAATCTCAACGATAGTATACAATCACCAAAACAGAGCGAAACACTGAATCAGTAAAGATTCGTTGCTGCACCAACTCAGTGACCAACTCACCCACACCCACTCATTTACTGTTTCAAATCATCTATCGACTCAGAGTCGTAAAGAGTCGAAAAGAGCCGAAAGGAGTCGTAAGGAGTCGAAAAGAGTTGAAAGAGTAAGGGAAAATCCCTGGGAACGGCAAAGGGAAAATAAGTTTTTCTTCCCTTCGAACTTGGAATGTATTTCCCTTGAGGGCTTGAGATTCGAATCAGTAGAGAGTGAGTGTAAAGACTGAGCCACTCAGTACCAAGATTCGAATCACTGATTCGACTCATCGAATCATTGGCCATCTCTACCACAGAGCCGATTTTCAAAAAGGAAATAGCTTCCTAAGTGAAGCAAAGTGAAGATCTATCCCGCTAAAAATAAATGCTCCGATATAAACATTAAGAAAATAAATATAAAAATATTGTGGAACATGTTACCTTAAAACGGAATGTAATGAACGATTTAAAATTAAATAATATAATTGAAATATTTATTGTCCTACCTACATAATGTTATCATTATCGAACTATTTATTTGCTTTTTGTATCTTGATTAAATAATAATTTTTATGGTGTTATAACATCTTTCTTTGTATGGTGTGATATGAAAGATGCTTTGTGCAGGTTATAAGAAAATTTTCACAAGAGGGGCCCCCAATGAAGCTTTTGCCCTGGGCCCCCATCTTTGCAAATCAGTCCCAGCATATGGTTCTGGACCCCAGAGCCCATAGTTGCGAAGGCGAGGCTGCACAGCCTAGGCCTTGATTCACGTTTGCGCCACTGAGTTCGGTCCAGTTTAGTAAGAAGCACATATTAATATTATTGCAAAGATTTAACGGTGTATTTCGAAAAAATCAGGTGTTTTTGGTACATAAGTAAGCTAATTATGTCAGGCGCTTCAAAATTTTGAAACTGTCTCTTTACAAGCTGTACTACATACTGAAATAAACGGTAAACCTATATCAATGTCAAAGCTTTTAGAAAAAATTCTTAAAAATCGGAAATGTTTGCACAACGTGTCACTCTTCGAAAATACTTGCAGCTCCGATCCATGTTTAAGAATTTTTTCTGAAAATTTCACAAAAGGAACTGCTTTTTCGCGTGTGTAAAGAAGCTTATGAAGAACCATCTGGAATTTTTTAGAGACCACGGTGCTATTAGTTTATTTCAATTTGTGTACCAAGACTAAAAACGTTTTTCTTCGAACTACACCCTTAATCAGAATAATCAAAAAACGAAAGACAATAAAAGTACATTCACAAACATCCAATAAACTGCTCAGAAATTTTCGTTCTCATCCTCAAATACTGTCCAAAAATAATCATCCTCAAATACGGTCCAGACAGATTTTTACAATAGCGTCCATATTAGAGCATTAAAGATAGGCCCAAGAGAAAAGACGGGCATAAGTGGGCAGTTAAGGAGGTCAGTTGTAAACAGTACGTTAATTTAAGTTACTGGAAACCAGTGAGAAAAAACACAATGAAAAACGACGAATAGAAATAGATCGACGTCGGAGAACAATACAACTAAATATAAGTCAAACAAACATTAAGGAGAAAGAAGACACGGATTTCTTAATATTACTTTCTAGCATATCATTTCGATAAGAAGACAAAAGTCCAGAGAAATAAAGTTTTCGAATGTCACTTTTCATAGGACGAAAACGGAGACAGTTAAATAACCCATATTTCTATTCTTTAACGGCGTTTAACACAATAAATCCGATTCTTATCTGAGAATAAGGCTTCCTCGCATGTTTAAAATGTGACGTACTACTTCGATCGCAATCATCTACGGAAACAAAGGCATCGCCGGACGCTTGCGAACAGTCTATCATCGGCAGATTAACAATGCAGATGAAGAGGACGGGGGGAAAAAAAGCAGATCAAGATGAACCTACTCTCAATTCGTATCCTGATGCTTTTCGATAGCTGTTTTTAAACAGACATCTATCTTCTAAAACAAGGAGCACCGAAAAGTAACACTTTTCTCTCGGACAATACATTTATTATAACTATTATTATAATATTATTATTAGTAATAGTTTCTTTTTTTTTTGTGGAAATGCACTTACGAGGCCGTGCTTCAAAACTTTTTCTTAGTAGAGAAACCTGTGTATAATGATATTGTAGGGACCTGAGAAAACTATCGTTATAGACAGTTTATCGTTTTAGACAGGTTGAGCTTTTCTGCATTATTTGAACATTGAAGGGATTCTTTAATTATAAAAATAAGAATAAAAATATTTATCAAGCAGAATGACACTTCAATCATCAATAGACAAGTATTGTACACTGACTTTGAAGAAGTCGGAGATGAATTTATTATGTGAAGTTGAACGCATATAAGTAACGTATTAATTGCCTGCTTTTGGAGTAGGAGTTTACTATATTACACATTCTTTCACGATTCAATAAAATGAAATCTTTTTATAAAGTTTTTACTATCATTAAGGATAAAAGTATGTAACTATCATTATTCATAAGAGTATGAAGTTTATACTATCATTAATGACAGGGGCGTAGCCAGAAATTTTTCATGGGGGGGTTACGACTACTACAACTCATATATATGTATACGTGGGTGTGACAATGTAGTGAAGAATATACATTTTGTATGGGAAAAAATTCCTCATGGGGGGTATGACCCCCTACCCCCCCCCCCTTGGCTACGCCCCTGATTACAGATAAAAGCATATATAAAAGGTGATGTAAAACTTTTATTACAGCACTACAAAAAAGTAATTCTTCAAACCCCAAAGATTAACACGACGACCGCGCCGAAACAGATTATACGCTTTAGCACATCAAAAACAAATTTCAAAGAACAAGGCTTTCGATATAAAACTGACAAGGTTTAACTTTTTACATCGCCACTGTGCAAGTCTTTTATAATCGCACATTCTGAACAGTAGATAATGTTTAAAAAAATTCGAAATCGAGTTATATGCAGAAATGTCACCCCTCAATGAGACTTTTCAGTAGTAATTGTAAATATTTGCAGAATTTTTTGATTTGCGTTCGTAGTCAGTAGTGCTGTAAAAGTAACGACAAAATGAGTATCCGTATGTATTTGTTACTTAGATGTTCGCTATTCGTTACTAAGTATTCGTTACTCGTTACTTTCGTTACTACTAATAGAATCGGTAATAGGGTGTTATATGTGCCCCATAACAACACATCCGGGACAGTGTTGTTATGGGTATATGCCGCCCATACATAAACCCATAACAAAACCTAACCCAAAAGAATTTTTTTTTAGCGAAGTTGTACAAAGTTGTATTTAGAGCTTATTTTCTCTGATTTACAGATTGTTTTTATACACATTTATGGTTTTATACAATGCTAAATTATCCGAATTACTGAGTACACATAGAAATCTTCCAAAGACATATGCCATTCTTTATTTTCTCAACCCCCCCTTTTTTAAATTCTGAACGCTGGTTTAACCTGTTCACTCTTATCATAAAAAGTGTAAAGGAAAGCTTGTGACTCGTGTTTTTTTTTCTGGTAGCGGGTTCTCGAATACTGAGATCCAGGTATTGGGCCATATATATTAAATTCACAGGGCAGGGGATCTCAGTATGATATCAACTACTTTGCGTCTCTACAAGCATAATATCTTTATTATTTGTGAGTTCTTATTTCATATCAAAAACTTCTTTTGCTGGACGATTTTTCGAAGTAAATTAAAAATTACCATATTTTAAATTAAAATTGTTTAATTCAGTGAGAATTATCTATTTTTAAGATATTTCCAGTTCTATTTCTGCACTTTTGGGATGAAAGGGGTTAGCCCCTTCTGTGGGTGCATATATGAGAGCATTCTTTAAACAAAAATTATCACTCCTTTCATACAGAAAGAATGGTTGCACCGGACTATGCGTATTCCATGAGTTCATGGAATAAAATGTACCATAAAATAGGGCAGATGGCCCCCTAAACGCCGACATTTTAGAAACATACTGAACTTTATTGAATTATTTTAATACCAGTGGCTTACGCAGGAGTGGGCATAGAAATCCCGGGTAGCTCCCAATTTTATATATATTTTTTAAACAATTACTTAAAAAATGTGTTTAGGTTTCCATGCTAAATATTTTTTTTAGTTCCAAATAATATTTCAAATAATAAAAATGTGTGAATTCGTTTACTTTATAAAAAAATATTTTTTTTAAAGGTGTATTTAAATAATTTGTTATTTATTACTCATATTTCGATTCTAGCTAAAAAAAATGAAAAAGTTAAGTTCGCAATCCTGCTTCGGAACCACCCTGAAAGAAAGAATTCTGATTGCACCACTATTTAGTACTAAAATGTTAGAAAGCCCGAAATTAGCACCCCTTACTAACATGCTTCTCTTATATGTATTGCTCCTCTACAATTATAAGAACACCCCCTTCCCCCCCTGCAAAAAAAAGTTCAACTGCGCATAAGAACGCACTATACACCGGATCCTATCCCCCCATTGTACGACCCATATCAATAGAGCAGCAGATAGTATATCCATCTCCATAACTGTAACGAAACATACGGATTCTTCCAAACCTCATCAAAACGATACCATTCGGCTCGGCACAAACGAATTGCAACCAGAACATACTACTACTCAAATACCGAAACTGATTTTTCCCTTCAAACAGCGAGAATCCATAATACTTCCGGTATCTAGTAACGGAACGGAACATACTATTACTCAAATACCGAAATTCATTTTCTCCCTCCGGCAGTCTTGTATTCGAAGTTCGAACCTGGTCGATCCGAAATGCACACTCAAAAGTCATTTTCCCCCTTGAAACCGCGATCCGATATCCAGTAACAAACAGAAGATATTAGTACTCGATTACTGGAACCCGTTTCCCCCCTAGTTCGCCTCGCCTGGAAGTCTGTATTCGAAGTTCGAAGCTGCTCGATCCGAAACAGCTTCGGATCGAGTAACGAGTAACGATATCAACCGAAAAGTAACAATTCGTTACTTCGAGTCTGAGTGATTATCCGTATCTTAGTACCGAATACATGCGGTTTGCTTCAGCTCTAGTAGTCAGTCACCTAGGCAAAAGTCCAGACTCAACATTTTTCTCTGCAGCCGGCGCCGATTACAAATTCGGTGCCGATTGCATCCGATAATTGTTTGTTTTAGGCTTTGGTTGTTGTGAAATAACTCTTGGGCCTTTTGTATTTTTTTTAAATCATTAACCTTTTCGCGCCGACTGTCACGTATACGTACCAGTAAGAAACGCACTCAGTTCCCGGCCGACACGCTGGCGTGCCAGAGCGTTTCCTCGTTCACCCCCGGCCGTCACACAGTTGTGCCAGTGTCCTGGAACGTTTTAAAAACTATAACTTTTGGCACAAGATGGCATTGTATGTCCATGCGGTTACAGATACATGTAGATTTGACCTTCTACTCAGAATGGGAGTAGCATGACTCACATACACGTGGTTTTTGATAATATAAACGTAAGTTGAAAGGAATGTTTCTGAATGGTATACTTTATGACGGCTCTATAAATTCGTACGTGGTATTTCTTTATAGTAAGCAGGGAGTTTTATTTTCGCTACAGCGTTGGGTATTACGGTTTGCAGTCCAGTTTTTAGTGGATAATTAGATCTAGTAGACGTGGATTTTTTCTCATTTTACAGTTAGAATGTCGAAGCTTCGAAAGTGTTAGAGCTTGAAATAGCAGAAATGGCGCAAATTATTTGAAATTATGAGATATTGATTCTGAAGCAGATTCGGATAGTAGTGATAGTGACAATATAATATATTCTGATTGTTCTGTTCATGGATTTAGGCTTAATCGCGAAAAACTCTCCGGCCCTGGACAGACATTTGCGAAAGAAACTGCCGGCCTCAGCGATAAGAGCGCGTTTGCGCTTCCCGTCGCGAAAGGGTTAAAAGTACGTAGCTTAAAAACGTTATAGAACAAATCAATTTATATTTAAATTTCTGTAAAAATATACGCTTTTTCCGTAGTCCGTAGTAAACCAAATTTTAAAAAAAAATCCGCAGAAACTACGGAGAATCCGTAGTAGTTGGCATCTCGGTATATATGTCTACTTCACTACTTTTTACTCTACAAATTTTCTTGTAAGAATTAAAATTATCGCTATAGACAGGTACGTGGAAAAAATAAATATCATTGTAGGTAGGTTCAAAATGCATTGGGTAAATAGGAATTTCGTCGGGACCAAAGAAAATATCGTTATAGGCAGGCTTATCGTTATAGAAAGTATCATCGTTGTGTATAAATTTCACAATTGGATGAAAGTCAAAGACATGACTTTACTATTTTAACAAAAGAAAAGAAAAATATGCAGATAGAGAATAAATCAACATTTTTTCTATTTATTTTAAGTGAGTTTATGAAACAATACAACAAAATGCATAAATTTATTTTCACATGAAAGCTTTTCTCCCATCACTACAAAACAACAAATTAAAAATGTAATTTGAAGCATGTTTTTTTCTTTGCAGTGTTGCCATTCAGTGGCGAGTAGCACCAGAAAAATGAAGACATGAATAAAAACAGATATGTATTCTGGCTGAAATTTAAAGGTCCAAGTCGGAGTATTAACCCGGGATTTAATCCACGTGCATCACACAGCAAAGAAAAAGCTTTCTCTTGTCACCAAAATCTTTATTGATTGTATATTAAATGTTTCAAACCATAAGGATGAAAGTGTAAAAAAATTACACAGATGAATAATTCTTAAAAAATGTATCAACTTTCAAACATGCATTTAAAGAGTTTTTTGCAAACTTTTAATATTATTGGCTACAAAAGTGTTTCAATGAGCAAAATGTAACAAAACCGGCACAGGTTTCACATTGTGAACGACAAAATTAATTTTTTGCATTAAAAAAAAAAAAAAGGACAATGTTGCACTGTGTTATTAGTAATTAAATCTGAATGTGAAGAAAAAAATGAAATTACAATAAACATTTCACAATTCAATGTTCATTTATAATAAGTACCACAAGTGTCCTATAACATTTAAACATATATAACAGTTTAAAGTAATAATTCATATATAGATTTCCACTCTGTTACATAGATAGAACGTTTTTTCTTGATGGCATAAAATAATGAGAAAGAGGAGATTATTATTACACTAATATATAAATATTAGTTTATTACACTCCTAGTTACTAGGTTTTTATTAATGTTTACCAATGTATCAGCACTAAGAAAAGTATTTAAAAAAATGAAATTTCACTGAAAACAATTCTCTCTCTCGGGGTCAGCTGGTAGGAAGGATAGAGGTCCGGATCCAAGAATGATCTCTTTTCCAGTGATGCTCTAAATTGAGCGGAAAAGCGAGCCTCCACGCTCTGGAGGACTTCCGAGGCTGGCGTTCATAGCTGTATAGCAGTCCAGTACAACTATGCTCTCAGTTTTCGAGGGCGGGGGGGGGTGTCCCGATGTATCGAGATAGTAATTTTAAGTAGATTTTCAATTCTCACAGAAATTCTGCTGGTTAGTCATAGTGTAGCAGTGTATACTCCTTTATTTGCCACGAGATCGGGTTGGCGATCAAGTGCGTTAAGCCAGTAAAATCGGGGGGGGGGGGGCATTCGAGTAATTCAAGAGATTAGCCAAGGCAGTACTCGGAGATGGACTAAGGGATCTCCCCCCCCCCATATTTAGAATTTTGTTAACAAAATAATAATGACGAAGTTTTTTGGTGAAAAATTCTGTCTTTTCGACCGTTTGGATCCCCTACTCCCCAAAAATTTTTTTTCTAGGTACGGCCTTTAGATCCGGTATAATAGGCGCCGGCCAATAGCCGAGTTGATAAGACACAGAACATTGACATATCGCTCAAGTGTGAAACTCCTGGTTTCTGGCCAAACTGCAAAACTGTCGATCTCAACAAGGAGGATTGAGAAGCAAGTATACACGCATTTTAGATCCTTGCGGCTTTACAATTTTATGCTCAAAATAATAGCCACAGCATATTTTTTTTTTTCCAATAATAATACAGTATAACACACCATAAAAGTTCAGGTGAAACTATATTACCTTTCACAGATGTTTCATTTCTTTTTTTTTTTTTTTAACTATATATGTATTTTTTATTTCAATAGTGCGTATCACTATCCATAAGATAAATCAAATTAAAATACACACATAAACAAAATTTTTGTTGCAAAATAAAGCAAAATAGGATGAATTAATATTTAAAAAATTAATTTAGAAATTTAAAATTTCATTTTAAATTGAAATTTGGAAAAAAACTCACTTTTCCCACTTAAATTTCGGTTATCACTTTTAATATTAATTCAGTCTATAGATACTGTTGCCAGTTATAACCATACAAGTTCCAAAGTGACGATATGAATCATAGAAATTTTGTTATCTTACGGACAGTTCCAAAAAAAGCGTTTTGAGAAAACGCAGTTTAAAGTTACCTTTTAGTGTTCAAATATAAAACTTTCATAAAACGTTTTTATATGTATCTACGGTTTTAGTTGGAATAATTGCATGAAACTGGGCCAAAATGCTCAGAAATAACTAAAGTTTCAAATAAAATTAAAATTGAAAAATCGAATTTTTGAACCCTTTATCCTCCTATGACCCCTGAAAAAAATCTTCCGCTCAAGGCCTCCCTTACCCCCTGTACCTTTTAGGCAAAGAACACACAATTTCTGAATTTATTGAAAGCTGTAAATTTAAATTTGCTCCCTAAAAAAAATGAAGTTTGCACCGTTTGGCAATGTGAAAGAAATGTGAAATCGGATATTCATTTTTAAAAGCACTGATCAGTATGGCATCAGATCATGGTGTCATAGATTTTGCCCATTAAAGATATGACAAATTGGAAGTGAATTGTGAATGGGAATCAGCATTGAGCTAGCTGTAAAATGCTATTAGAAGCATTAATTAGATTTTATAAAAGCATAATTACTTGAAAACCCCTTATAACGCCTAAAACGTAAGACTGAAACACAAAAAGTTCACTAAATTAATTCATTTGATTTAACCTGATAAAGCTCTAATGAAAAGTTTAAAACTATGAAAATTTCACATTTTGCTACTTGACAGCAGATTTTCTATACACATATGATAACTTTAGTAAGAATTTATAATTTAAATTCTTACTGAATTTCGGAAACTTTATAATTTACAGATGTTAAAACGATAAAGACAGTAAAAATAGCAAACGATTAAAATTATATTAAAGAAAATATATGTTTGTATACTTACCTTGAGGTCATATCTGAAAAATGTTTAACTACAAACCAACAAAAATTGTAAAGCTTACCTAAGAATAAAAAAATATAATAAATAGATTGATAATAAAAAATAAGAGTTAATATAATAAAACAAATTATTGATACATTAATGTTAAAAAAAATTAATCAAAGTTTTAATCAAAATGATAAATGAAAAATTTATGTCTGTTATTTTCGAAAGTTAAAAAAGTATGCAATCAATGGTGCTTACATTTCCCACGAACATAGTTTTTATGTTAAGACTAGTAAGGAAGTTCATAAATAGCACACATTTAAACAAAATTAAACAGTATGGACCGTTTCGGATGGTACTAAGGGTTTAACCTTCTTCAGTTGTAAAAAGTTTTCCCTTCCATACAAGCAAAAATAAGAAGCAAACAGCATGAATTCATTTAGGAAGGAAAAGAAGTGGCCATTCGGAAAGAGGAAAAAGTACGAAAACAAGACAAAAATGTTGAAAAGGAAGAGGGTATTGTTACAAATTAGCAAAAAGATGATAGTAAGTTGAAAGAAAGTAAAGAAAGAAACATAAGAAATGTATTTTTTTGTATATATTTTATATTTTTTACATCATTCATCATATATTTTATGTTTCTATATTTTTGTTCGTTCTACTATTTTATTTTTGTCCCTCTTTCAAATTTTATTTTTTCTGTGTTTCATATTTCTTGTTCTATTGAATGGCAACTTCTTTTCCTTCGCATGGTTTGTTTACTTTTTTGTTCTTTCACTTTCTGCCCATTAGGAAGTAAAACTTTTACAGATGAAGAAGTGTGGACCTTTCTTTGTACCTACTGAAACGGACCGAGAGCTATTTCTCTTTATATTCGTGGTTGTGTTATTAATAATGCTCTTTATTAGATTTAACTATTTAATAATAGTTTTTTAAATGGTTGCCAGCGTTCGTATTATTAAGGTTTTCGTATTTGTAAAGTACACAGAAATAGTGCAATCTCAAAATGTTTAATCGTTTTAAGAGGATGGCATTTCGGAACGCAATTGCAACTCCAGTGTTCATCATTCCACTTTTAAAATTTAGATGCACACTGCATGATGTAAGCTTTTAAGTACGTATGGGAGGATCTTCCTTTCTTTCTTTTTTTTTTTTTTTTTTGTATACAAGAGCTGGTAAAGATTTAAGGGTAGCTTTAAGTCTTTTAAAATATACATATTAGTAAACAAATTTAAAAAAAAATGGTCAATTACTCGGAGAACTTCGCATTAATACAGAGGTAATAGCAGCATTTAGGGACCCCCCCGCTCAAATAAGATATCGTTAAATGGTAACATATTTGTTTATTGCATATTTTGTTTAGGTCAGATAAACTATAATTTTAAGTAGCCCCTACCTCAAAAAAATTCTGTATTCATCAATGGAGAACTAGATAAAAATTGAACTCGGACTCCAGTCAAATAAAGTGTTAAAAATAAGTCCACAAAATCATTATAAAATATAAAGCACTTAATAATAAATCTTGTTTTTTTATGGTACCAAAAAATAAATGAAAATAAACTCTTTGAAAGGGAAAAAAAACAAAAAAAACCTTCCAGTTACCCATTTATTTTTGTTAAAGGGCAAATCATTAGATGGCGAGCATAAACGAACGATTTCTTTAGGGCTAACAATCAAGGGGGGGGGGGAGACATTTGAAAAAAAAAAACATTTCAAAATACGAAAAGTGTTTACAAGTCTAGAACAGTTAAAAAATGCAGCGCTAAAAAACGACTCTATAACTTGAACACCGTAAACATAAAGAGTTACTTAAAAAAACATAAACAGTTAATTTTCGTGGTGTTTTTGGAGCAATGTTTTAACGCTTGGTCGCGGTTTATAATTTGTCCGTTTTTTCTTCTTCATAGTTTCCATTTTCTCCCCAAAGCAAAATAGAAACCCTTTTTCAACTGCCACCTCTATTATGGAAATTATAAATACTTAAAGCACTTTGTGTGTTTACCTGCCTCCTTTGTTTTCCAAACGACGATAATCTATACCGTGATAGACCAGGGATTTTCTTGCCTGAAGAAGTGTGTCAGTGTTCCAAAGAAACATGTCAATAAAGAGAGACTAAATTCTGATGAAAAAAAAGAAAAGAGGAAGGGAGAATTGTCAGTTATTTAGAGATTAGACACACTTCTTCTTCTTCTCTTTATGAAACCGGAATCAAAAATATTGTTGAGCATTCTGATAATATTTTTTCACATTCGGTACGAATGGGGGGGGGGGGGTATCATCCCCCTTTTTTGGATGGACGAGCATTTTGACACCTTCTTCTTCTACTTCTCCTTTTTTTTCAATTTATCAAATACTTGAATATAGCAAAATTTATGAGGTACATCTTGCAGTAGAGACAGTCTCAATCGAAGACCATAATAGATGAAAATGCAAGAGAAAGGAGAAAAAATCAAAGAAAACTTAAAAAGTCGATTTTGATGTATGGAACAAACGTTCAATAAGCTCCTGTGTATAAATGCTATTTATCAGAGGATACAGCAAAATCATTACAATAAACATTTAAAAAACT
The DNA here is from genome assembly GCA_038373885.1 of Cheiracanthium punctorium. NCBI lineage: Eukaryota > Metazoa > Arthropoda > Arachnida > Araneae > Cheiracanthiidae > Cheiracanthium > Cheiracanthium punctorium. Next base: position 334,800 of record JAWZYV010011937.1, on the reverse strand, counting down.
AAAAATGGACTTAAAAAAACTAAAAATGTTCTATTTTTAATGATTCCATTTCTTTTAAGTTAACATAAAAAAATAAGACTAATTAACACAATGACATAAATACCCCTGATACCGTTAAATAAAATTTCTATTTTTTCGTTTTTTTTCCTTCCTCCGGCGAAATTAAATTTGTATATTTTAAGTGCTTTTTTTTCGATAGTCCGTGAGCTACAACTATTACTGTAACTTTCATCATTTTTGAAGCCATACATTTTATTAATTACTTGTAATTTCAAATGAAGGTGGCCTGTTTCCGCTTAAACGGAGAAGCACGTGTATATTCTGTAGACGCATATATCGATAGTTTTAATTTGCAATTATCTTTATTTGATACACATCCCGCTATAAACGCCTTATTTATTTTTACAAATACATGATATGCATTTAAAAAATATTTTTCTTCTTCATTGACACTTTTAAAGCAATTTTAAAATATTTTGATTTATAAGCCTATTATAATTGTAACTATTCGTACGGTAATTATAAAACAAATAAATAGGTAAATAAAAATTATAAAAGAACATTGTTGGAGGAATAAGAATAAAAAACCGCTTTTATCATGAATAGAAAATATTACAAAAGTAAATGAACAGAATTAGAATCAAAACTACGTTATTTTTAATGAATTAAAAAGCAGGAACTTCAACAAAGCTGTTATCCTAGTTTAATTAACTAGTTAAAATAAGTTTGAAAACGCTTCAAGAAAGAGGTTTTTTTAATTATTTATTTATTTAATTAATTAATTTTTTTCAAATAAAATAAGTATTTTGGCTAGTCGAAATTGCAGTTATCAAATTCAATTTTTTTTCAACTGATGCAATTAAAAATAAATAATAGAAAATAAGTGATATATCATGTTTGTAATATAATTCCTAAGGTAAATCATATCCTCAATTCAAACTACACGAAATTGAAGCTACTTGATCGCTTAGGAGTTCAAGAGCCCAAAAATCAAACGATGCACTTTAATTTTTTTTTACTAGAAAACACTTTAAATAAATATTGAAAATTACATTATTTATCTAGTCAGAAAATAATGGTCCCCATTCCATATATTTTACAGTTAATAATTGTAATCTATATTATACACAGCTCAGCGACTCCAGAAAACTTCTGGATCACAAAAATACAATGTATTATGACAGTTTTTCAGACAGCTGATCTTAAAATGTCAGTTCCTTTAGCCATAAATTTGCAGTGCAGAGCCGTAATTCCATCTACAAAGGCGAATAAACAACAATTTAAATTCACGGTCGACAACTGACGTCAGTAATCCGGCACACTTCTTCTCGCCAATGAAGGAACCATAGTAAGTGCCCATTTTACGAATGATACACCTGCTCCGGGCTCTTCGGAAAATAAGGGTTTAAAAACAGTTCCAAGAGAGATTCTCGACTCTTCAAGCTGTCATCCATCTATTAAATGTAACGCGGATCCTTTTGCGACAGTATTGTTTACGGCAACCATCCATCCGTGGCACAAATGCCATCTCACCCTCTCCATACTCTCATTTTGTTTTATTTTGTTCAGATTTTTCTTTCTTTTCTTATTTATTTCCACTGCTATTAAAACGTTTATTATGATTCACCTCTCCGGTTGAGTTGCTGTCGATAATATGTGCATTTTTTTTCCCCTTCTTATTTTCAACCGAGAGCCAAAATTGGTGCGTTCAAAACTAGGTATCCTGTTCCTCCGAGCTTTCAGAGAGGATTAGAAATTTCTGGCGTTCTGAGTGAGGATTATTCGAAAACTACGGGACGTTTACGGAAGCAGTTTGATGTTAAAATTAGATCCCTGTCGATTAGAAGCAATTGTGTTTCAAATAATTTTCGTAGTGAGTATTGATATCGGAACTGATAAAATGATTACTCTTTATCACTGGCTGGGTTCGAAAACAACTACAGAGTGAAGTAATTCATAACAAACTCTACAATTTGTACATATGTGCGCAAGTGGAACACCTAAATATATGATTCTTTCTCTCTCTCTCTTTCGAATATAGTTCACATATTTACTAAATGAAAAGCGTAATTTACTCAATAGACTTTTAGATAAAGTTGAACAATTTTCCATGCATCCGTGCAATTTTCTTAGTGATAAATGATAAATTTTTACTTGTTAGTATTTGTTGAGCCAGCAGGAAGTAGAGAATGAAGCAAGGCATCATAAAGAGAACGCAATTTGGAATATTGCAGACCAGTTAGAACTCTTAAATATGATTACTTTTTACGGATAGCTGCCGAATTCAGTATGAGCGACAGATTTGTCCATTTAATAAGGGGGTACTTACACTAAAAATAATCTTAGACATTTTAAATACAATGACATTTTCGGACTGATCATAACTTGAGGACTTCAAAAAACAGTATTTTTCTTTCTTTTTTATATGCAAACAGGACAGACAACAGCTGTGAAATTAAGTAAAAGGATTTAAATATTGCTATAAAAATGCTCATTATTCATTAATTTTCATTATACAAATTTCTCGAAAAAAAATTCTCTACATGGCCATCATGTGCGCACTGAATTAGACTTATTTTTAACATCTTAACAGGATATATTTCAATTTATTTTCATAAAGAATATAATAAATTGATAGTATGAGACTATTACGAAAATTCCCGAGTTATTTGCTTAAATTACTTGATTTATGAACCTAACATTCAGTTCTATGATTGTTTAAATAACAATTTATTTGTAAATGGATTTTATTTATTTATTTATTTATTTATTTATTTTTACTCCAGATCTATCAATCGAATGGCACTACATACCAGTGAAATCGATTGCAAATGAAGAAGAAAATTATGTTTCAAATAAGATAAAATATGGGAGGGGAGGGCAGAGAAGATTATAGAATAACTGTGTCCCAAAAGAACAATCCAGGGGCGTAGCCAAGGGGGGGGGGGGCTCATAACCCCCTCATGAGGAATTTTATCCATACAAAATGTATATTCTTCACTCCTTTATCACACAAATGTATGCATATATGTGAGTTGCAATAGTCATAACCCTCCCCCCCCCATGAAAAATTTCTTACTACGCCCCTGGAACAATCATATAAAAGAAAAAAAAAGAAGGGGGAGGGGCAGAACAATAAACTATAATACGCATAGATGAATACAAATTCCGTGATTATATAAATCTCTAAAGCTCTTTCTTAATAGAACACAATTTTCAGTACATAATTATTTTATTAGCCTAACCTTTTAAAGAGCTCCGAAAGAAGCTAAAAATAAAAATTTTGCCATGCAAAATATAAGATAATTCTAGATTCAAAAATACACCAGCACACGTACGATATTGCGCTCAAAAATGTTTAAAGTTGATACAACATCCAACTATGTCCAAAAGTTTTGAAGTAGACACGCAGTTTTTAAGTATCATAGTTACAAAAACCAATCGCGTGAAGTAAATCTCATGTTAAAAAAGAAAATCAAATCAAGTCCATTCTAATTCAGCAACATTCACTGTATTTTCTCAATTCATGCTTCTGAAACAACATTAGCTGAAGATTATATGTGCGTGCGTGTAGTTAAGACAAGATTCAGAAATGAAAATTTCAAAAATCTAAATTTCACAATTTCTTATGCCTTAGTTAAGTAAGCTCTCTAGAACTGACTGTGAATCCAAATATATAATACTCTGCAAAAGCATCAGTAATGTATTAGCGATACAGACGCATAGGATTAAATATTGCGCTCACACACTTAAATGCAACATAGTATTCATTCAGTGCTTTCAAAAGTATCAAAATTTCTGGCACAAGCCCATATAGGTACCAATTAACCTACTTTAAACAGAAACTCCTCCAAACTGTATTTCAGTTGCCACTCACTTAACCTGAATAGCAAATGGAAGAAGTCCCGTCCGGTAGCGCCTGGGATGAATACAATGGTCAAGATACCATCTCGAAATAGTATTACAAATGCTTTGTTTAAGTAATGGCATGATTAAATTTAATGATGAAGAAAATACATGCATGCACACACCTAAGAGAGCTATTAGCATGTCACTTCGAATTTCTTCCGTTGTTCAAAATATTGACGACCGTGAGGTGTTGCATTCATGTGTCATGTGCATTGCAGGGATGGGGAAATTACAGTTAAAAGGTTTCGTGTAAAAGAGAGGAAGATCTGGTTTAATGTAATTATCTACTATATCTATCCATTATTTTTATGCAATAATTAATCATTTAAAAAGCTAATAAATAGGACGATCTAAAAAGGCTTTTGTATTTTCTAAACAATTACAAAGCGGAAAAAAAATACACATATATATACGCAAACACCTGCCTCCCTCCAAAAAATAAATAAATAAAATAAATAAATTATATATATATATAATCCCAATTTATTGTCCTTTATAGCAAGCCGACCTCTTTGTACAAAAAGACCTATTCAAAAATGATGTCCTAGTGATTTAATTAGTTAATGGAACTCAGAGATGTTGTACAGAGTGTCCTAAAAAAATTATAACAACAACAATACTTACATTTTTTTACACATTTATTTTGCTTTATCCTAAAAGTTCCCGAACTGATGATATATGGATATCACTTGGATATTTATTTAGTTAAATATCTTTCCATTTCTCATACGATTTGCGTTCAAAATATATCACATGGAGCGCAATTCTCCGATTACGCGATAAATTCCTTCATGAAGGACAAAATAACACACAACTTAATTTTTACACAAATTGAGTGTGAAAAGAACATAACATTGAAAACTAAAGAATTAATGCAACGATAAGCAGACGATAAAATTTAACATTAAACAGAGAAAAAAATCAAGAACAATGAATTCGTCGAATAGGTGTACGGGAACTTTTAGGACACACTTTTTTTTTTTTTTTACGCGTTCACACAACACCAATATTTAACGTTCTCAAAGAAAAAATTTAATAGAAATGTTTGTAGTAGTGTAAATGTGAGTAAATGCGTATATGAATAAACATATTTTGATAATTGAAACCAGGTACTATATACCACACCAAGTGCATTTGAATTTGGAACATGCATCCACACAATTAAGAAACAATCCATCAATCCATCCACACAATTAATAAAGAACTTGAACAGTTCAAAATTTTGATATTAAATAAAACTGTTACATATATTATTATTTTTACTATTAATTTTAATAAAGTAAATATAAATTAAAATGACTTACTGCATGGATTATTTTCTACAAATTATATTACTATTATTATATACACAATATTTTCGTTGACGCAATTAATTATTTTTAAAAAATCTGATGTGTCCAACACATGACTTCCTTGCACGTCTATTAAATCAAAAATGTTTTTTACGCACTTCCTCTAAACTTATTTGTTTGAAAGTTATAAAATATCAATAATAGTAAGATATAGCGATTTCTAGCCAAACATTTCGATATCGCCAAGCTGAGCTCAATTTGAAAGATTTCTTTCTGACACTTTATTTGGCGATATTTCACCAAAAGCCGACAAACTTGAAATAGTTTGCGAGATTTTTGGGATAGCCAAAGTAGTCATTGACCACAGACTTTCAATGAATTGAATGCATCCATACACCTTAATGTATTTAAAGTCATTTGGCTCACCCTGTAAATAAATTCCCAGTCGATTGCTGTCAAAAAAGATATTGAAAACCGTTAGATATTATAATATAGTTATAAATACAAAAGTTCAAAATTCTACGGGTTAAAGTTTTAGAGTTACACAAAATACGAAATAATTTTTGGAGCCAAATTTGGCGATATTTCGGCGAAACTCGTCAATGTCGACGACATTTGGCGAGATATTAAGCATGGACCAACAATGACAGATTATCGCCAAATTTGGCGATATTTCGCCAAAACTCGCCAAGAACGATGACAAATGGCGATACTTTGGGCATGGACCAAATGACTGACTATCGCCAAATTTGGCGATATTTCGCCAAAACTCGCCAAGGTCGAGGACAGACGGCGAGATTTTGGGTATGTACCAAACAATGACTGTCTACAGTTGTATTATAATGAAGATGTCCATAGACATTAAGGTACTGAAATTCTTTTCGGTGGTCCTGTAAATAAACTCTCCAGTAGATTGGAACCAAAAATCGAGATGCACAACTAGATGTTACAACATCTTATATATGAAATTTCATAATAGTTTTTGAGATTTGAGAGTTAAATATGCACACACGTACACCAAAAGTCGCCAAGCTTGGCGACTTTTGGCACAGTTCTTGAGGGAGGCACGTGACCGTGGTCGGACCATTACCTAACTTATGTGGTAGGACGGTATTGTGCTTGAAATGGATGAATGCCCCTAAAATTGCTATTGGCCGTAATGTATTGGAAATCTTTTGAGTGTTCCTGTAGCAGAACTATAAATGATAAAGACACTTTTTTTTAATGGAGAAATTCATTTTCTAACTCTTTACAGCATATATCACTTCTGAGTCGTTTGAAATATCCCAATACCTCTAAAAAACGCTTTGATGAATTTCGGCCCATAGAGCGTAATGTATTTCGAATCTTTTGGGCGGTCCTGTAGATAAACTATTCAGTCGAATGGAACCGAAAGGGGAGGTGCACAACTAGATGTTACAACAATCCTAAATATAAAGTTTCAACATTCAACGCCTAACAGTTTTTGAGATATGCGAGTTTAATGAATTTCGGCCCATTGAGTGTAATGTATTTCGAATGTTTTGGGCAGTCCTGTAGATAAACTATCCAGTCGAATGGAACCAAAAGGGGAGGTGCACAACTAGATGTTACAGCTATCCAAAATATGAAGTTTCGACATTCTACGCCTAGTAGCTTTTGAGTTAGGCGAGTTTAATGAATTTCGGCCCATAGAGCGTAATGTATTTCGAATCTTTTGGGCGGTCCTGTACATAAACTATCCATTCGATTGCCACCAAAAGGGGAGGTGCACAACTAGATCATAGAACAATCCTAAATATCAAATCTCAACATTCTACGACCAATAGTTTTTGAGATATGCGAGTTACATACATACGTACGTACGTACGTACGTACGTACACACGTACGTACAGACGGCATGGAAAAACTGGCCACAGTAGACTCGCCACTGGTCAAAATGAGTTGCAGACGCGTTAATATGATCGTGCATGCTAGCCTACGATGAGATGCATCGAAAAACATGTTTTAATTAAATTTAGAGGTAGTCAAAATCGGTTTTTATGTCGAAATTTGGCCCCCAAAATTTTTCGGGATCACATTACTTCCTTATACTACGTACAAGGAAGTAAAAAACCCACGAAAAGCTGGTGTTACGAATAACTAAATAAGTTTGTATACGCGTGTTTATATATTATTTATTTTATAAGCATTAGCTTATTCCTCAGAAATTAAAGAAAATATTAAAAAAATCCACAGGGGACATACAGGGTACAACCTACATACAGGACTTTATGAGATGGTTGTACGTTTTTGAAATAGGGAGGAGGAAGGGGGGGGGGGAATAACACGAGTGTTTCGCTTTTTTTTTTTTTTTTTTTTGCAAAATTATTTGGGAGGAAAAATTCTTCACAGAATCAGGATCCCGAAATACTCAAAAACAAACCTTTATTTACTCCGAGATTGTGACATTAGCACACGCCGACAGTGAACGAAGATTTAGCGGCTTACGTTTTCATAAAAATTGATACAAGAAGCATCGGTTAGTGATAAGTAATTTAAATAATTGACTAATGGTAAATCGATAGGAACGTTAGAAGACACATGCCCCCAACTTAAAAAAAGCCTTACTTTAACTCTCCCCCAAAAGTGTGTGTGGGACTATGCTAATTTTACCCTTGAAAATGGTACGTCATCCCCCCCCCCCCCAATATTTTCAGTCACGCTATGCTTATGCTGGATAAATTCCCTGAGCTGGATTACCCAAGAATCTAGTCACTGACCACTTCTGGTGTCCAGCTGTAGAAAAGAGTAAAAATAAAAATGTATTAACAAGCATTAGTGTTTAGCAAGTGGTTAAGCCTAGTAAAATAAAACTGATAGTTATAGTGACTCTATGTACACATGAAAAGAAAGAAAAAGAAAAGAAAAAACTGTTGATCATTCAAGGCTTTTAGAATGATCATGATTACACAAATTCGAAACCGAATGATTGCATAAATTCATTTAAAAAAAAAAATGTGTAGTCATTCGTTCATTGAAGTTTGAAATGTACAGAAAAATGTGAATTTGTGCATTTATATGACCATGATGCATTTGTGAAATATGAGAGCGTAATAATATTTAGAACTTCAGTCTACCCGACACCTGAGGGTGTATTAGAAATGCACACGTGTCCCTACCATTCCCTTTTTAGCTTGGTAAAAAATAGAAAAAAAGAAAAGAAAGATAAATTTTTTTTGGAGAAGGCCCCCATAAATTTCAGAGACACTCAAATTACCATTAAATGGAAAAATATAAATGATTCAAGTTGTTTACTATGGCCAGCATTTTTTTCTAAAATATTTGAAACATAAAAATATCGAATTCATTCGAGCAAATAATTGATTTATTCTATTTTTCAACAGCTTAAACGTTTACAAAAATCTTTCAAGCCATCGAATTTATACCTTCACAATGTAACAAAAATCCATACATTCTCAGATTAAACTATACAAGTAGGCAGTTTTTTTAAGGTTTCCATTTTTTTTTTCCGGATATTTTTTTCAGTTTTTAATATGTTAGCTGACAATAGAGATCAACTGTCAACAGTGAATTAAACTTCGCTTTGTTATCTCCAGAAAGCACAACAAAAAAGCTAAAACAAGCTTTCCTAATCAGCTAGTTTTACAGTGCTCACTTTTTCATAACTATAAAATTCTAAGAAATAAACCTAAGAGATTAAAAAATAGGAATTGCTAGGATAACAACACAACAGAAAGTAACTTGGAGGCTAAATAACGTATTTTAAAAGGATAGAAGAAAATTGGTGCTTAAAAATCTTGGAGCTGTATGAAGCGAAATTTGAAAAATTGCAGGGGAAAGCGACAGATTTAGTTCTTCAAGTTGAACTGCTATTATTCAGCCTTTAAAATACTTTAAAATTATGCAGGATAGTTTGAATGTCTAAAAATTAAAATAAAATGGGTATTATCAAAAAAGAAAAAGTCAACAGTTAAAGCTGGAGTTGTTATGCAAATTATACCCTTTTATACTCTTATACTAGATTATGGGAGTCCAAATTCCAAGGAAGAAAGAGTTTAATAAAATAAATTTTCTACCCAAATAAAAATTTGTGGTTTATTAATGTAAATGTGTAAGATCTTTTAATAAATTTTATGCATTCTTTATAAACCGATATTTAAAACATGAAAGAATCACACACTCAGTTTAAAACTAAGCAACATAGTTTTAAAGACTGTGAAATGATATTGAAGTTAAAATAAATGATCCACGATCATATTATTAAAAATTCAATTGCTTTCTTATAATTATCTAATTTTTGCTAGTCAGTAACATCGTAACAGCAAATTATTTTGAGAGAAAGAGCATTTGTCATCTGTTTATTTTGATTTCCAGATGATGTATCTACACGAGTTATTAGCTCAAATATTATAGTAAAAAAATCTGATGTGTCCAACACATGACTTCCTTGCACGTCCATTAAATCAAAAATATTTTCGACGCACTTCTTCTAAATTTATTTGTTTGAAAGAGATAAAATATCAATTATAGTAAGGTTTAGCGATTTCCAGCCAAATAGTTCGATATCGCCAAGCTGAGTTCAATTTGAAAGATTTCCTTCTGACACTTTATTTGGCGATATTTCACCAAAAGCCGACAAACTTGAGATAGTCTGCGAGATTTTGGGGATAGCCAAAGTAGTCTTGACCACAGACTTTCAATGAATTGAATGCATCCATACACCTCAATGTATTCAAAGTCATTTGGCTCACCCTGTAAATAAATTCTCAGTCGATTGCTGTCAAAAAAGATATTGAAAACAGTTAGATAATACAATAGTTCTAAATACAAAAGTTAAAAAATCTACGGGTTAGTTTTAGAGTTATACAAAATACGAAATAATTTTTAGCGCCAAATTTGGCGATATTTCGGCGAAACTCGTCAATATCGACGACATTTGGCGAGATTTTAAGCATGAACCAAACAATGACAGATTATCGCCAAATCTGGCGATATTTTGCCAAAACTCGCCAAGAACGATGACAAATGGCGATACTTTGGGCATGGACCAAATGACTGACTATCGCCAAATTTGGCGATATTTCGCCAAAACTCGCCAAGGTCGAGGACAGACGGCGAGATTTTGGGCATGTACCAAACAATGACTATCTACAGTAGTATTATATTGAAGATGTCCATAGACATTAAAGTACTGAAATTCTTTCCGGTGGTCCTGTAAATTGGGTAGATTGGAACCAAAAATCGAGATGCACAACTAGATGTTACAATATTCTTATATATGAAATTTCATAATAGTTTTTGAGATGAGAGAGTTAAATATGCACACACGTACACCAAAAGTCGCCAAGCTTGGCGACTTTTGGCATAGTTCTTGAGGGAGGCACGTGACCGTGGTCGGACCATTACCTAACTTATGTGGTAGGACGGTATTGTGCTTGAAATGGATGAATGCCCCTAAAATTGCCATTGACCGTAATGTATTGGAAATCTTTTGAGTGTTCCTGTAGCAGAACTATAAATGATAAAGACACTTTTTTTAATGGAGAAATTCATTTTCTAACTCTTTACAGCATATATCACTTCTGAGTCGTTTGAAATAGCCCAATACCTCTAAAAAACGCTTTGATGAATTTCGGCCCTTAGAGCGTAATGTATTTCGAATCTTTTGGGCGGTCCTGTAGATAAACTATTCAGTCGAATGGAACCGAAAGGGGAGGTGCACAACAAGATGTTACAACAATCCTAAATATAAAGTTTCAACATTGTACACCTAACAGTTTTTGAGATATGCGAGTTTAATGAATTTCGGCCCATTGAGCGTAATGTATTTCGAATGTTTTGGGCAGTCCTGTAGATAAACTATCCAGTCGAATGGAACCAAAAGGGGAGGTGCACTACTAGATGTTACAACTATCCAAAATATGAAGTTTCGACATTCTACGCCTAATAGCTTTTGAGTTAGGCGAGTTTAATGAATTTCGGCCCATAGAGCGTAATGTATTTCGAATCTTTTGGGCGGTCCTGTACATAAACTATCCATTCGATTGCCACCAAAAGGGGAGGTGCACAACTAGATCATAGAACAATCCTAAATATCAAATCTCAACATTTTACGACCAATAGTTTTTGAGATATGCGAGTTACATACATACGTACGTACGTACATGCGTACGTACAGACGGCATGGAAAAACTGGCCACAGTAGACTCGCCGCTGGTCAAAATGAGTTGCAGACGCGTTAATATGATCGTGCATGCTAGCCTACGATGAGATGCATCGAAAAAATTTTTAAAATTAAATTTAGAGGTAGTCAAAAGCGGTTTTTTTGTCGAAATTTGGCCCCCAAAATTTTTCGGGATCACATTACTTCCTTATACTACGTACAAGGAAGTAAAAATCATAATTGAAAAACACTGTACTTTAAAAAATCCTAAATAAAATAAGAGTTTGAATTTAGATTCGAATATACATGTTCATGCAAAAATCGACAGATAACTAGGGTGAAAATTATTTCAATATAAAATATCTGCTAAATTAACATTTTAAAATAAGAATTGTATTGTATATTCCAGGGTTTCCCAACCTTTTTAGCTGGCGGACCCCTTTTTCAGGCAAAAATCCACGGCGGACCCCTGTCAGTCGGTGCGCAGGGGTCCCCTCCCCCCCCGGCAGAGTTTTCAGAAAGTCGAGCACCGGCACTAAACTACCTGCGGGTCAACACTTGGGAACCGCAGCCGCTGTTCAAAGGTGGCCACGGATCTCCTAGAAAGAGCCGGCAGACCCCTAAGGGGTCCGCGGACCACACGTTGGGAAGCCCTGGTATAATCGATAAACTATGATTTAATATTTATGCGATTGTTATATATGTAAATTTATCAGACTAGAGAGAATTTTTTTTTTCATTTTTTGCATTTTTACTATATATTCATTAATTTTTAATGTAATAATTATGTTTTCATTAATTTTTAGCCCCTTTCATCTGGAATATATTTGAGAAACCTTGAGATATACCCGAATTCAGTTCGGGCGTCACAGGCAAGAGGTTAATCATTACAAAGAACCACTTTCAACATTGCAAATAAAACTATCCTAGACTAAACAGACGCAATATAATCTTAATAACTTTCATTTAATGAAAACATCGGCAAAAAAGTTTGTCAGGATAAAATTTATTTTACATTCAAAATTAAGTTATAGTTAAATTAGGAGCAACACTATTAAGAAACATAAATCGAGTCAAACGCATCTATCAAGTCATAAAACACTTTCCAACAGAACAGTCTTTTTACACAAAATTTGGCGATCAATTGTCGTCAAACCTGGCGAGATTTTGGAGATAATCCCAAAAGCTGTTTAAGGTAATATTGTGAGATCTTATGAAATAACTGCACAATACAATAAATATTTATTGTGTTGTGCAAGAAATGGACTCATGCATGGTAAAAAAAAAAGACTCGGCTGTTCGAGCCTCGTCAAGGGGAGACCCCCCTGAACCCCCCCCCCCTAATTTTTTAGTTTCATTATTGCCATATTAAAACGATATTAATTGACTATGTCATTTTATCTAAAACACTTTTAAAAAACTATCTGCGCACATAATTTAAAACTAGCCGCAAGCTCAATACAACCTGTAATAACAGAATAGGTAATTCGTACACGAACAAGTGTATACGTATTCGTTGACAAGTATGTGTAATGTGCTTGCACTATAGTGACACTGAAATATTTCTTCTAAGTAATTATCCATCTTTAAAAAATATCTTTATAAAAACCTCAGTATCACCGAAGAACTATCTGCAAGATCTTGGAATTCTCCACGAATGCGAGGCGTACGTCTACACATTATCTAACTATGGATTGATGTTAGATAGACTGAAACGCTTTGGAACTGCTTTGAGTGATCCCGTGGAAGAACTATAAACACTACACACACTATTTTAGATGGAAAACATAATTTGTAATCCTTAATAACATACATCAATTTTGTTTTGTATGAAATAGAAAAAAAAACCCTCCAAAATACATTTTTAACGATGACCACCAAGGGGTCTAAAATATGTAGTTGCCCGCTTGCCCAGAACAAGCAGATTTTTAAATGGGGGCAAAAAATTCCGTTGTCCTTCGGGCAATAACTATGGTGAAAAGTATTCCACCATGGGCGAATAGCACATATGTAAAAACATAGCTACAGTTTTGCAGTCTGAAATTTCCATTCCTTTTATTATTCCGAATAATGGCGATTAATTTTATGAACAAACGTTTGTCAATTTATTGTTCACTGTAGCGGCTGCAATTTTTTCAAAATTTTGTGTAGAAAAAATATTGGCCACAAACTTCACTTCGGGGCAACCAAAATAATTTCAATGATAGCCCAAGAGGCAATAAAAAAAAGTCACAAGATTCTACCTTTGATGACTATGACCACCCATAGATCAATATATATATATATATGAATTCTTTTGGGTACTCCCGTAAAAAAAGAAATATAAATGTTACATACGCAGTAAAATATATAATTTTTTTTTTTAGTAATCGATGGATATTTACGGCAGTTAGAGCAAGGTCGGAACATAGAAAACTGAAATCATAAATGCTATCAACCTTTGTTAAGAAGTCTTTAAAAAAACTTTATACTGCGTGCAAGATAAATTCACTTAAATGCAAAAATATTTGTGTTAACCCTTTAATGCGCAGTGTTCCCGCTCTGGGAGCACCAAACTCTGACGTTTTGACTGTTGCCAGTCACGAAGAATAGATTTGATTTCTATAAAAATAGTTGCGGGTGACATAGCTCCACGAGAACCCTTTACTTTTTAGCACGTCCTTTCCCGTAAAAAAATTGTCACGATTATTTTTAACAGCACTGACATCTGCTGAAAAATGGAAGAATGCAAGAACAGCTGGATAGATTGCCCAATGCTGAAAAAAGGGCAGCCGGTGTCATCGCTCGACTTAACTACCAGCAAGATGGCGGACGATCGAACCGTTCATCGCGTGCCACAGATCTAGAGACACTTTTTTGACGACAGCTGGCTGTGCGTCACAGCCAGCTGTCGTCCAAAAAGCGTCTCTAGTCCTGTGGCACGCGATGAACGGTTCGATCGTCCGCCATCTTGCTGGTAGTTAAGTCGAGCGATGGCAAAGGCTGCCCTTTTTTCAGCATTGGGAAAGGATTGCGCCTCAAAGGGTTAAACAGATATATTAGAATCCATTCCATCTCTCTCTTCTAGCTCATTAGTTACACGCGTAATTCTATATGTAATATTCCATTTTCTCCAGTAATTGAGATGTTCTGTGATAACTTAATTCTCAAAGTCGCTTCGGACTGTCTACTGATGCGTGAATGATGATCATGATCTTTCCCGTATGATACAACAACACTCCGACAAACAATTTCATTATCAGTTTTATGGTTACTGCCATGCTTTACTGGGGGAAAAGCATGCTCCAAGGCAATTCACATAGATTCTCGTTTGCTTCCAATTTCTTACCTACTGTTACACAAGCAGCACACAAATGTTTTTCAAGGATAATGGTGGAATGGGTGGGAGACAATGATTAAATTTTCTCTCGTACAAGAGTTAACGAGTCGAAATGTTGTTCTGTATGTTGGAAGAGCATTGGATACTGATTTTAAAATACCCAAAGGAGTTAGAGGAACATAAACATGATAATAATAAAATAAATGAATAAAATAGGTTTCATGTTAATAAACCCTCTTTCTCTTCTGTTTATCACTTTAAAAATACATCAACAAAATGCCGTTTTGTTTAAAAAAAAAAAAAAAAAACACTGCTGTTTACAAAACCCACGTCTGGGTTTTTCAAAACTTCAATTTTAAAATATCAACTTTAATCACATAGCTAACGCATCTCTTAATATCAGCACTAGTGATGCACCGTGTGGCATTTTGGCCGAGTAACCAAGTAATAGTATAAAAAGGATCACTGACCAGCGAATGAATAATTTTTCTTCTTTTGTAATGAAAACATGTAGTCGAACCTGTCTTTATCGAATCTCACGAGAAAGAAAAAAAAAAAAATAAAAATAAAAAAAACCCAGATAAAGAGGTTTTAAATGTTGTCCATTAAAAACGTTTCATTTGCTTTTGCTGTAGAAAAATACAGCAGTATGATTGCAGATTTATTTTACATACATCCATAACCCTTTTAAAAAAATAAATATGTACCTTTAGTTTTTTAATAACTTTCGATGCCTAACTTCCTTTGTTTCTGCCCGCTTGCTAAGGTTACCAAGAGCCCCCTTTTTAGGTTACCAATCCCTTATAGCAAAATTTACCCGAAGAAAAGTTCAGAGTTACACGGCCTTCAATGCTTCTTAAGTTGTTTCTTTAGAAGTATCGGTATTCGGTATGAAACTTTTGTTAAAAAAAGTTGCTCTTTAAGCACTGATTTTTGTAATTTACACTAACTAAAATTCGAGATACAGAGGTTTCGAAGGAAATTTTTTCGAGATAAACATGGAAAATATATTAAACTTTGATTGTAAATGTAGGGAATTTTAGAAATTTCGAGATACAGAGGTTTTCGAGATATGCAGGTTTGACTGTATAATTGTCTTTTAAGTTAACAAAAATTCAATAAAACAGTAACATTAAAAAAATTATATTAAATTTGTGCATTGCATACATAGTATATAATGGTATTATTTAAAATTTTATTATTTGTCTAAAAGTATATGTTCAGATTGATACATTATTTATAAATTTGATTATTAAAGCTTCTTATTTTAAAATGTGTTAGATGAAAAACTGCATCAGGTATATTCTTTCATGGTGAAGTGTGTCGAAAATTTTGCTAGCAGGTATATAGACTGTCAATAATTAATTGAGAGTAATTTTCAGAAAACTTGTGAGATCAAACCCACTACTTCATTTGATCAAGTTTAGCAAATTGCTTAAAGCATAATCACCAACTAATTTTTAGAATATATTTAAAAAAAAATTGTTATAACAAACTTCAATTTTATAAAGATTTTAGATTAAGAAATAAAATATTTCTATTCAAAGAAAATAATAAAGTACACATTCAGTCATAATGCTGTTTCACTTTAACGAATTATTCAGATATTTCAGATACATTATACAATTATTAAAAAAGCTGTACAACTATTCAATTTAGCTGACATAAGATGGATCCCCTCCATAACCCACCCAAAAAAATTGAAAAAGTGTTATCAATTTAACATGGATGGTCCAAACCCAGAGACACCAGAAATTTTTTAGAAATGTTTTCATGAAGTTGTAAACGCATACGTGACATTTTCAGCTTCATGAACAAAGCTTTATTTCACTTTTATTGATAGAAGTTTAAAAAAAAAAGTCTTTCAGTGCAGAAAAATCTATTTAAAAAACCGACAGTTTATTTGTCTGGTGGAAACGTAATAAAAACTTTCCAATTTTGCCCAAAATTTCTGAGACATTCTTGTGCGCACTGTGTAACTCTGCTTATAGCAAGCAGGCTTCATCTGAAACAGGCTACATATGTAATAAAAGAAATCACGTCCCCTCAAAATATAGAACAATCGGTGTTTTTACATCATAATTTTTAAAATTAGTTAAATTTTTTTCAATAGCATTTCAATGTATATTTTTCCTTCAAATATTTCTTTGTCAAAGATCAATCCTTTTGTACTAAAAGTGACTAACTGCTTCATCTATAAACTTTGTTTATTCTTTTCATTCTGGACACTTGCACGATCCGGCCACGTCATACTGACAGTCTGGAATTTTGGGTGGTTTTCTCCGGATGTATTGTGAATGCGCGTTAGGACCTCTTAAAAAGTGATCCGCGTAAAGTTTCCGCAATTTAGAAAATAGCCTTCGTGTAACTTTGGCTTAACAAACAAAACAGCATACATTTCGACATTTGGGGAAATTCCACACTTAAAAAACTAATATTTTTTCTCTAATAAAGAGTTTCAAGGATGTACTTACATTCAACTGAATCTCTCTATTCTAAAAAAATGTAAAGGCCGCTGGCGCTGTCAAAGCTTCTGGACCTATCTCTTCCTAAACCGTAGGGATTTGAGTTTCGACTAAGGTACCCACAGATTCGAAAAATTCCGAGGAACCTGCTAAGCTGATTTAAATTTCGAAAATCGAATTATTTTAGAAGATATTAATAAAAAACTGAAAAAATAAACCGAATGGTTGCCAGATTTGGCATAAAATCATTCATCCCTTTGCAACAAAGCGTTTCCAAGTATCTAGAATTGCGTGAAATTTACAAAGTTAACACAAAAAGCCTAATAACTTCTTCACCGTTTGCACGATCCGCTTGAAAATTTTCATGATCATGTATAAAAATATAGAAAACAATCTGCGCTTCTTTAAAAAACTGAAAATCTACCCGTTCCCTCCTTTTTAAGCGATTTTTTGCTATTTTCAGCACCATTTTATTTCCGAGAGTCAAAAAAGTAAATGATTTGCGTGACAAAATTACCCTTTTCAAGTGAATATGACGTCATGCAATTGGGATTCAAATTCGTTTAAAAGAGATTTTCCAGATTACACAGTCATTATCATTTTTTTTTTCCACAAATAAATCGTTTGCATGGACATGAGAATAGCTGTGTACACAAAACGAAATCTTTCGATTGCGAAAAGATTCCGCGAGTTTCCAGAACAGCATGAAATTTAATTTGGGTATCTCCCTAGTCTAAAAAAAAGTAAAGGCCGCTGTCGCCGCTGTCAAAGCTTGTTGGCCTATTTCCTCCTAAACCGTGGGAATTTCGAAAATCGAATTATTTTAGAAGATATTAATAAAAAACTGAAAAAATAAACCGAATGGTTGCCAGATTTGGCATAAAATCATTCATCCCTTTGCAACAAAGCGTTTCCAAGTATCTAGAATCGCGTAAAATTTACAAACATGAGTTAGAATTACGCCCATTTTACGTCAAAATAAAAACTATATGAAATAAGTAACTCAAAATGTGTTACACAAAGTTGACAATTTTCAAATAGTAAGTTCGCTTAGACAACAGGAGTTTAGAATAGAGATGTAACGAATAGTGATTTGGCCGAATAGCCGAGTACCGAATATTCGGCGAATAGCTCAGGCCGAATACCGAATATTCGGCAAATAGTTTAGGCCGAATACCGAATATTCGGCGGCTGAATATTGAATTTTTTAAATATTTAATTTAATTGTAAATAAAATACCACTTTTCAATTTTGCAATTAAATATTAAATAAAGACTAATTAAAATTCAATTTATGTTATTTGTAGGTACTTAAAAACACACAACAGTATATTATCTGTAAAACTAAAGAAATCTTGGCCATGAAAAAAATAGCTTTTACAAAGTAAAACACTAATAACAGCATAATTTAACAAGTATGCTATGGTAAATGTGATTAATCTGGTAACTATACACCCGATCGCAGAAAAGAGGCGACACGGAATATTCTAAGAGTTCGTATTAAACGATATCGCCGACTGCACCCAGTGATTTAACATAAAATCTTTCTCCATCCTTTTTGTGAATAATCATATTTTCGTTCACTGCAAGCCCATTATGCTAACTTTTGTATCAACAGTTAAAATTACAACATTTTTGATAAATAATGATTGTTTCGAGAAAATATTTCTTAATCTTTTGGGTGAGTTTTTATTTTTCAACCAATTTTTGAAATTTTGTAGCATTAAAATATAAAACGTGTTTATAAAATTCATTAAAATGCTATTTGAAAAGTGAATTGGTAGAAGAGATTTGATGGCCAATACTTCACAGAAAATTTTACAAAAAAGGAGGGTGGGGCATAATTCTAAAATGGTTGTCAAAATTATGTAACTGAATAAGAGAAATCTACACAACTTGAAATTGTAGGCAAAATGAATGCTTTAAATTGTGCAAATGTTGCTTGTTGTTAATATGCATTTATGGGTAACATACCACATACCAGCAGTTTATCTTGCAGATTATTTTTGTATTTTTAAATCTGCGTGGCAGACTGGTACAGAAAATTCTGAAACTGGGACTATATATAATCCTATCATGTTTTGGGCTTGACAGCATCTGCGAAAAACATATTTAGTAGCTATTCAAAATTATGTTTGTAATTGAGGATATGAAAAAATTCCTCCTATCCCCACCCAATAAGGAAATTAGAAAATGAAGTCAAGTAGTGTCGCCAAGTAGGAAAGTCTGCATTTCTGTAATATTATTAAATACATTAGATTATGTTCAATTCAGCTTAAAATTCAATGACTTAGAACAATTTATAACATGAAATTAACATTTTAAAGTATAGCTAAGCAATATTTTTTGTAAATGCATTAAAAAAAAAGTTTTCTCTCTTTGTTCTGAAATTATACAGCTCAATATCTAGCAAATTCGGCCACAACTATTCGGCCGAATACCTGTTCAGTATTCGGCTTGCCGAATATTCGGCAAACTGAGTATTCGGCCGACCGAATATTCGGCAAAACAGCCGAATAGGCCGAATACCGAATAGTGGCCGAATATTCGTTACATCCCTAGTTTAGAATTAGCGATTATTCGTTTTTCCAAAACAGGATAACTAATATCTTGAAAATGAAAAATAATTAAAATGCAGATTATTTTAAAGCCGGTTCTCGTCCAGCTGGATTATTTGCTACCAGTAGAAATATTTGGCGTTAACTATGCCATTATAGCAGTTATAGTACACTTTGGATATTTGCTAGCGCGACGAGATGGTATAATTCGTGATGTTAAGTACGCCAATCTGCAAACGATTATGTAAATGAAAGTATGGATAACGGTTTTCCGGTAACCTTAAATGAACAGTAAATATAGGTTGTGAGCATGTGTAAATCGCCAAATAATGAAAAGTCGCCATTGGTGGCAGGCTATTCTATCTGTTCCGTAGCTTTTATTAACTTTACAGTACGCAAGTCGCCAAATAATGAAAAATCGCCATGGGTGGCAAATTCGCAAGGTGTCCAATAGGTTTTACATATTAAAAATACAGCTGAAACATATGTTCTTATTTTATTACGCTTAAGCTCCTAATTAGTATAACCTTTGAATGGCAACATTAAATATCATTGTGTTTCTGAGGAGTACAAATAATTTTTCCAGCGATTATAAACGGAGTCCGCACTCCAGGTGGAGTATAGCTCAGGACCCGTACAACACGGATTCCCATAACAAAGTATCTTCCGTGTTATGAGGGGAAGGGGGTCTACTGTAGTGTGAAGTTTAAATTTTTATGTACCAATGAAGATGCAAGAACTAAGCAATGTGTAGCTTAGCTCAGTAACATTCTATCTGATCCAATCTTCGGGTTTTCTCTGTTGAAATTATGTCTTTTTTACGAATAAGCCCGATTAGGGGCCGAATGCCTCATATGAAAAGCGAGCGTAGCGAGCCTAGGGGCCTTGGCCCCTAGTTTATTTACAATTTTCCAATTGTCCTTTAAAACCCTAAAGGTAACTTTTCACGATCCGTTGATTGAATACCACTGTTAGAATCTATTCCATCAGGATTTTCCAAACTTTTTCTTCTGTAGAGAAAAAGTTAATAGGCGAGAAAATTCCCCAGACAACCAATTATGATATTAAGACCAAGACCCAAAATTTTCGGAAGTCCCAGTCGATTACTGTCATTCAGACCAGTGAAAATGCGACCCACCTTCCCATCCTAGTGCCACGAAAAAAAAAAAAAAAAAAAAAATTCGTTTCTTCGCACGAAACTACCTCTCAAGCCGCAATTAAACAATTTTACAGAAAAACACTGCTCATGCAGTATTTGTTTACGGTTGATTTCAATGCCGTTAAAAAAAAAAGAAGAACCGTCAAAACACATCTTAGTCGCTTCCGACAAGTCTTTTGAATCAATTTTTGGGCAGATATTGAGGTTAATCGGATGTCAATGTTTCCTGAATTGAAATTCGTTACCAGAAGATTCAATGCCAAAAGTGACTGACTACCTCGGCTTTAAGTCACGAGGCAACTGTCATCGAGGATATCTTCACCGAACCGCAGCGGAAGAATTTTTCGAATCGTTCCAGATTTAAGAGGATTTAATCAAGTACTTTTTCGGGCCCACCTAGGATTAGGGTCATTACCCGTAATCCGTTCTCGGTAAATCAAACATTCTTTATTTCGTTGTATCAGAAAGACAAGCAATGCTTTTGTTTTTAGCCTACTACAATGATCGGCAGATCCATGCACTCTTGTACTTTTTTTTTTTTTTTTTTTTCATTACCTAGTTATTTTTTATCCCCTCTTCTAATCGCGAAAGCAAATTTCCTGTTGTTTCAAAAGAAAATCGCAAAAAAATTCCCCTGAATTCAAAATCAACAGAGGATATTTTAAGGAAGCTGTGCAAAAAGTTTTGGCTCACCTTCAATATACATCCTACCTTGATTTTTGGTGCGAAAAATGCCGTTTTTGACAGTGCCAAGGAAACAAAGTGGCTGCGAAATCGCATTTCCAAATGTGTTTCCCAACCGAAGACATTGCTAAAATTTGAATATTTGTGAAAATAATTTAAGGCTAAGAATCTAAACAACATTTTAATTTCAAGAAAATTAACTAAGAATTGATGGCCGCGAATTCGCATTTTCTAACCGGATACTCTAATAAAATTTGAATATTTGTTAGCAGAATTTAGGTTTAAGAATCCAAACAACATAAATTTCAAAAATATTAACTAACAATTGATTTTTATGTGAGGGGGGGCTCTGCAACCCTCAACCCTCTCGTTTCATTTTAACGATAAAAATAGTCAGCAAACTACAAAATAACAACAAAAAATAACTTAACGCCATGTTAAGAAAACGCCATGAAAAAGATTAAAAGCAGAATGTAGCACAGAATTCATTCGCATTTCTAGAAAAAGGCCAAATATTACATTTATCGCTAATTTCTGGAGCCCAAAGAAAAAAAAAAAACTGCAGGATATATATTGAAGCTTAGCCTAACTTTTAGTTCAGTTTTTAGCAGACTAAATTTCATCTTATA
Source organism: Cheiracanthium punctorium (assembly GCA_038373885.1). Classification (NCBI taxonomy): domain Eukaryota; kingdom Metazoa; phylum Arthropoda; class Arachnida; order Araneae; family Cheiracanthiidae; genus Cheiracanthium; species Cheiracanthium punctorium. Next base: position 312,640 of record JAWZYV010011937.1, on the reverse strand, counting down.
AATTATGCATACGCCATTTTGTAAAAATCGCATTATAAAACTTATTTGTTTATATCTTTTATGGAAAAGCTATGTTTTTCTTTTCCAAAACGAAAAATTAAAAAGTAAGATCTTAACCGCTCGAAACTTGCAACACTTTATTACTTAATGTATTAAAGAAATTCTATATCTATAACATCTAGGTTATCAGAGCAGCTTAGCTTAGTTAAATATTCATGAATCGACGGATAAAAAATTTAAATAGCGTCGTTCACATGGAATCGCATATTTTATTAAATGAGATTACGATGAGATATTAGTAATTGTAGGAAGTAACAGGATGGATGAATTTCAGTAGCGTGCATCAATTGTTCGCGTGTGTACTTACACTTTATAAAAACGGAAGAGAACGTAAGTTTATCACAATTCTGTATCTAAATCTACAGTGAATACTTATGCGAGTATTATTTTAAAGCCACTAAAGTGGCACAGCGGCAAAATACTGCATGCTGGACTGTCATTTCCTTTAAAAGCAGGTACAGATGGGAGAAAGATACATGGATTAAAGTAATTTGAAGAACTGTCCTTCTGTACAAATTTACTTAATGACACGGGTTGAATTTTGCAAATAAGGACATCATGTCATGAATTGTCTGAAAGAAACGACTTCGAAAATACGAAAAAAAAAAAAAAAAAAAAAAAAAAAAAAAAAAAAAACAACATTACCCGTTCGATAATGTTTTATATAACACAATACGATTTAATAGACACCAAAGACAATTTTCTCCGAAAGTAGTTTACATTAAAAGATACAGAAAAAACGGTTTGTTTTGAAAAATATGCATTAAAAAATAAATAAATAAATAATATGGAGATGGAGGGGGCAATCAACAACACGTCTTAGTTAACACCAAAGAGATTATTTTTCAAGGTAATTATCGATACCAAACTTTTCTAATTGAAAATTACTCTTTATCGTTTCAGTCTTACAAAGCCAAAATGCATAACATTTGTAGAACATTTCAGCACAACACAGCTCGTGCTGAAGGCCCAAAAACACCACTAAACTGAATTTATTATAAGCTATAGTGACATACCAGACTATTAGTGATATTATTAGTGAAAGTTTTATGTTATTAGTGTTAATTTTAATGTTTTTAAAAAAGGAGAGTTTTTTGTTTGTTTGTTTATCCCATTTTTTTGTATCCTTTTATAACTATATGTATAAATAAAAATACTTATAATTATCATGTTCAAACACGGCCGTAGCCAGAGTAAATTTTCGGAAGGGGGAGGTGTTAAAGATGCAGTAGGTTTTTCAGTACGCTTCTACAGATAATAATTTATGCCCCAGACAGTTTTAGAGGGGGGGGAGGGGACCCCTTTTCTACGACTTTGTGTTCAAATAACTATTAATATTCCATCTGAAAGTAACAAAATAAAATGAAATAAAAAAATAAACTAAGTAAACAAATGTTGCTACCTATGTGATCATTCAAAATCATATTAAAATTTAATATTTTATTTAGAAATGCTATTTTTTAAATTCAGTGCATACAACATAATTACAATAGTTATTGTTTACTATATATTACACGGTATATTGCTCTTAAATTCATCAGTAACGGTGATACGTTGTTCAAAACGATATTGTTAGATTACACAAAAATCTTATTTTAAAAACAAATTTAAAACCACTATAATTTAAGTACAATTAACAATTTTGAAAAATTAGAAAGCATTAATGTATCAATAAGATTTAATATAAAAAACTCACTGTTGATATTTACAAAAATTTCTTTTGCCTTTAATTGAAAGATCTACTTTAAAATACATCAGATCTTACTTTATCTATAGCATTCGTATAATTTTTCATTTTCAAAAACATAACTCAGTCATGTTATGTAGATATTTCATTTAGTGGATTATTATTATTATTATTATTATTATTTTTTTTTAAGAATAGAAGGAAAACTAGATTCTTATATATTCTACTAAAAACCATTTTATGACTATTACATTTTCAATGAACTCCTTTTGAAAAAGATTTCTTAGGTACAAACTTTCGGCAAAGTGAGTACATTATTGTTAGGAAACTTCTCCGTAGTATATTCGAATGCAAATTTTCTTTTTCTGCTGATAATTCATGTTCATCCTCTTTATCTACAACTTTTGGATGTAACAGAAAAGCAAGAAGATGGGCTGGTGTTATTGCCCCTTTATAAAGATTATCTAATTTTTTCAATACATCTTGCTCAGTTGAATTTATTATCATGCATCTGAATTTTTATTTTTTATTCTTCAAATGAAAACAGTCTCTCCAAAATTTTTTCTCAGTGCCCTGTCCAGAGCTACACTAAATTGTTTAACTTGTTGCAAGCAATCTTCTGCATTTCTTTTCAATGAAAAGCATCAAATTAACTTTTGAACATTCTTATGAATCTTGTCTTTATTGCTTTCACACACATTTACTAGCACTGGCCATTATTTTATACCTTTGATACCTCTCCAAGGTGTCAGTCAAGGAATTACAGAGAACTTCCCATGGCAATGTTAAAGTTAGGTCATTTGAAACTTTTCAAAAACAAATATTTGGAACATAATTGCTAAAATAGTTATAGTTATATTAATAAATAAAAATACACTTTTAAATTAATCTTAACATTTTTTAAGGAAGAATTATTGTGTATAAGCCATGGTTTAAGCTCCAACTCTGTTAATAGTATCATCATACATAGCAAACTGATGCTGAAAAGCATACAGTCAAAAATGCAGTCTCAATTTTATAAAACTAAAAAGTATTAAAAAAAACAAGCTACACTGGGTCAAACACAGCTTGCAAACAAAGTTGTTCAAATTGCGCTAAAAATTCTTACTGACACACATTTCGATGAGTGAATACTTAATGTCATAGTCTCAATCACGCAAATAAAATTATGCCGAACGCGACGCCAATATAAATGCAATAAACACAAATTGCAGTAAAACAATACCTGAATGCATTAACCCTCGCAAAAAGCTATAGAAAAACCAATGCACCAACTTGGCGCGTAATTAAAAGCATGTTTGCAATGATGTCAAAGTTTATACCGAATACTAATGTCCTAATATCCTGCACCACGAACTCTCATCAAGAATAAAATATTCACTAATTATAATAAATCGAAGAACCAAAACCTATATAAGATAGTTAGGAATTCGCTTCACAAACATCCAAGTCAGATGCAGAAGATTAAAATCCGATAACCGATACAGATGAGTGAGTGAGTGAGTGGCTTGAAATCGACGGAAGCTGAAACAGGATGACGTGATTTTTTAGTTAAACTGCAACTGAAGGGTTTTCTGACAAAAGGAGGGAGCTCCATCCAGAGTTGGGCATCATTAACTAAAATATTAATTGAACTAAACATTCAACTAAAAAACTAAGTTTTAATTCTCGTGTTACTAAGGAGATAAAGCTGCCTGTCTCGTTAGTTTGAGTTTCTCCGAAGTTTTAGATTCCGAAACATTTTTGACAGTTTTCCGCAAACTTGGACAGTTGGAGCTAGTGATGGGCATGAATAAATGAAACTATTTGAATTAATCGATTATTAAATACATTCGAGATCTATTCGAACACTCAGCACATAGTATTCGAATAGTTAAAATCATGAATATTTCGATTAATCGATTTTCGATAAAATGCATAGTGCGAACAGAAGAAACTTTACAGAAACTCACACTGCTCTTTGGCAAATTTCAGAAAACAACCTAAAAGAACCATCAAAGCTACTCACACCTGCTAATAATGTACAGTATTCCATAAAAATAAGTGACGAATCAGCAACATCTCCGATTCTGACTAGCGTGAAGACAAAAGTAAGGCATCACTACTTCAGGAAACTTTTTCTGTTACAGTCAGAGACGGAAAACCAAAATCGCTAAAAGCATTTAATGGGGGGGGGGGGGGGGAGTTCTGAATTTTTATAGCAAGTCCACTACCTCTAGCAGAAGCATATTAATAACTTTGTTTTGTTAACAACAAACATGTTGTTCAAACAACACGACGCTTAACAGACGGTAAAAAATTTGGGAATGTAAGAAAGTGCTCAATGAGAATAATTCAAGAGAACTCAATTTCTGACAGGCATTCCATTTATTGTAATCATAAAGGGCAATTTTCATTCTCCAGAAGTTGAAAAGGTTTCCCAGTATCTGCTTCAAGTTCATTACTTACGAACTTGACTCAATTATTAGCTTTTTCTGTCTAGTAAAATAAGTTAAAATTATAACTGGAAACAACCAATTTATTAAGTATTTAAAATTTTATCTGTTATGACAGATTCGTTCAAATAACGATAATAATAATAATAATAATAATGTTAATTATGAATGCCAACAGTAACGGTAAAATTTAAACTAAGTTAAAACATTTTTAACCTGTTCAGCAAAATAACCACGAAAGAAAAGTCACACAAGTTCGTTAATAAATCCGTTCACTCCGGAAAAAGTAAACGGAAATTCGAACTAAGTCGGCAAAACACTGGTTTGCAAGGTTTAGAAATAAACCCCGAGATGTGACAAAACCTATTATTACGAAGCACAATAAGACAATATTTGCAAGCGAAACTACAGCAAATAAAACGATTAGAAAACGCTTTTATGAGCTTTTTCACGGTTAAGGCGTTTAAAAGCCGTTAACATACAGACGAAAAGAAGGAAAAGGGTTAAAGTGGAACGGAGAAAATTTTAATGCATGGAAACTGTAAGCATGAACTTAAAGTCACCGGAAAATTGGAAAGTAAAATAGAACAGAGAAATTCTCATGAAGTTATTTCCCAGATTGTAATAAAGGGCAAAAGTTAAGGGCACACTTTTCCAAGAACCCAGAAATTTTAAGAGGGCAAAACTCTTTTCCCGTAAATTCTCATATTAAGTAACAATTTACTTATTTGTTTATTTTGGGAGCGGAAAATCAAGTAATAACACAATACAATGCTTTTTTTTTTTTTCACTCCTATACACACCAACATACACACCGAAATACCTATACACACACACCAAATATACACAATCCTATACACACCAAATCAATACCGGTCTTGCGACGGTGGTTTATAACATATATACCCAATTTGATCTCAATCGAATGCCCCGTTCAGGAGCTATCGTGTTCACTCAGCTGGCTGTGCTCACGCACAACCAGCTGTGTCAAAAAAGGGTCTTTAGATCTGTGGCACGCGATGAACGTTTCGATCGTCCGCCATCTTGCTGGTAGTTAAGTCGAACGATGGCAACGGCTGTCTTTTATTCAGCATTGGGCAATCTATCCAGCTGTTCTCGCGTTCTTTCATTTTCCAGCAGATGTCAGTGCTGTTAAACATAATCGTGACCATTTTTGGACGGGAAATGACGTGCTAAAAAGTAAAGGATTCTCGTGTATAGCTATGTCACCCGCAACTATATTTATAGAAATCAAATCTATCCCTCGTGACTGGCAACAGTCCAAACGTCAGAGTTTGGTATCCTCACGGCGAGAACACCGCGCGTTAAAGGGTTAATACTAATCTTCAGAGCGGAGACATCGCAGAGATTGAAAATTACTGGAACTAAGGTTTGCGGGGCGAAGGAGGTTAACACACAAGTCATGCATTAAAATTATTTTTCTCTCGCTACATAGTAAAGACATACCTACCTTACGTGAGACTTCTCAATAAACACAACCGAAAGCCAATCCATAGGTTGTTCTCTGGAGTCATTCGATTCGTTTATACATCTTCAGCTGAATCCAGTTATGTCTTCCGGGGGTACGTTTGCAAAGGATAGGGATTCAGAGCCCACCATTCGAGCAGCGAGGTAACTGCACCGCAACTCGATAGGTGAGCTTCAAGCCACTATCCTCAGGAGCAGTCTTCTCATTCTGTTCAACAAAATATTGACTGCAGATGTGGTTTTTGGACAATTAAGAGGCATTTTCTCCAACTTGACTGGTGCAGAAATCATCCAGACTGAAATATTTCAGTAAAATTCTCGGCAGTTCTTGAAAACGTTAGTTCTACACAATGAATGCATTTTAACAGCCCAGTGCACATTGACTAAAACACACACACCACACACAGGAGGTGGGGGGGGGGGTTGAGGAAAGCGACTAACTGGTTAAACAAAAAATCAGTGAATTCAAGATAATACATATTTTTCAATAGAGAATATTTTTGTTCATTCTTTGTAATAGCTATCTTTCAAGTGGGAGATGGGAAGTACCAAACCTAGGTCAAGCCCGTTGACCCAGCCGTTCAAGGTTTTCCGTGGTTTTCTCCGAAACTTTGCTTAAATATGGGTTAGGACCCCTTAGAAAGACCCCCCCCCCATATAGTGCATCCAGCGCATCTCTTCTTGGCCTAGATCCCTCGTGCAGATAATCGGGCCGTATTCCCAAATCAAATCAAATAAACCTTGTAATAGTTAATTAAGTTGCAAAATATATTCTAAACAGTTATAGTATAAAACAAACAGTCAATTACAATCAAATTCTTAAAAGAATAAAATCGTGTAAATAATTTTTTAAACACATTTCTTTTCCATAAAAAATTTTCATAAGCAATATACATAAATCATACCAGTGATTAATTCATAGTTTTAAATTGAATCTAAGCATGTACTTGTATAATTAAACCAGTAATTAAGAGAAATATCACTGGTTCAAGCGACTTTTCCAATTTCATCAACAAGCACGCAGTCACGTCAGAACTATAGACAAAAATTCGGTAATTTTATTACCGAATTTACGTTCTTCAATCGTTTTTGGAAACGCCTTAGTCGTAAATGGAACATCCAACAGAGAAATTCTCCAGGAGCCCAAAAGACTGACCAAGAATCTCAAGGATGACCTTATGCACATAGAGAAACGAAAGAAAAGAAAAAAAAAAATACATCGAATCTACAGATGTTGAATGTATACGCGTGAGTAAGTGCTAACTCCCAACCAACTAGCTCCTTACCGTTTATGCGATGGAAAAGAAAAAGAAAGAAAACCCAGAATGCATAGCAGATAGATCCGGAATCACATTTGGGGTAATCTGTGCAAACATCGGCGGTCTTTTTTGAATTCTCCATTAGTGGACCTGCGATCTTGTATGGCCATTAACAAACAAGAGATGATCTGCTATTGTTGTACGTTGTGGTCGTTTGTTCAGGTAGGAAGGAGTATCTTTGTAAGTTATCTGCTTGGGCAGACAGAGCTTGACCGTGCCGTACGTGTTACTCAATGCTGATGGTTAAAAATAAATGACTGAGAAAGGAGAATAACTCATCTGTTAAATGGGAAGGTGGCACGCGCAAAGCGTGCCACCTAATTCTTCATGAAAGTCACACCCAGTAGCTGGCACTACTGAAAATATTGTATAAAACGGCCATTTCTGCTTTCATGAGTCAAGATTGATTTTGTAGTTTTTGGTAAATTTGAGCACATGGAAGAAATCCTAGACTATGTCAAAACTCACCGTGAAGCTGACATTATTATAAGCTATTAATGTCAACTGTTGCGTCCGTACACGCGCTTTTTAAGTCTGAATCGCGGTGTTTCAATATTAACGAACGCAGAGCGGTATCTTCAGGCATCATTCCTGAAGCAGGAGGATGCATACTTTAGTCCGATCCGAAACTGCAAAAGGATGGATGGTCAACAATTATTTTTTTTTTACTTCCTTGTACGTAGTATAAGGAAGTAATGTGATCCCGAAAAATTTTGGGGGCCAAATTTCGACCAAAAAACCGATTTTGACTACCTCTAAATTAAATTTAAATAAATTTTTCGATGTATCTCATCGTAGGCTAGCATGCACGATCATATTAACGCGTCTGCAACTCATTTTGACCAGCGGCGAGTCTATTGTGGCCAGTTTTTCCATGCCGTCTGTACGTACGTACGTATGTATGTAACTCGCATATCTCAAAAACTATTGGTCGTAGACTGTTGAGATTTGATATTTAGGATTGTTCTATGATCTAGTTGTGCACCTCCCTTTTGGTGGCAATCGAATGGATAGTTTATGTACAGGACCGCCCAAAAGATTCGAAATACATTACGCTCTATGGACCGAAATTCATTAAACTCGCCTAACTCAAAAGCTATTAGGCGTAGAATGTCGAAACTTCATATTTTGGATAGTTGTAACATCTAGTTGTGCACCTCCCCTTTTGGTTCCATTCGACTGGATAGTTTATCTACAGGACTGCCCAAAACATTCGAAATACATTACGCTCAATGGGCCGAAATTCATTAAACTCGCCTAACTCAAAAGCTATTAGGCGTAGAATGTCGAAACTTCATATTTTGGATAGTTGTAACATCTAGTTGTGCACCTCCCCTTTTGGTTCCATTCGACTGGATAGTTTATCTACAGGACTACCCGAAACATTCGAAATACATTACGCTCAATGGGCCGAAATTCATTAAATTCGCATATCTCAAAAACTGTTAGGCGTAGAATGTCGAAACTTCATATTTTGGATAGTTGTAACATCTAGTTGTGCACCTCCCCCTTCGGTTCCATTTGACTCGATAGTTTATCAACAGAACCGCCCAAAAGATTCGAAATACATTACGCTCTATGGGTCGAAATTCATCAAAGCGTTTTTTAGAGGTATTGGGCTATTTCAAACGACTCAGAAATGATGTATGCTGTTAAAAGTTAGAAAATGAATTTTTCTATTAAAAGAAGTGTCTTTATCATTTATAGTTCTGCTACAGGAACACTCAAAAGATTTCCAATACATTACGGCAATTTTAGGGGCATTCATCCATTTCAAGCACAATACCGTCCTACCACATAAGTTAGGTAATGGTCCGACCACGGTCACGTGCCTCCCTCCAGAACTATGCCAAAAGTCGCCAAGCTTGGCGACTTTTGGCGTACGTGTGTGCATATTCAACTCTCAAATCTCAAAAACTATTATGAAATTTCATATATAAGATTGTTGTAACATCTAGTTGTGCATCTCGATTTTTGGTTCCAATCTACTGGAGAGTTTATTTACAGGACCACCGAAAAGAATTTCAGTACTTTAATGTCTTCTGGGGATTTCTGTCTAATGGACATCTTCAATATAATACAACTGTAGACAGTCATTGTTTGGTACATGCCCAAAGTATCGCCATTTGTCATCGTTCTTGGCGAGTTTGGGCGAAATATCGCCAAATTTGGCGATAATCTGTCATTGTTTGGTCCATGCTTAAAATCTCGCCAAATGTCGTCGACATTGACGAGTTTCACCGAAATATCGCCAAATTTGGCGCCAAAAATTATTTCTTATTTTGTATAACTCTTAAAACTTTAACCCGTAGAATTTTGAACTTTTGTATTTAGAACTATTGTAATATCTAATTGTTTTCAATATCATTTTTGACAGCAATCGACTGGGAATTTATTTACAGGGTGAGCCAAATGACTTTAAATACATTAAGGTGTATGGATGCATTCAATTCATTGAATGTCTGTGGTCAATGACTTTGGCAATCCCAAAAATCTCGCAAACTATCTCAAGTTTGTCGGCTTTTGGTGAAATATCGCCAAATAAAGTGTCAGAAGGAAATCTTTCAAATTGAAATCAGCTTGGCGATATCGAAATACTTGGCTAGAAATCGCTAAACCTTACTACTATTGATATTTTATCTCTTTCAAACAAATAAGTTTGGAGGAAGTGCGTCGAAAATACTTTTGATTTAATAGACGTGCAAGGAAGTCATGTGTTGGACACATCAGATTTTTTTTTGTTCAATCGGGACCGTGACATTTCCAACAAAGTCATAGGGCTGAGAGTTAGGGGACATTTTTAACCAGACCAGAAAGTGAACGGATCTTAGTCTCAACCAACAAAATGCAATCAAAGACCATCAATCATTTGCGGTTCTAGACAATGTATTTTCTGCATCAGCGGCAATATTTCGCTATACCAGAAAGCGAGTGTGATCGGACTCTGGTCTCAATTACGTAATCGCACAATATCAGTCATTTTTAGAAAGTCTAGGGTATGAACACAGGGAAAAAAAACTCCGTCTGCACCGATCATTCGTCGTCCATACGTTAACTGTGAAAATGCCGGACATGTGGATTACTCTTAAAGCATGGACAAGCGACGACGTCGATAACGTCGAGCAGCCCCTAACTCTCAGCTTTATCTCTGCAGTAGATTTTTCTTTTTGTCCAACACTAGAAAATGAGTTGACACAGAACAGATACCCCGAATGCCTTACCATGATCAGCCCCTAAATACGAGAAAATATTCTACCTAGCTAACAACGCTACTGATTATTGGAATAAAACGAAATGTTTTCTTTTTATTCCCCCTCTCATTTTTATTAGGCGTTAAGATGAATAAAATTGAAGATAGAAAGTAAAAGCAATGCAAATGCTTCCATTAGAAATCCCTTTTCTGGCAGAATAAGGATACGTTTTGCCCCCAAGGGTGTTCTGAATAAAAACTTTTGGGTAAACGCGTTCGGCCCGTCTGGTGCCCCGTTCCCCCTCAATAACGGTCGACATACTGAAAGTTTTTTTCAGCATACTGAACTTTTTTCTTTTATTACTAAAGTGTTTGAATGCTGAAATCTAACCACGCATACGCCAAAGAACTACTATGAACACCCAGGGGTCGAAAAAAGTTGTAAAATCTTAGGAGCCAGCAAATATTTTTAGGAGCCACATATATATTGAAAAATATTAATGAAAAAGAAAAAAAAAAAGCTAGCCGCCTAGGAATATTTTTTAGTCGCCTGGGCGACCGAGATTTTCGAACCCTGTGAACGTCCCTGACGAAGCCAAATATCCCCCTTTCTGCACCCATAACAGCTTCCCGGCACGGATTTTTAAATGCCGAAAAGCAACGATGTGCGAAGAAATGGTGTTGCCAAACTTAAGGGATTTGTCGCCAAATTTATCGACTCTTAATTGCATTTTGCGATCTGACACTAAATTTAGAAACTTTTCGTAAGTATTTGGCGCTGCCGCAACGCATTACATAATGAAAAGATTTTAGCGAGTTTTTGGGAACGTTTAGCGAATTTTTTACTTGAATACAGTGACTCCTGGAAATTGCTGGCGACACAGCACAGAAAGGCTATCTCTTGGCTACGAAAGGAATTGAAAAAATATTAACCTTTTGCAGGCAAATGTTCCCAATTAAGAACATCAAATTAAAAATTTATTCAAAAATGATATTTCATCGATATTGACTTGAAAAAATCAGCAGATAAAGTTAAAAGATCGCTCGATTTTTTCACGAAACTAGACAAAAAATCATGCAAATAGCCATTTTCATAATTTTTCCAGAGCTATCTTTCACCACCGCCTTCAAACTTAATTCATATATTTACTTAAATTTAAAAATAAATCTTTGATTAATTTTTAATATTTCACTTATTATTTAAACTACCCATTAGTATATTCCATTTTTGAAATCAACGTAAAATTATAGTCAGAAGTGACCCATTCTCCCAATTGGGAACCACAGTGAAAATTGTATTTAAAAAAAAATTCATCATTTAAAGGACTAATATCTTTTAACTAACACATTAGAACACAAAATATGAAAAGAAAACAAAAATCAAATATGCCTGGATATCAATTTGGTCTGTAAAAGGTTAAAGTAAATCAGACTCTGAAGCATAGGCGCACAGAGGGGGCTATGGGGGGCTAAAGCCCCCTAAAAGTGGAGAGTTAGAAGTGAAAAAGCTTTAAAAACTGAAAATTGTCGCATAATTAAAATATGTTACTTTTAAAATTTTTCTTCAAATTATTTCTAAAATATATTTTATATAAAAATGGCGTTAGTTTTTAAATAAACTTACAGTTAGAGTATGAAATACAGTTAAACTGTGTTACAACATCATTCGAAAGATCAGACAATTATTAACTTGTATTCTATAGGCAAGAGATACAGAATATTTTAACGTTATAAGAGAGTTATTACTATAATCGAGGTCACTGTAACCGAGTTCGGTATTTGTAGCCCCCCCCCCCCCTAAACTAAAATCCTGGGTGCGTTTTGGGTTTTTATTCTTAATCAATGGAAGTAGATTCGGAAATTATTAGTGTGCAGTGAGAAGTCAATACAATTTTTCTTTTTTTTTAAATATATAAATTTTTCTTTCTCGTCAGATCTTAGCGTAGATCTGCTCTGATGGGTTAGTAGCACACAGCTCCGCCGTAGAATAATCACGTCTGACCAGGACAAGAGAAGGGAAGGATGCGCCTCGTTGGCCATCTCCGGAGAAACTGCACGGTGATTGGACGGAAGGTTTCGGATCTCCCAAGACATCAAGTGGCGTGAGGTATCGGGAAGAGGCACAATCCGATGAGGAAGAGTTAAGACCGCATGCGGGCAGAAAAGAGAGTCGAGTGATGATGCGATTGCTGAGCAAGAGTTTGTGCTGAGATAAAAAGAGAGAATTTTTTTTTTATTTTACTACACCGCAGTCTTTTGCATCCTAGGAAGAATGCAAGAATAATAGCAGATATACATCTCTATGTTCCTGTTCTAAAATATTTTAGAACTCCAAATAAAAAGCGGAATTTTTTTTTTTCCAAATTTATTTGAAGAACTTATACGAAGAAAATATACGAAAATGTGGATAGAGTTCCTTATTCTTGGATTTTTTACGTTTCTGCAAACTGCGAATGGAGGAGAAAACATGACCACGACTGAATATTCTACAGACTACAGTGCTAATTCAGTGAATGGAGAACGTTATTCGTACTCTGCAAGGGTAAGTTAATTTTCTTCGATGAAACCTTTTACTTTTCTAATCACACTTGGATGGATTATCTAAAGTTCGTACTTTTTACAAACAAAGCTCTTGTGGATTTAAAAAAGAATGTTGATAAATCAGTTGCTCTGCATCTTTCTTTATGGAAAATGATGAAATACTTAGCTATCAATAAAGTAAATGAATAAACTTGAGGGAGAGGAGGGGGGGGGGTGCTAAAAATAATTTTAAGGAACATTTTAAAACAAACAGTATCAAAAGTAGACAAAATTTAAACCCACAGCAATAAAAAAAATGTAAATAACAACTGTCCTTTAACCAATAATCTAACTTGATTTTCTCAGTTTCAGGTTTTTACATTTTGCAGCAGCGTTTTTTAGAAAAAGTTATGAAATGTACACATTGACAATATTTTACATAAATTATACCATTTTTTATTCCCTGAATGCCAGTTAAGTCAAATGTTAGGAATCAACACTTTTTTATTTGCAGCAATAAAAATACTAACATTTTTCATTTCTTGTCGCATTTTTACTTAAAAAGAAAGTAAAATTCTAAAAATACGTTATCTATCGGAAACAAGAGAGAATAGTTGGTCTCCTACTCCAGATAAAAAAAAAAATTAAAGTTTTCTTTAAGTTTTGTGTTCATATTTTTTGTTATTTTAGAAAATATATTAATTCAATTGTGAAACTTGTATCAATTTGTATCATGAACTTCTGAGCGCTCACAAGATAATCTGCCCACCTAAAAGAAAAAGTTATTATTACTAAGTGCTAGCTCCCATGATTCTGCTTTATCACGATATATTCTCATATTCTACACAACATTTTATTCAGAGGGCTTTTAAAAGTATGGGTTTATATTAGTTTACATTAGTTTAACGAAGCACAATAATATAACTATCAGAAAAGTTAAATTTGTAAACATCGAAATGAATTTATTTATTTGATTTTTAATTTTTGATGTTGACTAAATTGGAAAAATTTCAAATATAACAGCCATTCTAAAAATATTTTTTTTCCGATTAATTTTAAGTAGATACATTTATTACTATCCAAAAATTGGAATTACAAATAATTACATTTACATTTTTACATGGAATAATATATATAGTTTTTTAATTCTACCTTAAAAATTTCAAATTTATATTGAAAATTCGTGTTCATTCATGTTCTAACAGTGCGGATTTAAGACTAGAATGCCCAAAACAAAATAAATAATTAACATAGTAAATAAAACTTTTGGTTGAGGATTTTTTATCTTGTATTATTGTTATTCTCACAAATAAAAAAAAATCTTATTTTCGTAAAAGAGGAATTAAATATTTTGATGTTTAGCCCTCATTCATTTTAAACTAATTGATACTTGACTAGTAACTTGGTAATAAACTACATATTTACAATTGTTGAACATAATCGAATGCGATGTAAATTTAACAAAAATATAATGAGCTGACAACAAACACTAGAAATTACCTACTTCGCACGAGGGGGGAGGGATCCACTCATTTCCTTAAAAATTTTTGCATTAAAACAGTCCCCCAAGTTAAATTTTCTTCGTATCTATGCTTTAGCAGTCTATATAATTCGTTAGTTTCGTCGAATAACAAAACATGCACGCACATACTACGTACCTAAATAGTAATTTTTACTACTACATTGATAATTTTTGACTTATTTGTTTTAATAAGATACAACATAGTTTTTTTTTTAAGTATTTGTTATTCTTCAACTTATCAGTTATATCTAATTAAAAACATCTTTAAGATAACTAATTCAATTATCAGCATAAATTTTATTTTTATCACTTAGAATCGCTGTTGGGGTCATTTTGGCTCTTTTGTTTTGAATTACTAATTGTTGACACCCTTAAATAGCGTTTAAATGAAAATTTACAATTAGAAACTGCATTCTCATTAAGTAGATAAAACAAAATTCAAGCGGAGAAACATATGAAGTTGTGTACTAGAGATGAGTTCGGCGTCATTTTTTAAAGTCCGAGGACTTTTAATTCGATCCCGAGCAGTATTATTTAAGTGAGTCCAAGACCGAAATTTCCGCTAATAGATAAATAAAAGACAATTACTTCACTGATAAAATATCATAAATTTTGCTGTTTGTACAAATTAATTATTTTTTTAGAAGTATATTTATTTCTCGAATGAGAAGTATATTAATTTCTCGAAAAATTTGTTTACAAGGAGTATGTTCAATAAAGGAGAAATGTACCACGAGCCCAAACACAATCGTGAATTACAGAGCCCGAGCCCAGTTCAGGCCCGCTCAGAGCTCGTTTCATCTCTATAGTAATACATAGGCGAAATTGAGACTTCACGTATGAGAAACTAATCATTCTCGAGTTTTCGTCACTCAAGGTGATAGGATTGTGGCGGGAATCTGTGGATGGTGAATTGGGCTTTGGATAGGGGCCAAGTTTGAATGTCTAGATAGCCCTAAATGGTCATTTTTGAACATTGGAGGAACAACTGTCAATAATTCGGGTGTGTCAACAATTGGTACTTTTATACTACATTCAGTAGCGGATTCACGGGAGGAGCTAGGGGGGACATTTTGAATAGGTAAAGTGAACTTTTTAAAATAGTTTAGCCCTCCAAAAGTTTTTTTAAAAATTGATTTAGACTAAAATTTTGCTTAAAATTTTTGTTTGAATGAAATAAGATTTTTACAAAACTAAGTTTCCCTCCAAATATATTAATGACTATGTCATTTTATCTGTCACCCCTTTATAGAAAATTGTCCGAAAAATGTGTCCCAAAAAAGCGACATAATTTTACATATATTTAAATAGTATTAATTCACAACAGCTTTAATCTATTGTTACAATATTTCGTAAGCTGTAGAATATGCATCACATGTATTTGTCTATAAATAGGTTACAATCATAAAAATTTCAACATAGGGTTACCAGGCGAAATACACGAAAGATGAGAGATGAAATGGCATAGTCAATTAATATCGTTTTAATATGGCAAGAATGAAACTAAAAAATTAGGGGGGGGGGCTCCGGGTGGGTCTCCCCTTGACGAGGCTCGAACAGCCGAGTTTTATATATGTATATAATCCGGATTCGCCATTGCCTATATTACCTAACTTTAGTTTGCGCAACCTTTCGTTTAATTCAGCACTATCGACGACCATTTAAATATACATTGTTAAATCATTCAATTAGACACATCAGAGCATTTAAAGAAGGATGAAAATAAAATGTGTATTGCGATTTCAAAATACGATCACAGTTTAATGCTAAAGGTTAGTAAATGCAGAGTGTCCACTAATATCAGGAGGCAAAAATAGTATCATTAGTAGTCTCACCGACATAAAAAACTCGCCAGTTTAGTAGCCATTTTCTTAATTTTAGTTGCCAAAATAGTAGCATTTTTGCATGATTTTGTGGTTAAAAAATAAACATACATTTTTTAGTTTCATTTAAGAAGGAATTAATAAAATGATAAATTAAAAAACTCCATGCGTTGTACAACAGAGCATGTAGTACATTTTTTTTTATAGTACGATTGAAAAAAAAAAACAGATTAGAATGTTTGATGAACTACCAATCACAACTTGTAAAAGAAAATGGAGTTGACAAAAACTGAAATTTGATTTTCAAATTACTCGCCTGAAGTAAGGTACAAGTAGCCAAAAACTTGAAGATAGTATGAAAATGATGCTTTTTATTCAGAAAAGTCGCCTATCTTTAAATTAGTAACAAAAGTCGCCTTTTTAGTCGCCGGTGGACACCCTGTAAATGCAATAACTACATCAATGTTTTAGTAAGTTAGAGGATTAGAATAACAATACGGAAACTATTTCGTACTTTTTATTACTAAAAATACGTTAAATTATTAATTTATCCTAAAATAAATAAATAAAACCTCATGCCCATTCTTTTATGAAATCAACTACCTTAGTGGCCGTAACAAAGTCTAAAATAAAGTAAATGAACACATACTTGGAAAAAAACAAAAAAAGAACTTTCATTCCCAAACTTATCAATATGCCGTTTATTCGCAAAATGCATAACAACCACATTACAATTAACCAGATATTCAGTTTAATATAATTAGTTTCTTGTTAAATATTTTTAATTTTTTCCTTCTATATTTTTATAGGTAAAAATTAGTTGGGGATATTCTTCTATGCTATTGCTATTTTATTTACAGCTTTCTTCATATTAATACTTAAAACAGGCATATTGATTTGCTGAACGAATGTCGAAACGTACAAAATTTATTTTCTAAAATGAAAAAAAGAAAGAAAGAAAGAAAAGACTAAATTTAAACATTAAAAATCCACAGTCGGTAGTTGTCACAATTTATTTTTAAACTCAACCTATCGTACTTGACATTTTAAACTTACAAGCATAAAAAAAGAAGAAATAGCTACTATTAAATGAAAAATTTTGAAAAAGCACAGATAAATGATAATGAAGCACTCAATCAGCACATTTTGAATCAAAAATTATAATAAGAACAGAACAAACAATAGACAAGAAATTATTTCTTAAAAAAGGACAAAAACAATAGGCTAAATTTAAGGAGGGAAAAATAATTTATAACAAAATGTGAACCATATCAGCTCACAAAAGAAAGAAGGGGGGGGGAATACTAATTCTGTGAAATTCATTTTGTCCAAGATTTTACGCTTGAATAATACTTCGATATGTGAAAAAGAATGATAGCTCTAATAGAGAGAGAGAGAAAAAAAATCAACACGTTAAGTTTTTTTTAATGAAAATAAGAACAATAGGTTTCTGTGCTTTTTTTTAATGATGACAGCATTTTTTTTTTTTTTACCCACTCGTGGAATAGTTCGTCACACCTAACCGAGCTTACCATTGGTTGAGAAATGATCCCCCCGCCCCACACCCGCTTACAGTTGAAAAATAATGCAATTCCAATATCAGAGATGCAATTGATCGGACGAGAAAAAAGCACATATACATGCATTTTTCCCCTTGAATAACATTTGATACAAGAGATTGACACACACAAATAAATAAATAAACCCACTGTCAGAACTTATTACTACACAGAATAAATAACAATGCGTATTCTAAAGAAGAAAAAAACAACTTCTCATTTGCAATACTGATCATTTGTTGCTATAATAATAACTTTAAAAATACATTTTTCAGCGCTGATTTCAGCTTCTTCAAATTACAATTGTCAAACAAGAAAGGGGAATTCAATGTAACAGATCAAAATACAGATACTATAACAATATAATAAAAGAGAAAGAATAAATATAAAAAAGAAGAGATCGCACAGTATTGCCTAACTTCCGTATTACCTAAAAACATGTTGAATCAGACCCCAAGAAAAACGTCTGTGAAGAATGATATACTAGGATACCGTAAAGTATTAATATACGATTGTGATAATATATAACATATGTATTTAAACTACACTCAAAGAAAAAACAAATACCTACTTTATAAAATAAAATTTTGTCTTTTCACAAGTCTCCAATTTCAAATAGATTTTATAGGGGAAAAAATGTTATTAAAAAATAGTCCATTTTTTAAAACAATAGTTTACTGCATCACTGCTAAAAATAGTACAATGTAACAATTAATTTCAATTTGGACTTGACGTTCCATGATGTAAGATCCGGTCAGAACGAATTTTAACACTGTAACTAATGAGTCAAAAGGAATTAGATAATAGGCAGGGGGATGGGGGGACATGTTTTCCAGGGTAAATATTCAAGAATTTCTTCAAGATGCGACTTAAAAATTCTACACACACTTTGGATTATGAAGCAAGTCTTTATTAAAGGGTGAAATTGTTTAAATAACCAATCCCTTCACCCTGAAGAATATACTGCTAATTCGTCCTGATTCCCCCTTATTTATGACATTTCATTTTAAAAACCTTATGGAAAAAGCTATTACACCTACGTTTATGAACCTAAAGTCTAAAGCTATGATAAAAATTCAACAATTTACAGAGATATTTTTTTTCTACTATAAAAAAAAAATTAAATATTCACAATTTTAATAAAAATTCTATAGTAAATTATTAAATGCGGTGGTGTTCAATTTATGGATCTCAAACCCTCGGGGTCGCGAAAAATAAAATCAGAACAGCAAGGCGGATTAAAAAATTGTAAATTGATTTCGTGTATGTGTAGCAGGAGTCCGATCGTGAACTTGCTTTGAGCCCTCGGCTGGGCAGTTTCGGTGAAGTAGTTGTGGCGGGGCTTACACTAAGATATGCTGCGATGGCCGCTGCTCGTTTGTAGGTAATTGGCGGGGCGCTGGGGCAACACCGGTCCTCGTGGCTGTGCGGCTGTTTTACGTAAATGAATCAATTTTTCTGATTAGATTCTGATATTTTATTAAAATCTATAGAACATATTTTATTAGTATCTCAAGTCGATAGTTACCACAATTAGTTTTTAAATTGAACCTGTTTTAAGTGATATTTTAAACTTACAAATACAAAAAAAAAAAAAAAAAAAAGGAGAGATTTCTCTTTTTAGACAATTTCTCTGGCTACAGGGGTCACAAAAAATATGCTTTCTCGATGGTGTTGACACCATCGATGGTGTTTATGTCACATGGTGTTATGTCTCGATGGTGTTTATGTCACGATTTATAAGTTAGTGGCATGTTCAAAAAAAGTGCATTTCTGACTATTAAAATGAGCAGGTCTCATAGTGCCTGAAATTTTTGAAAGCTGTGGTGACTATGAGACAGTTAACGAGGGGAGATAGATCAATTGCTTTTATTAAATTTAGATCCCGAGACAAATCCTTTGTTTGAAAATGAAAGCTGTTATGCCCCTATAGAATTTTGAAGAAAGCTAATAGAAAACTTTGAACAAATTTGAGGATATACTTAATTTGATAGGTATTTTACATATATATATAATCCCCACACCATGCGCCTATATTATAAAAAAAAAAAAAAAAAATTGCCAGTAAGATACACATAAACAAAATTGGTTATTTGTAATTGCTACAACTCTCGTCAGGTGTCACCTGTAGCAAAATGCATAAATAAATAATATAAAATATAAAATTCCAAAAATAGCAGAATTTTAGAAGTGTGCTTAAGCAAAAGGGCTAATTTTTCCGTATTGCTGCACATCCTGCTATTTAAAAAAAAAAAAAAAAAAATGGAGCTCAGAAGTTTAAGCAGCAAGAATAAATATTTTAGCGATGCTATAACAAGAATAGAAATAATACATAACGAAGTAGGTTAGATTTTTCGTGACCTCTGCAGCCAGAGAAAATAGCCAGATAATAATAGCGGGAACAAAACACAAATACAAAATTAAAAATAATTAATTAAAATACGAAAAAAATCGTAAGCCATTCCGGATGAGAAAATGCAGTAACAATCGATGTGAAAAGTTGTTAAAATCTCTAAAATTAAGAACAAGCAGGGGACACAGGTTGAACGTCAAACATTTTACGATATGTGAGAATAAATAATAACAGACACAGGTACGCATACTGATAAACATCGGCACACGGGCGTAAATGCAGCCTGCGCTTTTAAGTACACATAAGACGAATGGTCGGGCCTGATTGAAAAAAGTGATAATAGTGATGAGCCACAGTTGGGACACATCGCGTGCAGACAGAAGGCTTTCAAAAGTAAACGGCCCAGCGAATGTGCAGAACACTGAGTAATGTACATAAAACGGCTAAATCGCCATGGTTCCATGCTTTTTAACACATCGGGCAAGCAAAAAAGAATACTCTTACATGTCACGGTTCTGGTTCTAACATTCTAACATAAAAGATGTACAAGCGTAAACTCTTAATTAAGGTTAACAGCTCAAAATAGTAGTAAACAAGAGAAAATAGTATGCTTCGCAATTATTTTTCATTCATAGAACGATTTACCAACTTCCGTTAGAAATTATCATAAAAAGTCATTTCACTTTGAAAATAATTCATTTTTATTTTTAGGAAATTGCTTTTCAGATATTTATTTATAGTTAAAGTTCATTAAAGTTAAATTTTGCCCGGTGCAGTCAATAAGGTTCAAATAAAATAATTGCTTAAAAGAAAACAAAACAGTCCTGCATTAGAGAAAAAAAAAAATATATATATATATTCAACGTATATATTATTCAATCTCCAATGAAACAAAACAAATCTATACCATTGTGTTTAAGGCAAATGTTCGCTAGTGGGAACATCGAATTAAAAATTTATTCAAAAATTAAATTATAGCAATATTGACTTGAAAAAAATTAGCAGATAAAGTTGAAAGATGACTTGATTTTTGTGAAATGATTTTTGTGAAGTTGCATCCGTATCATTATTGGGAAACTGGAAAGAAAAAATCATGAAAATAATCATTTTCATAAATTTTTACAGAGCTTTCTTGATACCCCCCCCCCCACTTCATACTTAATTCATATCCTTACTCAAATTTGAAAATAAATAATATTTTTATTAATTCTTAACAATTCACTTTTTATTTAAACTATCCATCAGTATATTCATTTTCGAAACCAATGTAAATTATAGTCAGAAATGACCCACGGTCCCAATTGGAAATACAGTGAAAATTGTATTTAAAAAGTTCCTCCCCCCCCCTATTTAAATGACTAATACCCCTTAACTTACGCAGTAGAAGACAAAATATGCAAAAAACTAATTTAAAATATGCCTAGATCTCAATGCGGTCTGTAAAAGGTTAAGCTCAAGAAGTTACTTAATCTGATTGATTCAATCTAATAAACAACCTGAAATGAAAATGCTGTATTTGTTTGACAGAAACAAGAATTTATATAAGAAGAAATTCGTTTAGCTAGCGGCTCATCATATGTACCTATATAGCCACTGTTTTATTTTAATTATTTTTATTTTATGGCATTTTTACTCACTGGAGTGAGTAAGTAGCAACAAATGATGAAAGGAATAATGATGATCATCAAATGGAAACTTCTGTTTGACGAAATTTGATGGGGAAAAATTAAAATATTTTTACATAGAGGAAAACACAATGTCAACCAAAGTAGTTGGCGTCACAGATGATCAATACATCTTGACGTAAGAGATTATCCAAAAACTCCAGGAGACTCAGAACGCCAATTCTTGTTACTTACTTTTTAGTGCCAGTTTTGAGAATTATAATGCGGAATAACAAACATTTCTACCTTACGAAGGTTTTAGAAACTGTGCATAAAAGAAATAAAATACTTTTTTTAATGTTGTAAACAACAAATTTGTTATTTGAAAATATTTCCTATGGCCATAGGAAATGTTGGCCCTAGGAACAATAATGTTATTATACCTAGTGCCTTTAAAAAGAAATAAAAAAATATCAGGGTTTTTTCCCCAATACTTGAAGTGATTTTTATTTAAAGAAAATGAAACTAATGGATATAAACTATTTTTATTATCGTTAAGTTTGTTATAAGTAAAACTACTGTAATTAAAAAAAATAGCCGACTCTAGATGCAAGAGTTTTTCTTGCTGATCTTAATAAACTGCAATGTTTAAAGCATGGGAGGGGGGATTTTCTACAAATTGCTATTTAAAAATCTATTACAAATATTTAAATAAACAGTTCTGGCCCGCAGAGCTCTCACATATTTTTGATTTGTTCAAAAGTGCTTGTAATTTCAGGATTGAGTGAGATCGATCCACAAGCCTTTGGATTTGCCTGGTGACTTGTAAACTCAATACCAGACTACAGCAGAACGTCATCCACATACGGTAGATATTAGAGATGAGACGGGCTCGGGAAAAATTTCTCCTTTATTGAACATACTGCTTGAAATAGATTTTAAAAAGTGATTCATGAGGAAAATAAAAGTACTTATAATAAATAAATAAATAAATAAATAAACAAATAAAAATAGCGGCACGGGCGCCTAGAAGGTGCGTGAAGCTCTTTGGGTATTTTAGAACGGCGGTTTATATTCCTTAGTCATGAGATCCGACATTTTTTGATAAAGGATGGATACACAGAATTAGTGCATTGGGAGTTTGCAACTATGTTTGTCTTTAATTTGCACATACGGCAAAATTTATTGTTTTCTATCAGTGAAGTAATTGAATTTTTTTTATAAATCTTTAGCTGAAATTTCGGGCTCGGGCTCCGACTTAAATAATATTGCTCGGGCTCGGATTAAAAGTCCTCGGGCTCGGGCTTAAAAAAATGAGCCCGAACTCATCTCTAGTAGATATGCATGGTAAATCTGTGGTTCCTAGAGTCCTCTCCACAGTAATAGCGAGCGAGAGAAACAAAAAACACGCAAAAAGCAAGTATCTTATGCCTACATGCCCCTGTCAAAGTCTGTCTTAAAATGAGGATAGGTTTAATTAACCGGATAAAAATTAATGAATAATAAATAAATAAATCGATAAGCTCTTCTAAGCTACAGTCATGTTTTAAATATCACTTCTGAAGAATCACGGTAGCCGGTTCTTCTTTTTATAGCTTTAAATTGTGAGAAAATAAGCCGTAAGTATTTCACCGCAATTAAGTTAATAGCAGCGCAATGGAATCTTTCAGGTAATTAAACTTTTGCAATTAGAAGGCAACCCTTCCACATCTTTAGTACGATTGAAATCAGACAAAGAGACAATAAAGCAAGGCATGTCGAAAATAAATCAATCAAAACAAGCAATATCATTAATTTTTATAGGCGCTACATTTTAGTAAGCTAACGAACGGATAGCACCATTACACTAATTTTTTTTTATTGTTTTAGGCAGCCAACTAATTTACATCTAGTAGACAGTCTGGACAAGTTCCTTTTAAAACAATGTGAAGTAAGAGAGTGGGTAAATAACAGGACTTATTTTGTCAAGGGGTGGAAAAAACCGGTCCGAACAAAATGTCATTAGTTGCTTTCTTTAAAATCAGATTTTTAGTTATTATTTCAGTTTTCGAGTTTGGTTGGTTTGTAGTCTGCTGCAAGCTTGGAATAAAACAGGTAGATTCGTTCCACAGAAGGTGAAATAAATCAAAATTTCAACGTTATGAGATACAATTAATATAAAATAAAAAATACAATTGTGAAATTATTTACTATTTTCTCGGAAGATTGCTATATGATTAATACAAATACAAACATGAAACAAATATTCAAATAAATAAATAAATCTAATTACTCGAAAAAAAATTATTTATTGTTTAATATTTTCTGAAAATTAGATTCATATATGACATATGATATTATTGACAAAAATAAAAATATGAAAGAATTTTTTTTCCAATAAAAATAAAGATGATCCCTAATAAGTAATTTAAAATTTAACAGATTAATTTTTTATTGTGTTAAATGAAATTTTTCTGTAAAGCAGGCCATGAAATTTAATTGTTTCACTATGTAGTTATTTTTTTCTTTGTGAACTTAATATCAATTAATCGGCAAAAAAGTTGTAATGATTTTTTCCTTCTTTTTGGAACTTTAGTTTAACAATTTTGAAAAGCATTAATAATTAAAACAATAAACAGAAACGAATGAATTTTTAAAAATCTAATAGCAAAATAATGCACTTTGAAAAATGCAACACCCTGATAAATATAGCAGTTCGGTATGCCGAGATACATCCACATGTCCTTATCAATATATATTTAGAGACAAGCTCAGATTTAAACATGTCAATATCACGTGCAATTATTTTCCCACTTTAAAACTTATATACACTTTTTACGCTTCACACTTCTAAATTCACTTAAACACAATATTGAGTTGCGAATACAGGCTCATTAAAAAAGTGAGAACTTCAAAACTAGAATATTAAGAAATTCGAAACAAAATCTTCATCAAACGCAATAATCAATTATTGAGCTGACTTGGTAAGATTTATTTATAACCGTATCTACCATAAATCAGGCTTACGCATTTGCATATGAAAAGCACTCATGCTTGCAATCAAAACTAAAGATTTGAATATAAAACGGATTATAATAGCTCGAGGGTAGGAAAATATAACTTTGTAACAACCCGCTTATTTTATTATCTCACAAGCTTGATCCTCGGAAGCGATGTATGTTAACCATTTTAAAGGGAGCATAGAAAAAAGCGTTTACTGCCATATTTAATTTCAATAAGGAAATAATATTAAGTGAGTTAAACAACTTTAATCCCATAAATCTACATTACGCGAGTGGTATTTAATCTATTTCGGCATAGTAACCAACCCTATGTGGGGCACAAAGCTTTTGGAGGGGGGAGGGGACGGGAAAAACAGGCAAAGAGCAAGTGATAATGCATGTTTTAAAAACTCATCTTATTTATTTTTATTTTTACTCCAAATTTATGCTTAAAATGCTTATTCAAACTTTACCGATAACATTATTATTTTGTGGAAAAGACGACTAGAGTTCATTGTTGAAGAATGAAAAGCTATATTGAACGCTGAGGAATGGGCAACAATGTTAAAAGGTGGAACCACTGATCTAGGATATGACCACGTGCCATGGACACTTGAAAGAAGATGCAAAGCGCGATTGATGCAATGAAATAAGCTGGTTAGCGCATGTGCAGGACCGTAAATGTGCATTGAAAGACCCATGCCGGAAAGCAACGGTGGACAAAGAGGGAATCGCTGCTGTTGAGTTATTGCAATGATGGGAGCGAACAGGTTTAAAGTTAATGAAACACAAAAATACTAATTTTGAATCATTGTCCTTAGAACCTATATCAACCTAAATCAATGAGAGCATTTTAATTTGCATAATGAGAACTCTCATGACAAACATCAATATAAATGCTCATTCTAAAGCTATTTCAAGAATTTCCGTATGTGTCTCTCTTGAAAGAGCGCAGTTTTGTTGTCTGACATGGGTGCTACTTTACTTAAGATACGCCACAGTGTTGGATATCGATGTAATATGCCGAGCCAAGTTCGGGCCGTGGTAGCCCAGTGGTTAAGGCGTTGGACTAGTAACCGGAAGGTTGCAGGTTTGATACCGGCGTACCACTAAAGACTACCGTGTACATGCGATGTACGTGCACGTTAAATCCGTGGTTCCGAAAGTCCTCACGGCGGTCGCTAGCAGTTTGCGAGGGATGCCAATATTCAGAAGTCCCCCACCTTCTGATGAGGTGGGGGCAGGGCCCGATTAAGGTACTTCGGGGCACAAGGCACACCATTATTTCGCTCCCCCCAACTCCAACAATGACTATCCCTGCACCCCCCCCCCCCCACTCTGTGAAATTTTTAGTATGCACAAAATTTATGCAAACTAAAGAATTATTCTGAATTCAAATCCAAATTCTTAAGGGACTGTATACATTTATATTTTTTTCTGTAATTAAAATACTTTTGGTAATTACATGTAAGCAATAAAGTGCCACATTTCCAACAATAGGATGGAACGTTTCAAGTTATACATCCTGATTTGGCAGCATTTATTTTTGTTAAATAACATAGCAAACGTAAGCATAATCAAAAGTAAGAATTGTGAGATCATTTTCATCGTGCCTTAAAAACACCTTAGTTATCGTAGACCCTCATCTGGGACCCTCAGATTATTTTGTTAGCAATATTTTTTTCTAAATTTGTAAAAAAAAAGTCTTACTTTTTGGGGCCCCATAAAAAAATCTGGGGCCCTAAGCACGGGCCTACTGTGCCTGGGCCATAATCAGGCCCTGGGTGGGGGATGAAATTCCCCACCTCATCAGAAGTTGGAGCACCCTTTTTTGACGGCAGCTGGCTGTTTTGATCTCTAAATCTGTGGCACGCGATGAACGTTTCGATCGTCCGCCATCTTGCTGGTAGTTAAGTGGAGCGATGGCAACGGCTGGCTTTTTTTCAGCATTGGGCAATCTATCCAGCTCTTCTCGCATTCTTCCATTTTTCAGCAGATGTCAGTGCTGTTAAAAATAATCGTGACCATTTTTTTACGGGAAATGATGTGCTAAAAAGTAAAGGATTCTCGTGGAACTATGTCCCCCGCAACTATTTTTATAGAAATCAAATCTATTCTTCGTGACTGGCAACAGTCAAAACATCAGAGTTTGGTGTTCCCAGAGTGGGAACACTGCGCGTTAAAGGGTTAAAATGTGTTTAACAATTGTACCTAACAACAAATTTAAGAATTCTTTTTCAAATTCGTCTTACACAGCCCAAACTTTCATTTATTTGATCTGCATTGTTTGATTCGGGCAATTATTTCCCTGGCTAGCGCAAAAGATACATCTTCATCTGGAGGTGGAATAAAAAAAGGCAGACTCGACGAACCTGAAAACGGCAGGAGATCCGACCGAAAGATGTTTTTTTTTTAAAGACAGCTGCGCAAGATGGAACGCTTTGATGCTGATCAAGTCCAACACTTTCGCATGAAGTTGACGAGCTGCTACTTAAACGGAGCCGCGTCCCAATGCCTGGCTTTCTTGCCTGAGAAGGCACATTGAGGGTTTAGTAAACAATGCGTTCAGTGCGACCGGTGGCAATCGAAAAGGCCCGTCATTATCAACCTTAACCCTTTAAGGCGCAGTGATCCCGCTCTGGGATCACCAAACTCTGACGTTTTGACTGTTGCCTGTCACGAAGAATAGATTGGATCCTGTAAAAATAGTTGCGGTGACATAGCTCCACGAGAATCCTTTACTTTTTAGCACGTCATTTCCCGTAACGAAATTGTCACGATTATGTTTAACAGCACTGACATCTGCTGGAAATGGAAGAACGCGAGAACAGCTGGATAGATTGCCCAATGCTGAATAAAGGGCAGCCGTTGCCATCGCTCGACTTAACTACCAGCAAGATGGCGGACGATCGAAACGTTCATCGCTCGCACAGATCAAGGGTCTCTAGATCTGTGGCGAGCGATGAACGTTTCGATCGTCCGCCATCTTGCTGGTAGTTAAGTCGAGCGATGGCAACGGCTGCCCTTTATTCAGCATTGGGAAAGGGTTGCGCCTCAAAGGGTTAAGAAATGCTACACCTGAACTCTGAACTTGGAAAGTGCTCCGATGCAGTTTAATGCGGGTTCATAGGAGACTTTTTATTCAAGGCAGTCATTTTTAATGTAGATCAACACTTTGGGGGTCAAAACCGTGATTAACTCTTAAATGGGTGAATTTTTGACCAACAAGTAGCCTTTTTTTTACATTATAAATTCTGTTGTTTATGGATGATGTGGAACGTACAAAAATATCTTACAGACACGATGCATATCGTAAAATCCCTGCAATTTACTTATACACATAAAAGTATTTGTCCTGACTGAACATTTTACGCTGATGCGAAAATGCTGAAGCAAATAATCTGAAATTCGGCACATATGCTAGGTTTGTAATGTAGATGGTCGATAAGAGAGTATTTTCAAAAATTTAGTCCCTTAAGTAGAGGCGGATTAACCATTAGGTTCGGTAGGCTTTAGCCTATGATCCCAGACTATTTTAGAGGTCCCGCAGCAAAAAAAAAAAAAAAAAAAAAAAAAATAATAATAATAATAATAAAAATACGTTAAGGGGGTTATATATACATAAATAGACAAATCTATATAAATAAAATTAGACTTTTGTCTGTACATTTCTTGGAATTCAAAAATTTTACAATTTCTATCCGTTTCAAGCACCCGGGATTCCGATGCGACCCTCAAAAAAAAGTTTGTCTGTCTGTCTGTCATTCTGTCATTCTGTCCGTGACGCTTTTTTTGTTTAAGCATCACGTAAAAACGACTGAAGCGAATGATATGAAATTTTGTGTCATGATAGGTGGTCACTCAACTTAAAACATAGGCGTCGAATTTTTAAAAAATCTTGATTAGATTTTCCGATTTTGCGAAAATCGTTTCAAACTGCGTAAATTTGTGTTCAAGCATCACGCAAAAACGACTGAAGCGAATGATATGAAATTGGGTGTCATGATAGGTATTCACTCAACTTAAAACATAGGCGTCCAATTTTAAAAAAATCTTGATTGGAGTTTGAGATTTTGCGAAAATCCTTTCAAACTGCGTAAATTTGTGTTCAAGCATCACGTAAAAACGACTAAAGCGAATGATATGAAATTGGGTGTCATGATAGGTGGTCCCTCAACTTAAAACATAGGCGTCCAATTTTTAAAAAATCCTCATTGGATTTTGAGATTTTGAGAAAATCGTTTCAAACTGCGTAAATTTGTGTTCAAGCATCACGTAAAAACGACTGTAGCGAATGATATGAAATTGGGTGTCATGATAGGTGGTCACTCAACTTAAAACATAGGCGTCGAATTTTAAAAAAATCTTGATTGGATTTTCCGATTTTGCGAAAATCGTTTCAAACTGCGTAAATTTGTGCTCAAGCATCACGCAAAAACGACTGAAGCGAATGATATGAAATTGGGTGTCATGATAGGTGGTCACTCAACTTAAACTATAAGCATCTAATTAAAAAAATCGATCAGATTTCGAGATTTTGTGAAAATCGTTTAAAACTGAGTGAATCTTTGTTCCCGCATTACGTAATAACGACTAAAGCGAATGATATGAAATTTGGTCACACGATAGATGGTTGCTCAACATAAACTATAGGAGTCCAATTTTTTAAACATTTTTATTAGATTTTGAGATTTTGTGAAAATTCTCTCAAAATGCGTTTATATTTCTTCAAACATCACGTAATAACGACTAATACGAATGATACGAAATTTAGTGATATGATAGGTAGTTGCTAATCTTAATTTATAGGCGTTGAATTTTTAAAATATTTTGATTACATTTTGAGATTTTGCGAAAATCGTTTTAAAATGCTGAAAATTTGTTCCAGCATCACGAAATAAAGATTGCAGGGAATGAAACGAATTTGGTTGACAGGATAGGTTGTCACTCAACTTAAATTCTAGGCTTCCATTTTTTCAAAAATGTTGATTGAATTTTTAGATTTTGCGAAAATTATTTCAATATGCGTCAATATTCGTTCGCGCATCACATAATTACGACTAATGCGAATGAAATGATATTACTTAGTTACTCTCTAACCTGTAATATTTTAACAATACATAAAAATTATAACTTCGCTTTCTTTACTTTGGCAACATACTACATCCATTCTGTGTACTCATACAATGCTGACGAAAGATCTTACTTTTTTGGAAATTTGCATTCACTAACCCGTCGAGGACGGGTACTTCAGCTAGTACTAAAATAAGTTTGAAAAGATAATTGAGATAATTCGGGACTCTGTACCCATGAATAACGAGTCGCTATTGTTAATTATTTCATATTTGAAATTTGAATTGATATGCACTGAAAAATTAGAAATTTACTATACAGCTGAAGCTGTATGTGTACATTTATGATATATATTCATACATATGATGAGTTATTATATGTAGGTAAATAATTAGATTATTAGATAGTTGGTTATAAATTAACCGGTATGTTTAACACCTCATCTACTTAAAGATGTATGGTGACCGCAAGAAGTCTTTCAGACAAAAATTCTCTCGGGGATTTACCATCAACTTTTAAATGATAAGATAATCAAAAATACAAAATTTGTCAAAAAATAAATAATAATAACAGGACAAAATTTGCGTAGAAGAGGTCTTATAAATTTCATAGACTAAAGAGTCATAGGAGTAGCGTCGGACGGGCACAGGGATCACGTAGCCTCAACAATATGGTTTCAAGATATTTTATTTAAAACATTTCCTTGAAAATAAGAAAAACTTCTCTTTTGTACTCTTGAATACTCTTGATATTGATCTGATAAAATATACCCAATACAAATACATTGTTTCCATGCAGGTATGGTAGTTAGATGTGCCGGTTCCGTGCTGTCGAAATGTTGTTGTGTTGTGTTAAGGCAAACCTACAAGAGGAGTATAGGCCTAGAGGGCAGTGCCTAGGGCGGGATGACTTTTTAAGGGGTTATAACGCGTATCCAAGTTACATCTAGAGAAAACCGCCCAAAACTACAAGCTGTTAAATCGACAGTCGCCCGGTAGTGCAAGTCAGAACCCCGAATCTTCGCACTTCAACCATCTATCATGTTCAGTGTCTTTTCATTCGACCATTCGAAATACATGCATGGCATTTCCATTAACACTGATTCTTACTTCCTACTAAATTTCTCCCGTTCAAATTTAGGAACATATTATACACCACATATTTAGCATTTAGAAGCATTTTCTTTCTTCTGAATGTCTCTCTCTATTACAATAGTTTATTCCACTGACATTGGGGAGAGGGGATAATAAGCTATAAAAATGCACACATTAAGTAAGCAAAAATTAAACTTCCAAAACAGAATGCTTTTGTAAAGAATTGGTAAAATATTTAAAATTTTGACACGTCAATTTTCAAGGAGAAAAGGACTAAGGAAAAAAAAAATTAGCACAATCTTAAACATTTCTCGCAATGACAAACAAAAACTTTTATTTTCCATTCTTTCGTTCGCCGTGTTTTTTTTAACTACTTTTCCTTTTTTTTTTTTTTGTGTGTGTGTCTATCCTATTATCTTCCCCACTTTCTACATTTTCCCATATCTTTAAAAAGAGCAACAGAACTTGTCACAATTTTAAAGTACGCGGTTTTATTTTCATTTTCACTGTTACTAATGTGCTTTAAGCAAGTTTTTAACTTTAAATTATTTTAAAATCAGGGTTTCATGAGTACATTTTGCTATTTTAATGTTCACAATTCGGTGCCGAACTGATATCATAAAAATTTAAAAAGAGCTGACTATTTCAAGTTGCGAACCACTTTTTACTTCAAGAATCAATCGCAATTATCCAAAATTTAAGAAAGGTTGATAAAATTCTGAGATCTTTGGAAAAAAAAAAATAAATAAATAAGACTCAAAAAGAAGCGTTCGTAGAATAAAGGTGTGTTCTGAATCAAGCAATCGGGTAACAGGAAATATTTCGTTAACCCTTTATATGACCATGATTTGCAACATGCTAATTAAAGCTGTAGAAATTAATGTGTGTATCAAAAAATATTTGAATGACTGTTTTTTAGAACGTGAGCATAAAGTAATTTAAAATGGTTTTTTTTTCTAGAATAACGTGAGCATAAAATAATTTAAAATGTTTTTTCTCTAGAATAACGTAAGTATAAAATATTTTTTTAAAAATCGGAAAAGTTTGATATTTACAACTGTAACACGAAATTATATTTTGTCCATCAGCCGTCGCATTACTGGTTACTGCAGCACTTAAAATGTTTTTTCGTATGTCAACCTTACAAGAATGTAAATACGTAAGTTTTTGAAAAGTTCTCAGCTTAAGTGCGCAAAAACGTTGGTATACTACAAATACATTTTCAAGTAATGCAAAAATAAAAATAACCATTTTATTGAAGTCTATAACTAAAACATTTTGATCAATCAATTTTACACGAATTACAAAACTGGAAAATAAAAACTTTCAGTATATTTATATTCTGTTTCTGCACATTGCCGTAAAAATGTTTTCAAAAATTAAGTTGTTGAGATTTAAAGAGCTAAGACAGCTCAATAAAAAGTCCGTTTAAGGCAGGTTTTAAACTATTGTGTTATGTACGTATGTTCCATCACTAATTAGTTGATATCACTTTTGGTATAAATGAATCATTTTTCTCAAAACTGCACAAGCATGATAACTACTAGAAATTTTAGTAATAATCACTAACATCAGTACATGGTTGTTAACCCCTTAAAGGTAGTATTAATTTCAAGAAAACGGTTATAAAAATGCTTATTTTTTATTCAAGAAAATTCTATAAAATTAAGTGCATGTACATATGCATTCATTTTATGGTTTGGAATTTTTTTTTTTTTTTTTTTTGCGCGAAAGAAAAAAAAAAGTTAAATTTATGGGAAAAGACAACACTTAGGGTTATCGTGTCTGAATGCGTGTTTTCTAGTAAGCATAAAATAATTAAAAATATATGTTTTAAACACTAAAGAATTTTATTAAACTTACTTCATAAAATAAATATTTGTAAAGTTTTCTTTGAACATAAGTAAAAAAAAGTGAGCTAAGATTGCAACATGCGTATTGCAAATATACATATTTGAGTACTGCTCTGCCATCTATTTAAAAATAAACCATCTCCAAATTAAGTTAAAAATAGTCTTGTGCAGTTAACTGTAGTGTAAAATGAAATATAAAAAAATCCGTACATAACAATGGAAATGCTCTTATCTTTCCGGCGCATAACTAAATACTATTGCCTGAAAATATCATGGGCACGAGAAATAGAGGGAGAAAGCTTAGCCTGTGATTTTGACGGGAACGAGAAGGAAGGGTGTTAAAAACATCTAAAAAGCATTCTAAAAAAGTTATATCTTATTAAGACTTTTCTTATAAGCATTATCAAATATACGTTGCCCGAAGAATAATCCAAGTTATCTGCCCATGATAATGTAACTATACAGGAGACGTGCAAGAATGTTTGTGTAAGTTCTTAATGCTCTTTTCAAATACCTGCGGCTCAACATACTTTCTTTCACATTCCGTACATAACCTAAGTGAAAGATCTATTAAATATGAAAACCGTTAAAAAAGAAATAAGTAAATAAATAATGAAAATCTAAATCTACATGATTATATAGTGCAGCGAGGGCTGTAGTTCAAATCCTTTTCACTCGGCACAGTGCAGAACTTGAGTAAGAGGCAGCACAATTCCCCTCACTTATCACCTACCTTGATTCGGATGAATAAAAGAATTTTAAATACGCTAATTATATCAAATTATACGTTATGGATGACTGGAGAATGTGTAAGACGAGAGGCTTCACCATAAATGCGTGTGCGACTCGAGCTCCCTCCCTTCTCTACTTTGTCTTCAATGGCCCAATATGATAATGCCCTAATGCGCAATACTAGAAGCAATATTCATTCGTTAATGATCAATGAACCGCCAAAGAAAGAAAAAAAATGCAATTTATTCGATGTAATCTTCTTAGAGCAATATTCGAAGTAAACCATAAAAATCGAAGAGAAAAAAGAAAAGGCACAAAAATAAGATTGACCCCTTTAAACATAATCTATAACAGATAAGCTTCCATATCTGAAAAAGAAAAGAAATACTGCAACCTTTTGTTTCTCTCTTGAAAGTCAATATCGTAAATTATTTACTAAGTTATCGAAATAAATACTAAACTTGTTTTTTTTTTTTTTTAATTATTCAAATATGGTAAACAATCCACACAATTTATTTAAATAAAATTCAATATATCAAATATGCGTATAAACGTTGCTTTTTTAAAATAGTTTTATTTTAATTTTACAGCATACTTCCTAATAAATACAGAATAACAAAAAATTTAAAGCCACTTTTGAAAACGATTATTTTGATTTAATGCAATAAAAATGTTTCCGAATTCCTGAATTTAGCTTGATTAAAGATTTACAAAATTAAACAGCTATAAAAAAGTACTAAACTTTTTTGTTTTTCTAGTTACATATTTTGTTCATATTATTATCTTAGATGTCTAAATAGAAATATATTTAATAAGTTTAAAGCTGCCTTTTGATTTTTTAAAAGTTTAATCTTAACTGTAAGTTGATCTACGTAAATTCTATGAGAATTAGCTTGAACAGTAGTGTTCCCAATTTTCTCTGCATAAAAGAAATGAATGCAGTCACATTATTTGCAGCTAGCTGAAGTCGCAAAGAAATTGTATTTAAATAACCATATGCATTACAGATAAGAGCTATAAATATACGTTACTTGAACGCGAAGCCCATAATTACGTTTTTTTTCTCTTACGTCGCTGGTCCAATTAGAAACCGAATATGGCAGGTTTGGGCACGAAAAAAATTAATCACAAAAAAGATACTTTTTTTAATAGGAGACAGTACTTGCTTCCGAAACGGACAATGGACAATATCCTATGACCAACGGGGTCGTGAACAATCACAGGAAAATAATACAGATGCATCGCTTTGCCAAAAGGGGCGAGTTTACAAGAGTAATTTTTCGCCTAATTGGTTTCGATGACAATCAGGGAAAAAGGGTCAAAGAAACGAACAAATGTACAGATCAATGATCACCAGGATTTGACGCGATACGAGTAGTGTAATTGCAGGCCATTATCTTTCGTTCCAGAAGCGTTTAGCGATGTAATACAGTTAAACTTCTCGGGAGCGACCACCTCCCGTTCCGCGAAAAATCGGTCGTTAAGAGAAGTGGTCGTTCAAAGAAGTACATACACTTGATAAACCCTCCTCCCCCCCAAAAAAATTGTTTTTTGGTTATTTATGAAATTGCACACTAATACAGAAGTAATTATACAAAACATATTTTTTAAATTTAAATTTTGATAAATATTTATAAATTTCGGATTGCTTCCTTCTTTTCTATTTCAGAGAGTACTTTTCTCTCTCCTTGATCTTTTACATCTGACGAAATACCACTTATCCTGTTAGTCTTAAAAATTGCATTATGTGAATTTGCCATAGTAAAATCTATTTTCTTTAATATTTTTTTTGGGGAGGGAGGGGGGGAGGGTTCTCACAGCAAAAAGGAATCGCCAACTTCCTCCGTTTTCCTTTTTCGCGTCACTCATTCACATCAATGGCCTGCTCCAACAGTAAAATCACTCGTTTCTAAAATGATAACTGTAAGTGCTCATATAGACGCCTGTTCGCATAATTTTGTTGCTGAAAACTGCATCCATTGCTGTTTGGCCCCTAGTGGTGAAAATGTTTTGGATGAGTTTGTCTTGGAAAATCTCAAGTATCCATTGCAGTTATGAAATTGGATCCTTGATCGGAATTTAATTCTATGTTAAAATCTCCTACTAAAGCAGTCTTACAATCATCCTACTTCAGCAACGTTTCGAATATAGCGTTTAATTTATCTTCATAAGAAATTCGAGGACTAGCGTAC
This sequence comes from Cheiracanthium punctorium, assembly GCA_038373885.1. NCBI lineage: Eukaryota > Metazoa > Arthropoda > Arachnida > Araneae > Cheiracanthiidae > Cheiracanthium > Cheiracanthium punctorium. The sequence goes on along the minus strand of JAWZYV010011937.1, from coordinate 277,155 downwards.
GTAACTGTAAATCTCACTTTATCTTGAATATACGCAATGACCATGTGAACATCATTGATCCGGCTCGTGTAGGCACGGGTAAAGTGTTTCATTAAGTTTTCCTTTATAAAAATCATAACTCCAGATGGCTTTCTATTTTGGAAACCACTGTCTATCCGTTCGACCAAAGTGAATCCTGGTATTTGAAAATCATATGAAGGTATAGTCCATGTTTCCGTTAGCAATAGCAAACTCTGCAGAAAACATGCATCAAACGGAAAAGTGACTACGACGCGCAGCGTAGATAAAAAATCCCGTGCTTGAAAGAAATAGCACCCGAGTGCTAAAAAGAAAAAAAAGAACCAGCATTATAGCCATTCAACACAAATTAAAATAAACTAATTGTTCCAGCAAACCAACAATTTTCATTCCGTCTTTTCAAACGTTGTGCGATAAGCGATAAAGTAATAAAAATTATAAAATTTTCGAAAAAGTAAATAAAATAAAATTCTTCAGCACAGAATCGAATGCCAAATTTTTCTTAAGTTGTGACACGCACTTAGCAAAGTATTTTACAGCTGAGAATTCTTCTGAAAGCTTCATAACTGACATAGATTTATCTTTTTTTGTGCTATATAGTACAACTTGTGAAGAGTCTTCCTAAAAATTTTCGAGTTCCTAACGTAATTAGTTTCAGGAATATGTTCCTAAGTCATATAATTTTTTACAATATAATTTTATACATTTTTAATAAGAGCGATAAAAACTGAATTTATGTTTTAAAATTTAGGAGAATTCAACCATTCGTAAGCAGCAAAACATTTACCAAGCCACATGAAGGTAGAAAAGCAAATAAGGAAAGAAAAGAAAAAAAAATCTATTAGTTATTTATCTTTATATTTGCTTTTCAAACGTCCTGTGGGTTGGTATATTACACTATCGGCCAAAAGTATAGCAAGTTTGAGAAATTTAACATTTTTTTTTTTTTTTTTTTTTTTTTTTTTTTTTTTTTTAAGAATAAGCCTCATAATACAATTTTTTTCTTCACAATTCAACAGATACTCCTCAATACCAATATGTCAAATTAAAGGCAAGCTACGGTTAAGAACTGAACAATATCGGGGGGGTAAACCGGCTTACATCTAACTGTTCGATCAGTGCGGCACTTTTAAAATATTGACTTTGGCACTATATTTCTAGTTGGGAAAAAGTTTTCTAATGACACGAAGTTACTTTTTACACCGTAAATATAAAAAAGTATGTATGATGTAAAAAAAAAAGAAAGGTAAAATAGCTTTTCGGTGATCCTGGGCGGCACAAAAATCAGGAAAGTGAAGTTCAATATTTGAAAAGTGATTAACGAAAAGCAGATTATTTCACTTTAAAGTTTTTAGCAATTATTGCAAAGGGCTAAGGAGAAATTCTAAAAATATAAGTAATGAAAATAGTATTGGTAAAAAAAAAAAAAAGTTTACATTCAGTTGTTTCACGAACCAAATTGAGTTTTTAAGTATCAAACTAGCAGTAATTTCTTTATGAGATTTCTTTTGCATATCTTTTCAGTATAAAATGCACGCATAATCAATACTTTTCTTAATTGCCTCGAGCGTACACATAAACTTAGTATCATATTACTTGAGTTCTATAATGTAAAATCAATTTCAAAAATTTCCCAAAGAAATATCAGAAAACATAAAATAACAATCAAAATACATATAATAGTGGAGATACACTATTCATATATACAATTTATATAAAAATATCTTATAACACTAAAACTAGAAATATCTAATATTTTTTTTTTCAAATACTTTTACTAATTTCATGCAGCTTTTAAATTTCTAGAGACTCTCAGGCTGATCAACACGAAATGAACAAGAATAGATCTTAGTGAACCTGAAGAATAAAAATGGAAAAAATTTCAATTTCTGTATAAACTCTTAAAAAGCCTGAGAATATTAACAAAAATAAAGAGGCCCAAAATAGAATTTAAAAAAAAATCGTGAGACTTAACACGTTTGAACGGGAAACATAAATATACATGACTTTAAGGCCAGTCTGAATGGACCGGTATATTTGACCGCGACATTTACACCTTCGATAAAAGTTCAATAAAAAAATAATAAATAAAAAAAAAGGTTTTCCTCAACCAGCTAAATGGTGTTTTCACTTCTCAAACAGAGTATTTTAAGTAACAGGTTTTTATTGCATGACTGATAATGATAACTGAGTACACACCGAACATAAACGCGTGCTAGCATTTAGCTATTAAAAATATATCTCGTCGTATTAGAACGTTACAGATCAGTAAGTAATCCATTCACAAAAGATTCTGCCCTACAAACATCTGAAAATAAACGCTGGCAGGGAAAGTTTTACAGATGTACGAACAAAAATGAGTGAGTGTTTTTTCAGTGAATGTGACATCGTACTGGGGGCAGGAAAAGAGAAATCCTGTGACACGAAACCCTACGAGTCATAGGTTCGCTGGAGGGTGAAAACAAAAAGCAAAACCGAAATGATACATGCGAAAAGAAAAAGGCAATGGATTGTGAATGCATATTTCATTTGGAGAGAGTTTAAATTTCAATGATGTGAACGCGAAGTTATGAATGACAAACCAGTACAGAACAAGAAAATGTGATAAAGAAAAAAAACATCCTTCACATTGAGGAAACGGTACTTGGATATATAGTCGACCGCAGCAAATTGACCTTCGTCATTTTGGCAGTCAGATTACTTACAGCTAGTAATAAAATAAAAGTGGTGATGTATTAAACGAATAAAACGGCTATCCAATATAATAAATTGGGTTTCAACACTAGCAATAGAAAACTACGTTATTATTTTAAGTTATTAGCACTTAATTCCATAGACTGGAGAAAAAAATTACTATCGAAAAAAGTCAATGGTACAACGTACCGAGAAAACTGCCATGTGACAATCAATATGTAGTACTTGACCCCAATTTGCATTACAATTACAGCTAATCATTTCTACTTTTACAAGGACTTATATTTTGAATATGTACAGTGTCATATTCTGGGAGTGCCTAAACTAGATGCGAAGTCCGAAGAATATGAATTCCCTTAAAATATTAAGTTAACATTCTGAACTACACACTTTAGTCATTCCAAGAAGGAAGAACAAGATCTCTGAAAAGAAGTTCGTAAAAAGTTCCCTTCCATTACGGTGGGTTAAGTTTTATTACGTGAGTGAGATAACTCTCCTTTGGAACACAGCATACGCCGCTGATCAGGGGCGTAGCCAAGGGTGGGGGGTAGGGGGGTCATAACCCCCCCCCATGAGAATTTTTTTGCCATACAAAATTGTATATTCTTCACTATATTATCACACACACATATACATACATATGAGTTGTAGTAATCGTAACCCTCCCCCATGAAAAATTTCTGGCTACGCCCCTGCCGCTGGTATGTTATTTCCACTTACTTACAGTTACGATTTTATTTAATAATTTACAAAAATTCAAATAATCGTAAATTTTTCATTTTTCCATTAAAGACAGAAAATTAATTGTTAATCAATGTAGTTCTACAATGCATAATTTTCCCTGTTTTATCACGGAATAGCATCATATCAGTTTTCAAAGAGTAGTTGTAAAAAAATATAATTCGATGATGTATTTCGGACAATAAATTCCGAACTATATTGCAATTTTAAATATTAGCGCATTAAAAAAGTTGAAGGTGGGGTTAACAAGAAAACTGTAAAAATCTGTAAAACTATTTAATCAAGTTATTCAGAAAATTAGACTTTCTTTTCTTTTTTTCTCCTTATTTCTAAAAACCTTTTTGAATTTGCTCCCAGAAAATATGTTTTTGTCGCCAAATTAACCTATCCCATTTCAAAGTGTGAGAAAAGAAAATTTACTCTAGGTGGTATACATATAGGAATGAACGTGAGAGTCTCGTCTCGTCTTGTATTTTCGACTCGCATGAGAAACAATCAAAGACAGAGGAAAATTTTATGCTAGAGAGACAGAACCTTGTTCGCACGAGATTTCCTGTAAAAGTATAGTCTTGTGAAGAAAAAATTGTGAACGTCTATATACATATTTTTATCGTGATTCTTTGTCGGAACTGAAATGAAAACGGACATTTTAGACTACCTAAATACACCCAAGTACTGTTTCTTTGTGTACACATATCATTAAAAATAGAATGTATGCAGAACCTCAGTAAGCATGGGCAAACGGGGCAGAGCGGGCCCTGGCCCCCAATCAAAGTAGACCCAAAAATCACGAACCGGCACTTTGTAATTGTGACATTTTATTACTTACACAAAATTCAAAAGGCAGTTTAAAGAGTAATGCAACAAACAATACTCTTGCATGTAACAAACAATATATAAGATATTAGCTAATAAGACTGACCTAAAAATATCAGCTAAAATATTTACATTTCACTGCATTTTAACTCTTTATGCAGGAAAAGAAGTTTTACAGGCAAATACGTGAGCATTTGAAGGTTTGGAAAAACACGACTGAAGCGCCAAACCTTATCGCTTAAAAACTGTCAACTGTTATTTTTTTTTTTAAACTGTGAGTACTTACTTAAAAAATACATTAAATATGAAGATCTAAAGAAACTAGCTTTGGGTATACCTTTATCTTTGTCCTACCGATTTCGGACATCAATAACCCGTAATCGAATCGGTATCTGCTATTTTATTCTATTAATCATCTGATACATCATTGGTAAAACTAAAACAGCAAAATGGTAGTCCATAAATTTGTGATACACTTCGCACGAGATGGAATATTTTTTTATGTGGCAAGACATGGATTTGTCGCTGCGAGACGAGACGAGACAGTCCGGTATCTCGTCTAGCATCCATCCCGACAATGCAATCTGATCATGCTTCTACAATATATATGATATATATGTAGTGAAATTTGCTTCTGTGAAGCATAACGAAACTCGAATTATATATTCTACGGAAACAATCTCCGGAAACACATCACATTTACTCAATTTGAATATTTTCTATAGTGAAATTTCGATTCTAAGAATAATGATGGTTTTTTGCAGTGCTCATTTAACTAAACATAGTTTCAAATGCAAGAGAGAATAGGGAGAGGAGGGGATATAAACTACAATTTGGCGATAAGCGAGAGGACAATGTTAATTCAGTGTTACACAATAAATGAATCTCTGTACCAATTTATAGAACAACATATATAAAACGAATAGTTATTTTCAGCAGTACTTCGAATCAGTGCAGTTTTATATTCCAGGTCATAGGCTTAGAATTGGTCATATGGGTCTCTAGAGCTTCAGAGCTTTTCTTCAATTCTGACACTATAGTTACATATACACTACATAAAAGGTGTCTGAGCTCTCAGCACAAGGGTTGAAAATTTCTATGAAGGGTAAGGCGCACCTAAATGGCTCGTAATTAAACAGGAATGTGAAACTGAAAAACGTCGTCTGCATACACCTACCAGTATTACATGTAAAAAGCAATAAAGTCTACTTTCTAAGTTTCCTATTTGAATCATTACGATAAAAAGCGATTCCTAAAATGAAAATTTTAGTAAAAAGCTTTTTGCAAGAGATCAATTTGCCTTTTAAAAACTATAGTCGGAATGTTGGCAAGTACTTCAAAACGATTTGCATACTTAACCCTGGTGCTAGGAGATTTTCTAAGCAGATATTTATGAGTGGCTTTCTCCCAAGTACGTGTTAAAAAAACTTTTGTTTCTAAGATGATGAAAACAAATGTTTCTAAGATGAGCCTGCGAATTCGCCTTTCAACATTTAAAACGAATATTACTCAACATAAGCGAAAAAAAAAGCTCACAACTCACTGGCTTTACAATTATGCTTCAATCTTGGGTGTTTTTTTTCTTATTCATGTAAAACTTACAATGCTCATTCATGTACGTACGCAGTTGTACGGTTGATCGAACAAATAAAGGAAACGAAACAAAAGAAAAGGCGTCTATGTACAAATTATCAAGGCCAAGGGCGGCTGATCAAAAACATTCTTTCTTTTTTATTCTTTAAAAAAAAGGGAGGAATAAAAAAGTCTGTTACTAGAACTGGAAATCAAGGTGAACTAACTACACACCTTGTAGGGGAAGCTTTGACAAAATGGCGACACCTTTTCTCTTCAGTGGGTCAAAAACACACGAAATATCTTGCATTTGCGATAATGCCCAATCGGAAGCAATTGTTAACACCGGGACGTAAGCGTTAAAAAGCGGAAGCGCCTCGGTACTAAGGAGGTCAGAACGGATCATTAAAAGGGAGGATGAAAAACTGTAATACATGCTATCACATCTTTTGTGACGCCCTCTGCACACGATCTGTAAAACATAAAGTAAGATTTATTAACGGCAACCGACCGAAACGCCAAATTTCTGAGAAGAACATCAACAAAACTGCAGTTTTTATGGAGCAAATGATAATCGTGCGGAAGCATTGGAAGCAGAATGATTGTACTACTAATGAATAGTATGCAATCTTTGTATGTAACTGATGCTTCCGAATTTGGATACTGTACCAGTGATTATATTAGGGATGACTGGGAGATCCAAAATGCGGTAAGTCATGCGGAGAAAACAACTTGTTATCGCAGTTATGACAAAAAACAAACATAGATGCCTACAAATTAAAATCATTTTAAAAACAATAAAAAAAGTGTACATTTCAACTTTTCAACGAAATATATTTCTTTCATTTTTTTTTCCCCCTAGTATTTTCTTTTCATAATGCTAAACTGAAATTAAATATGTGTCATCCGTAAACTGGTTACAACCTTCAAGGATATAAAGGAACTAAGGAAACTCAGCAAACATAAATCTCAGGGTATTGAATCTGTATAGTAGCAGCATAATTTTCAGAGTAGAGTTGTTTAACTAGAATACAAGTACATCGCGCCTAGGTGTAGAGCGCATAAGTAAAAGACTATATTGACAGGATGTCCAAATTATCATTTGCGAATTCTCTTATAATCTTTATTAATGACTATGTCATTTTATCTCTCACCCCTTTATTGAAAATTTTCCGAAAAATGTGTCCCAAAAAAGCGACCTAAAAATGCGACATAATTCTACATATATTTAAATACTGTAAGTTCACAACAACTTTAATCTATTGTTACAATATTTCGTAAGCTGTAGAATATGCATCACATGTATTTTTCTATAAATAGGCTACAATCATAAAATTTCAACATACGGTTACCGGGCGAAATACACGAAAGATGAGAGATAAAATGACATACTCAATTAATATCGTTTTAATATGGCAATAATGAAACTAAAAAATTAGGGGGGGTCAGGGGGGGTCTCCCCCTGACGAGGCCCGAACAGCCGCGTTTTCTTTATTATATCTCAAATCAGAAAACTTGAAACAAACCAGACTTATATATGCGAATTCTCTGATACTTACCGCTTTGAGTTAAAGTTTTATATGAGCAAACAGATAAACAGAATTTGAATATTTCAGCTATTAGACTTATTAGGATTTAAATGAATTTGAATTCAGAAATCACAATTCGACTGTTTTTGCTAGGGTAGAGTATTAATGATAGTTAAATTATTGCTTTAAAAAGAATAATGCAAAAATTGAGAATGAAGTTATGTGGGAATATATATAATGAATGTTGAAAGATAATACTAGATCTTAAAAATCTGAAAATTACCTCAAAATGCCACAAGGAGAAAAAATAAAAAGCAAACATTAATATACATTCGACTGATAAAATGAACTGGTGGAAAAGGGCTGGTGAAATCTTTTACATACGTTTCAAGGTGCACAAAAGATCTCCTTTTACATTTCAGTTAAAACATCGTCTGTTTAATTCCAGAATTTTTCTTTCTTTTTTAATTATTTCCTGATATTGCTAAAAACTGCAAATTTCCTGATTATTCCCGATTGGTGGTCACCTTTATGAAGTACGCATTCATTCTGCTGCAAAAGAACAATTTACGACAAAAGGTTTTGCAAATTTTACAAGACTACAACTACAATGAAGTAAACAATGGTTTGAAAGCATAGTATATCTATTTTTCTTTTCTTTTTCTTGTAGGCTGCAACACAATCTAGCCGTCGAACGGCATTTTATAAAAGGAAGCCTTACACCAACCCCATGCCCGATTGCGCTGCTCAACAAGTCTGCAATGCTGTTTTCATGCGTCTGAAATTTGTTCAGCCGTTCTGCAAGTGTTCCGGAGCCTATAAAAGCCCGTGCTCAACAAGGATGAATCCAAATGATGGCCATACAATAAATCTACTATCTGACAGAGACGGACAGGTAAATGCGTAACAATCAGGTTTTCGTGTTGTACTGCTTTGAGAGTAGAAAAACACAACGAGATGCCTAATAAGCAGTACATGGAACGGAAATGGAAATATGGGTTACGGCCAATTATCTACTCTAAAGCAGTGCATGAAAGTGACAAACATTATGCTTTGCAAGAAGTAATGGAAAATTCATAATACCTTCTCAAAAAATAACACTATTACATGAATAACTATTTACTCACATAAAATACTTTAAAAAAGCGACATTTCGAGTTATATTCGTCGTATTAAAATAATAATAATAATAACAACAACTAATCCGATTTATGTTTATTCTTTTTTAACAGAAATTAAAAAAAAAAAAAAAAAAAAAAAAAAAAAAAAAAAAAACGAAGCCACTGTTTGAAATTAAATAATCCCCCCGCCCCCCCCCCAAAAAGCAAAATTCATTCATTCAATGAGTAGTGTAGTATAAAGGTAATTTCTTATGCTGAGCGGAACTAACTTATGCCCCCACGCATGCGTGGATGTTTAGTGTACTGCGTGGAAAGCACTAACAGCCGTAGTTCGGTTTCACAGACGTTGTATTGAAGCTGGTGATGGTCATTCAGAACACACTTTTCTATTTCTTTATTCTGAACACAACTTTTTAAGTGTCGAAAGTTGTCACGCAGTAAAATTACGAGATGGACTAGCAAACAGCGAATCTATTTTTGGACCCTTCTGTATACATATATGTTAAACCATCGGCCTATTCATTTTTACTTTTTTCATCGTTTATATTATATATATATATATACAGTATAGGCTAGTATATATATATATATATACTAGCCGCCTCTGGCGACCAGTTGGTTCGCCATGTTAATAAATCTTGTTCGGAGAGAATCCTGTTTCTCACCGGCTTCCTTGGCTCCGAAATCTCCCAGATTCTGAATGGAATTTAAAATTAAGATGATTACAAACAGGGGCGGCCCTAGGGTAAGTGACGCTCTCTGCTAACGTAAAAAAAACGCCCCTTTTATGCTCTGCTTAGTTTTTGAGTTCGAAATGAGGCTCTTCGAAGCCGGCGCCCCAATGCGATGCTTACTTTGCTTACCGTATCGGGCCACCCCTGGTTACAAAAATAAGATGGCTTAATGATAAAAACCTACAAAATGGAACACATTATTTTCAACTATATGCACCATGTATGGCATATGCTGTAATATATGGTGCAGATTTTGCGATAAAGGCATAAAAATTTCGTGCTTAACTTTTAAATATTTTTGGAGTACTTGCGCTTAAACCAAACGAGCGAAAATCGATCAGTCGGAGCGATTTTTTGAGAGTTCAAAAGTGCGCTTATCCTTTAGGAGTGTTTTTCGATCACAAGAGCGGAGCGTAATTTGCGTGAATCGAACGTTATCACTATTTTAGAGAACAATAAGCCAGTAGGGGAATTCTCAGAAAAAAGAGGAAGCAGGGAGGGGGTATTCTCAGAAAAAGGGCTACTTAAAGGGCACTTTTGCGGAAATACCGGTAGGTTTTGATGCAAACGGATCGCTCTCCAATGTATCGTTTTTTTCGCTCTTTGCGTTTAAGCGTGCTGGTGGTGAAAGTTTTATATCTTGGATGAGTAGCCCGGAATTGTTAGACAGTGAGCGAGTCGGAGATCAGCGTAACTATATAGTAGGGTAGGAGTTTCCTTTCATTTTTGAAAACACAAATGCAAGACAGTTCGCAGAAGGCATTCCTTTTATATCCACTGAAGAAATAAAGCTTTAAATTGCCTTTATTTGAGTTATGAACCACCTTCGTTTAAGGATGAAATATCATGTCTTTATAAGTATTGTGGCTTTGGTTTATTGACCGGTCGACGGTACATCTCAATTAAAAAAAAGCATGAAAATGAAAGAGAGTGTATGTATTAGCTTCCTAGAACAAACAAATGAATACAGCTGGGAGTCCAAATTACATACGATGTAATACATGGTGCAGTTTTTACGGTAAAGACATAAAAATTAGGGATGGACGCGAGACTGCCAGACGAGACAAGACTTCTCGAAGTCTCGCTCTTTTGCAAGACGAGACCTCCAGGTGGAAAACGAAACCTCGGGGTGCGAGAAACGGAGGGACGACTATACGTCTTTTACTTCTTACAATTAAGTAAAAATGAAGGAATTTTGGTGCCATACAGTATGCTTTACCGGTTTCGTGCGAGACGAGACCTTGGCCATTTCTCGTCTCGTATGGTCTCGAGTCCATCCCTAATAAAAATGAAAATTTTATTTATATTTTTAATGCCACAGGGAAGGAATTACTATAAGGTTAGGAATTTTATATGTTTGTGTGATTATATGGCAACACTAAGCTAGGGCGACTGCCATGGATTGGGGGGGGGGGGGTAGGAATTTTATATTCTAAATTACACGGATAATCAGGGCCTCCGATTAATTCTATAAGGTGGCCTAATTCTATAAGGTGATTAATCCCCGGCCCCTTTCGTAAAGCACAAAAGTTTCGAAAGAAACAGGTGGGACGGGAGGAATTTTATTTATTTATTTATTTTGTAAAACTGCTCTTTGTAATGATTTTCATATAAAATGCTAAAAGGAAAGAGAGTGGGAGGGAAGTTTTTCTGATATGTAATGGTACTTTTAATTCATGTTCGTAGGTTGAAAAAATTATTAATATTTAAATCGTAGAATTAAAATTTCTGCCATCTAACTCATTCTAGAATTATGTATTCAAAATTTAGTCTATTTAAAAAAAAAAAAAAAAAAGAAAAAAAAAAAAAAAAGAAAGATTTTAATTACAGATCTATAAATAAAATTCGTAACACAAAAATTCACGGACGCACTTTAGCTGAACACGGGCCCTTTCTAGCTCCCAGGGGCGGCGCCCCGTCTGACCCCCCCCCCTCTCTTAGGGCCTGTACATAATATCAGTTATAAGAAACTCATTTTATTTTATCTAGTAACCCGGATTATTCTGTAATAGTTAACTATTGAAAGCAACTGTATTCACTGCAAAATAGTATCTAAGCTAATTGAATAAATTCATAGTTTGCAGTAAAATTAAAGACAAAAGCAGTGAATGCAGTTTACTTTCAAGAATAACTTATGTTCAACTAGAAAAAATTAATATTTTAAATTCACAATTCAATTTTTAAAAGTGCACATTTTTGCTATTGTAGTAACAAATTGTTTAACAAGGTTCGTAGGAGTAAATAATGTGATAAAATTTCGAACTTTTGAAAAACTGTTCTAAAACGCCTTACTACTTGGGATACTAGAGGGCACATTTTATAAAAAACAGGGCCAATTTTAAAAGATTAGACTATTTTAGGACAATATTTCAAGAGTTCAGAATTTTAGCAAATCCAGGAAACGAAACTGTTTAATGTTATGCATAACCTGCATTAGATCAAGAGAAAGAAAAAAAAAAAAAACTGAACAAAAGTATTGAAAAGTCTTAGTTGTACCAATATAGTTGTAAGAAAACAACCCTATTATCATTGTCAATACTTTTTTGTAATAAAAAAAAGAAAATCATTTATATACAAATACAGTGGAACTTCTCTGAAAGACACCATCTATTATAAGGCCATCTTTCATAAAAACTGTTTACTTGGCACTGCATTTCCTAGCTATAGGCTCAGTATTAATTTTCTCTCCATTAAAAAAGCATTATTGACCCTCTAGAAAGACCTCAAGTTTTCAACTTTTCAGTTGAAGGAAGGACTGCTCTTTTGGAAGAAATTTTGAAATTACTCTTCTCTGTGAAAGAATAGAAAAAAGGCCATTGTCCTCTTTCCTCAAATTATCCATACATGTGTTTTTTAACGAGGAAAAGGAAAGAAGTTGTCCAGCTTCATTTCAAACTTATGCTTTTTTTTTTTTTTTAAACGAGATACTCGTCAAGCAGGTGGAATTTTTTTTTAAAGATGTATAGACATGGCATATAATAAATAAATTCAATAAGAGTGCATTGTAGCACCTCTACTCAGAGTTCTGTTGCCATCCCCGATTATCTTTTATTCAGAAACCACACCTGATTTTCTATGGTCCAGAGGGTGGTCCCTAAAGGGAGGTTTCACTGTACATCATTTAAAAGTTGTTTAAACAAAGGTTTCATTTCTGTTATGTTAAACCAATTTCCTTTACCAGAAATCTCAAACCCTCATTAAAGTTTGCGAAGATGTCAGTGCAGTGAAACAATGCCACCAGCCCCATGATTGGATGCTACTGGCTCTACAGAATGTGCGAACAGGGAAAGCTCACTATTTAGTGGTTTGTAAATGTCCCTCACATGCAATAATGGAAGGGCCAGTACTGCACACGCAACCACCCTATGCAAGAATACCAGGAATCAGCGTCTATGGAATGTTATGTGTTCAAGGAAGAAAAAGTCGCCTAAGAAAAGAAAGTAAGTGCTCCAATCAATGTGATATTGTACAATTTCCTTTTTCAGCTTATTTTAGGTTAGAATAAAATAGTTTGAGGTACCTAAAACTGGGTATATCACAAGCTGTTTTGAGCTGATTTTTAGGTGTAAAATATCTTTCAGGACTTAAAAATATATTGTTAGCATGCAAAACAGCTAGATATCATATTAATTTTTTTTTAATAATTTTTAATTTATACTGTCAATAAGATATTTTATGAAATTTAATGTCAATAGTTTTAAGCCAATCTCTTATATTTGATATATATATCTACACATACTTTATACCCTTAACATTACACCAACACTAAATAAAATGTTTCTATACTAAAATAACATACAGAATTTTGAGAAGGCTATATTATATATCTTCGAAAGTGAAGATTTTAATATTATTATTAATAATAAAGCTAATTTGTTATATTTTCATTAGTTCACAAATTCAACACCCCTTACAGTTCCTGCTTCTAAAAACTACTAATATGTAGTCTAGTACTCTTAAGAATTTGAGAGTATATACGCCTTCTATTACACTAAATTTCCTTCTATTCTATTATTATAATAATATCATTTATAAATTATTTTATTATAAATGTATTAATACATATTCCTATTATTAAATATGATTTCTTTTAACTAGATTTCCCTCCAGTTCCTTGGGACAGACTGATTAATCTCTACAATTCTTCTAATATCTGAAGATGTAACAAATGACAGTGCTATAACTGGTAGTCAACTGAGATATAAACTGTGTGTGTTCCCTGAAAGCTGAACTTTTATCATCAAGTCAGATGTGGAAAGTTTCGGGAACAATGCATCATCATCAAGTCACAAGATACAGAGCTGTGTAGATCATGGCTATTTCTTCATTTCATATTTATAAGTGAATGGTGGGGTAGTTATTGGTTGATTGGGATCAAAACTTCTCACAAAGGGAAAAGAATTTTACTGCAAGTTTTTACTTGTAAAAATTCATAGTTTATCAAACAATAATAGAGAGACATGAAAGTAATGTTTTTTCGTACGTCAATACTTTGCTAAGCAAAAACTACTGAAGCTAATAATACAAAATTTGAAAGGTATTTTAGTTTTTTAATGTTGGTGATAGATTAGTCAGTATTTTCCAAAATTTGCAACCTATGTGGGGTATAGGGCCACTTTCAACATATTCCGAGTGATCTCGAAGACAAAGAAAGATATCCATAAAATTCTTGCTCTAAAATATAATGCAAATGAATACATAAAAAATCAATTTCAGGGCATTTTGAAATTTGTCCTCCAAGAAGGGGAGACATAAAAAAAAGGGGGAGGGTGGTCATCTTTTGTGAAAGGAAGAAAAAAAAAAAAATATTTTCTATTGCATTCTTGCTTTGGAATGTAACAAGTATAAATCCTATGTTTAGTCTCTGCTTGCCTGTAACTAAAAACTTGTTGAAAATTTATTTGTTTGAATTCACTGTAAGGAAATGGCATTACTACTGGCCCCCATAATACTAATGTGTAAAATTGTAAAATAACACAAATAAAAACATTGTAAAATAACACACATAAAAAATGCTTATCAATACAATTGCTTCAGGTGGGACAAAAGGTTCACACTTCTTCAGTTGCAAAAAACGTCCCATCATCTTCAGTTCTAATTTTTTCTTCCAGAATGAATGGTGGAATTTTCATACCATCCAAAACAATCATACTGATAAGTATCTTTTTCAAGTATCATTCTGGAAGAAAAAATTAGAACTGAAGATAATGGGATTTTTTTTGCAACTGAAGAAATGTGAACCTTTTGTGCAACCTGAAGCAATTGTATTGATAAGCATTTTTTATATGTGTTATTTTACAAAGTTTTAGATTAATTTTAAAAAATTTTTAATTGATTTTACCTTCTAACACCAGTTTTTTGTTGGGTAAAATTGTGAACAAAATGGGTGTTATTGTTCTTGCTAAGCAAATAATTCTTGCTAAATTTAGGTAACATATCAAAAAGATTCTTTTTTTTTTTTTTTTTTTTTTTTTTTTTGGCATGAGTAGGACATTGAATGATGAATGATTAGAGAAGGTGCGCCAGTAACTGACACTTTGCTAGATAACTTATTATAGCAAGCTTTTATTTCACAACTTTAATTAAATGGTGGTATCAAGTAACAATTTAGATATTTATCTTCAATTTTATGCTTTTTATTTTACCTCCAGTGGCCTCTAGATATCAAAAACTGAGGTTTTAAATTCGGGTGTCAGTTACTGGTGCACCTACCCTACACACACTTTAGAAATGTTTTAAAAGTTACTGCTGAAAGAAACAGCACGAAAATAATGCATTATCTTAATTTTATAAACAGTAATAATTTATTAATCTAGCACATACACCACTATGGTTGAGTGCCCAGTGCTTCTTAACTTAAAACACTGAGTTTTATTAATCTTGCAAGTAAAAGAAGAAGCAAAAAACAGTTTTGCTAAAAATTTAAACTGTGTTTAAAGTAATAGCAATAATCCATCCAAGATTATTAGTAAAAAAAAAAAAAAAAAATCCATAAGAAGCCATTCAGTTTTATACTGAGCCATTCAGCTGAATAAAAAGTGATATTTTTCACTACTATTAATGCCTCTAATTACTCCATACATAACAAAAAAAATTAGCAAAATATTATTTAAAATTTATTTTTAAAAAATTAAAATTACTCCTTGTAATATGTTCAATTAAAAAAAAAAATAAATCCTGACTTAAAAGATAACTTTTTTTTCCTTCATGCTGTTGTCATAACATTGTGACAATGACATAAAAATTTTAATAAATTCAGTTACTGATTTTTTCATGCACTGCATGTTAATCGGCACATTGCAACATTTAAATAAAGGTTTCATTCTATAAAACAGTATTTTACATATTTCAGAAGAGAAATGTTAGAGTAAACTGTTTAATTTACACACTAAAATTTCACTTTTAATGTTAAAATAAAAGTGTGAATTTTTTTGAGTTTTAGTTAATAGCATTAAAGTTAACCCTCTGGGTGTCTTGGAATATGGACAAATAATGCAAAGTTGTTTTCGTGGTAAAATTTTACGCAGTTTATAATGAAAAAATAAAATTTTGGAAAATTTATAATCATTAAAAAATGAGCTCTTATATTAATTAAGAGATTCAATATCAAAACATATTTTGTAGTAACTGAGTGCTATGAATAATTTAAATTATAGATGCATTGCAGTGAAAACTGCAATGAAGTGAAAATTAGAATGAAGTGGCGGGATTTTACGTCACAACGGCTTGCATTCCTGGGGGGAAAAAAAAACTGCAAAAAGGAGTAATTAAACACTTGAAGACTACAAAAACGCTTTGCGGAAGTGCCATTGTGTCTCATTCATAGTGCTACTGCAATTACACAAAGATTGCGTATTGTAGTTTTATATGTGTATATTTATTATTATTTATTGAAAAAACTTGTAAGTGTTGTGTTACTAGAACCAACAATAAATATGAACTAATTGTTCAAGTTACTTTTAAAGTTTCTTGTGCTATTTATTTGCATAAAACATCTCATTCAATGACAACAACAACAAAAAAGTTAAATAATCTGTTCATTATGAGACACATTTACATTAATCTTAAAACTGTGCAGCAAAAAAATTATGAATTCATCTTAACACTGGTAACATAGTTTCAACATTTCTTTATGAAATTATTATTAGTCATAAGGTAAGTCTTATAATCTTATTTTCCATATAAATATAACACTGAACTTATTGTATTTAAGTGAAACTAAAAAGTTTCACTAAATGCAATTAAGTTCATTATTAACACTTTCTGAGCCTGCTCCCACAACTGAGGACACAAGCTGGAAAAGACATTGTGTGTCATTATAATTAAATACCAATAATTTTAAGTTGAAAACTGTCATGTACATTTACAAAACTTTAGAATCAGGATTTTTTAACGTGTTTAATTAGAAATTTAAACTTTATATTAAAAAAATCTGTACAAGAGGAATTATTTAATCAGGTCTGAAAGGCTTAAAAAGAACTTTTTAAAAAACACTCTTTTATGTAAAAGTTTCTTAATCGTGAACAAAATGTACCAGCTCGGTTAAAAATTTTCCATCAATTTGTTCGATTCGTCTATTCCAGTTTTTCGAAAAAACTGGAATGGACCTTGAATTTGGTCCAGCAGTACAACATAGCATAATTACTAACCAATATTAGATTACACAGGACACATGAACAAGTGAGCAAGTTTCATTTATAGAAAGTTAAATGATCTGTATGAATTTTATAAAAATTAAAACTGAATTTTAAATAAAAAAAAATTATTATTGGTTCATTTTTGAGTTACTCTAACACACGAAGTTTCAGCTTAACAACAGATGCATTCATGATAAGTAAGTATAGATATTCTAAAATAGTATTTTTTTGTTTGTTACATTTAAAGGTTGTAATCTTTACATTAGCACTTTTCCCAGGGGTTTGAACAAATCAATACAACTATAGCATATATTACACTTTTATTTATTTATTTATTTATTTTTTTTTCGTACTTTTCTGTGATACGAACGCCAGGTAAATTTGGTGATTTTATTTCATTTATTTATTTATTTTTTGGCAATTTTTTTCTGTTGCCAAATGTCTACGGTATATTTATTTCACAATTAGCATTTTCAATGCCTTGAAACAAACATTTTAACACAAAATACACAATACAATACAAAAAAAAAACAGACTCACCATTATATATGACAAAATTTAATGGACGTTAAATCCTCACACCAAGAATAAATTAAACATAATGCTATTCTAAAACTAAAATGATAATTTTCGAACTGTTTTAATAATTTCGAACCATAATTTTCAAACCATAATTTTTAAACCGTTCAACATCAGTTACCAATTCAAATGCTGATGATATCTGCAAGACATCAATGTACATTTCGAAATAATACAACAAATAAAATACCTAAGAGAAAATTTTTGGGCAAGTTAATTTATTTGCCAAGCATCTACAAAGATTTTTCTGACTATTCTCAATGCATTCTGCATTTTTTATAAGCTGAATACATAAACAAGACAATTCTACACAAATAAAATTATTGCAAAACAAACTCACATTTTCAGATTTTTTTCACAAGCTTTTAAAAAAGGCCAATTACACATACAATAAATACAAAACTTTATGCTGTTTTAAAACTTATTTATCAATTTGCAAAACAACAACTGCTTTGAATTCCAACATTTCAAGTACACTTCATGAAGTAAACATGCGTACTTGTCAGAAAAAAAAGTACTGTCCGGCTAAATTGCTGGGAGCGGTTTTTAGCCATTAGAGCTTGCTGGCACTCATTTTTTTTTAAATCATAGTGCATCCATAAGATAAATAAGCATTCATTCTTAACAAAACCTTTCCTTCAACAACTCTGACAAAACTTTATTGTATCTTCCTCATTCATCGACATTTCCCATGAATTCATATTTACTAAAACTAAAATAAATAAGGCAAAGCACATTAAGCCTCGTATACAAAAACATAATCGCAAAAGAACAGACACAATCTGTTTTCGCTTGCTATTTCAAACACACGCCGAAGACCTACACATGATCAAGCATGGGTTACCAGAAAAAAAAAGGTCGCCATTGGCAGAAAATAGCTTCTTTACTATGCATGTAGAATTATACATTTGCAAATGAATACAGTACACACTCGTGGATTAATAAATCAAATAGGCAGACGAATACAAAAAGAAAAATATGTTCTTCTTTGCTTTTCAAACACAAGCTAACCTACTATGCACGAACAAGAAAAGTTACCACAACAACAAGGTCGCCGCATGATCCAAAATGGGTTATCAGAAAAAAACACTTCCAAGCTTTGCCCTCTACTACTGGTAAAAGAAATGCCAAATTTGGCTGGCATTCACAAAACGGAATTATACCTTTTTTTTTTTTTTTTAAACATAAAAACGAATGCATTATTAGTAAGATAAATTAGAATGCAAAATTTCAGTTCAAGAGAAGATTGGAAAGTGAACTGAAAATCGATTACAAAATTTGTTTCCAACATACACTGTCCATACAGTTAGAGTGAAAAAATGAACTTATTTCACTCATACATAGATGTTTAATAAGAAATGAAGAATCTTATTATGAAAGATATATCAGCTAAAGCTTATAGTAAGAGCCATTTTCAAGTATTATCTTTATTTTGTTAAAATACAGATTATCATAAATTCCACTAGATAAGTTTAATGACTTTTTTAATTATCACAAAAATATATAATTTTATAAATAGAATAAATGATGATGATATAATTTGTCATAAATTTATCACACTGTATCCCCTCTCCCCAAATAGATATTTCAAGTATTAATTGTTATCTAAATAAACTATTTAGACCTATCTACTCATAAAATTTTAAGATACAAAAATAAGTAATCCAAATTTGTTTGCTGCTTGTTTGCTGTTTGTTGCATGTTTGTTTGCTTTTTCTTTTGAAGATGAAACAGCTGTTTAAAAATGTAACTGTAAATGGGAGTCTAGAAACATTAGGAAATGAAAGGGAATATTACTTGCAGTGTCTTCAGGAGGGGAATCAAAATTTTCTAAAGGATACACATCTTTGAGGAAGGTAGTTAACTTTAAGAGTGTTCCCTTATTTCCCACCCCCCCTTTTTTTAAGTATAATTTAAAAAAAACATTAGAATATTTTAATGTTTAACAACTAAACTATTAGGTATTTTTATGTTCAGAAATGAAAAATTTTAAGTATATATATAAGAAACTTACCTAACATATCAGTAGTCACTTGAATATTGCAACTGTACATAGCTGCCATAAGTCTTTGTGGTTGAGCTTGAAATGCTTTTTTACAGGCTTCCTTTACAGTAGACATTATTTGTCCAGTAAAAGGTCCAAATGGAGTACTGCCAGCACTGCTAAGGCCACTAGATGCAACACTGGCTGAGTCTGATATCACAGCAGGAGATTCTGTTTCTTCAGTATTTGTTGTGCCGCATAGGTTAAATTTACTAAAATCATTTTTATCCACTTCACTACTCTCAACACTAGTCAATAAGTCTTTTTCAAATCCCCAATCTTCAACAATAAAACAAACACCCATCATTGGTTCATCACATAAAGGGCCACAAAGAGTAGCTAACTGAAATCCACTAATAAAAGTACTATCATAATTAAAATGCAAAGAGTCAGCTGTATTAACTTCTTTTCTAGTCCATATTGATGGACGTTTGTAATTAGGAGTTTTATTAAGTAGAATATTTGGCCCACATCGTCTAGGTCCAAAACACCATACTTTGTCAATTACATCATTCCACTCTGGTCCAGCTCTTGAAAACAATTCACTTAAAGTGTTCTTAAATTCTTCTAAAGATTTAAGTGTTTCTAAAGTTAGAGTGCTTTCACTACTCTCAGAAGTCACAGAATAAAATGACTGATCTTGAATTTTTAACAAATTAGAATTTTCCTCCAATAACTTTGTAACATCAGGAGGGAGAGGTTTCGCCCTTATTCGAACATAAGACATTTTATTAGGTGTTTTTAATGTAATGCATCCATCCTCATCTAGAACTTCATCCTCTTTCTCTTCTTCATCCTTTAATAATTTATAAATAATATTAAATTTATACTGACAAAACAGCGTTCTATCAAATTAAAAAATAATAACAACCAAATTATTTTTAGAATATGAAAATTTACATAAAAATGTCAATAGATAAGTAACAAAAGAAATACCTTTGAAACGCATTCTGAAATCATCTGCAACACAAAAATAATAACTAAATCATTTACCTTAATGGTCTTTTTGGCTTGCGTTTTCTCTATAACTTCATTTACCATATCTAACTTTGGTGGAGGGATTATTGTTTCTCGGAATGGAACAATAGGAGCTGATACATTAATATCAATCTTTGCGAACCTATTCACAGTTTCAAATAAAAATTACTTAAAATTACTAATAAAATGCAATAAAAATGACATGTATGTAACTAGTATTTATTGATACTGACATTTAAATACACAGAAAGTACAAAAAAAATTAAAGACAAATCTAAAGTTCTTTGAGTTCTTATGAAATATTACAGTTGATTTATTTATTTATTTTTACTTTTTTTATTCATACAGATACATTCAGGATTAAAAAGTGCTCAGGTATACACGCATTATTATTTTAAAGTGTCTTGATAAAACCTCTTACAATGCTAGACTTCGACAATGACAAAGCTTCTAAGTAAAAGGTATTCAGAGTCTAAATTCATATCACAGGTTACAAAAGGGTTTTCACGAAAGGGCTAACAAAAGGACTTTCACCAATGCAAGAAGTCAAAAACAGCAGCTTTAGTATTGTTTAAGGGGGAAAATGGTAGCATTTCAATTCAAAGGTAATAATAGCCATTATTGTTATTATATTGGAACTTAACAACAAAAGTTCAACTACAGCTTGTAACTTAAGAGGTCTTCATGAGCTAAAAATTTTAAGCCCTGACCATTACAAAAAAATTTTGAAAGACAGCCCAAATAAAAATTATAATTTAAGGTTTGATCCAAACAAATGAATCAAACATATCATTTCAGAATAATCACATTTTGTTAATAATTTTATATTTTTTATATTTAGTACAATAGTATAAAACATAGTAATTAGTGCCTAGTATGTTACTAGCTCTGATCACGTGAAATTTTTGGTAGATTATGTGATTCCCTCTAATTTTGTTGAACAATGGCAGGGTTCGATACAGATGAAAATTGGGTCCATTTTGTGGCCCCTTCACAAAATTACAATCGATTCAAACTGCCCCTTCACAAAAATACCATCAATTAAAACGGCCCTCTATTGGTATTTTATCCTAGATTTCAATCTGCTCTATCAATTATTTTAGCAAAAAAAGTTACTTTTATTAAAAATGGGTATGAAAATTCACAAAAATAATTGTTGAAATTCACAAAATTAAGAATTGAAATTCACAAAAATAAGCAATTTTCACAAAAATGGGACCCTGGAAAAAATTCCTGTATCAACCCCTGAATGGGTAATTCAGTTAGTCTTGGCTTGGCCCAAAATAAAAAAAAGTCAGTCAGACCAGTCATGTCACAAATTTTAGGAAAGTGAGAGAGCTCACATACACACCTTGGCTTATATTTTCGAACATTTCTGAAATATGCATTGATATAAATTTACATTTTGCATACTTTTCACCCAACATTAACATAAACCAAATAGCATACACACTCTAAGCTGCAAAAGTTTGGTCAAAATTTTGATTAAAATATTAAGTGAGTCGATACAAATTACTTATACAAAAGTCAGTAAAAAATATGAAAGAAGCAGGCCTGGACTGGGAGGGTAGGGGCCCGTCTGTCTCGAGAAGGGAGGGGGCGGGTTATTATGCAACCGATAAATAACAGGATGTGTTAACTTTCGGAGTATGGAGGTGGTATGGTGTTATTATTAATTAATTATGATTGATAATTAATACATTAATAAAATATTGATCTATTAATTAATATGTGTCATTCATATTAATTAATCCCTTGTTCATTTGGGAACCCTCACTCAAAAAATTTTGAGAACTACATTTAAAATGAAGTGTTTTGAAGGCTTCTGGGGAGCAATTGCAGCTGCAAAATTTTTTTTATGTGTCTAACTTCATTCAAGTGCTATCAGTATAGCACCTTTTTATAATTTTCTTTCTTTTTTCTGTTTGGGGGCCCGCCCTCAGTAAGGAGGGCCCGCCGAGTGTGTGGGCCCACCCGTCTACAGACAGTCGGACACCCTGGCCAGGAAAGAAGACCAAAATATCTCTATATTGGGATGAGAGCAGTTTAGTATCTGTTCTACTAGATGGGATATTTTTCTTCAGTCGCCTGCCATGACCTTTTCTTTTCTTGTGTTCTGAAAATCTGCAGAAAACCCCTAAACACTATAAATACATGGCAATTGTAAAATAACTAACAGAATATTTTCTAAATGCTGCGTCTTTATTTGAAATTTCTCGGGATCAAAACAATAAATATAAACGATGTGAAACCTTAAAGTATTACAATTACGCACTGCTTTTTTTTCCCAATGGGCAGGCACTTGCTCATCAAGCATTTTGTCATTACTAAGGCCTGAACTGCTGCCGAATTTATTATGGGAGCACCCAGTGGGCGGCCAGCATTACCCCAATGAAGGGACAGATAAGTTAGCATCCAAGCCCAAGCCGGGATGTGAACCAGGATGCCAGGCGTGATAGAATGGTTCTTAAGCCACTACACCACCTGAGCAGCAAAGGCTTTGTTTAAAATGCACTTAAATTTTGCTCAAACATATTTAACACAAAAATAATTAAAATTCAATGTAAGTTCCCATACAATTTTAATTAGTTAAAAACATAAAAAAAAATGATTAATTTTCTTGACTCTGCATTTTTATGTTCGGTTTAAATTGAGGTTCTCAAATTTTAGCTATTTTTTTTTAAGTAAAGCTATAGGTTCAACTTATACTGGAGTACATCCAGTAAATAAAAATAAAGAGATGGTATGTATAGCTAGTGTTTTTTCATTAAAGTAATGCCAATACGGTATTAAAATATACCTTTCCTTTAAATCATCAATACAACGCTGCAAGTGAAGTTCTCCAGCTGTCACTAAAACATGTTCACCAGATTCTTGAACAAACACATGAACACATGGGTCAGCTTGATTTAATAGCCGCATACCTTTCACCAGAGCTGGCATATCTCCTAAACAAGTAAGAACAGAATAAATAAAATTAAATGCACAATACTATCAGGATTGCCAACCTACAAGGACTGATTGGAGGAGCATGTATAGTGATTTGGAGGAGCATTTTACATTTTTGTGTAGCAGTTCAAAAGCGCTTGTAGAAATTGTTAAAAACTTGACAACTTTTTAAGTCGTGCTTTATAAAGTGTTAGTATTATTAGTTTATTAAGAGGCGATATTATATTTATTTAATTAAAATATTTTAATTAATTCAAAATAATAAAATTACAAGATTAAACTACTTACATTAAAAAAATAAAATATCAACCCTCAGTTAAATATAATTATTCAAGTGTTGTGCAGGTGGATTTTTTTTTTTGGATTTCTGTAATTGTTCTGTTGTGAAAGAAGTTTTAAAGCAGACATTTTCTGCAGCTTTATCAAGGAATTTTTCTATCCTAAGTGTTTGTAATCGGTTGAATGAAAAACAGGAAAAATTTCTCACCAAACTCAAAAGCACTTGTTTTGGGAATGAGACAGAAATACGGAGCCAAACATCTTCTTTGTGGAGTCGCAGGGTTTTATCAATTTTGTGGAGAAACTTTGCAAAATGCAAAGCAGTTGGCAACCCTGTATAATGCAACTTCATATATAAAGAGTGTTTAATAACTGTTATATATGAAATGAATACGAATATATCTGTAGAACAGAATTATTCATGCATAATAATCCAGTCTTTTTTATCAATAATCTTACAAATACTTTTATGAATGGCAACATTTAACTATTTTCTGTCTGCATTTATATCCAATACCATTTTTATGTTTTATAACTTTTCTGAGCTTACTCCTTTGTTCAGTATAGTATTTATGTTTTAATATCAATGTGGACAGAAAAAAAAATAAAAAAATAAATCAATTGTAAAAAAATGAACCAGTAAAAAAAAAAAAAAAGTTGGTAATATTTTTCTTTCTTTTAATGTATGAATACTACTACCTGACACTATACTTAACTAGAAGATAAAGCCCGTTGTGGAGGCAATCACAATGAGTACTAGAAAAACCATTTGACAAAAATATGTCTACACTTAGTACATTTAATCTTTGCCCACTTAAAATAAATAACTTCATACTCAATTTTTATTATATACCAAAACTGGAACTGAATACTCTGTGGAAACTTTTTGTATTGGAAAGATTTCGCTTAGTGGCAAAATTCTCTCCTATATCAATGCTTCATGCAGCAAAAATCATTTTCCTTGTGAAAAAAAAGTTAAACTGGGTAATCACAAAAAACTATTTTAAGCCAATCGGAATCGCGATTTTCCCTTCAAAGCCTAATAACCATGAAGCATTATGACATCTCTTTTACTTGCAACATTTAATTTTGTCACATTAATGATAAGCTTTGTTTGCTCTCGGAAATAAAATGGAGCTGAAAATAGCAAAAAAATCATTTAAAATTATAGAACAGATGGATATTCAGATTTTTAAAATAGCACAGATTGTGTTTTTTAATGTTTTTTTTAATATAATTATGTAAAATTTCAAGCCAGTTGCACCAACGGTGAGAATTTCATTTAGACAATAACTCTTTAATCTGTTTGGATTAAGAATTAATCTGTTTGGCTGGTGAGAGTTTTGTTTTGGAGTGGTTGAACCAAAATTGTGACAGAGTCAGTGAGTCAGGGATCAGGATAACTATATAGTAGGATCATCAAAATGCCTGTGAATCTCACAAAGTTAAACAATATTTAGCCTGTCATATTTTCTGTGCTTTCCTTTTTCTTTTAAATTCAAAACACTTAAGTTTCAGAAATAATGGCCAGTAAAGCATCATTCTTGTGGAAAAAAAAAAAAAGAAAAAAAAAAAGTTCTCATTTTAAAGACAATGAATTACTAAATGTCATTACACTTAATGGCTAACAGAAGAGTTAGTTTTAGAAACAAAAAGTATCAAGGAATTATCATTAGTAGTATTATGCAACATTTCAAAATCTTGTCTTCTCGAATGTAATATGATAAATGAATAAAAAAGAGCATTATGCATACTTGGATGTGCAGGTTCTAAAGCAACTCGAACTATAGGCACTGTGGTTGAATGCAGATCAATAAAGCTAGGGCATGCAATAGTACTAGATAGTGTAGCAGATTTTAAGACATGGTTTTGCAGTCCTCTAATGCCTAAAAATAGAATAAAACAATATGAAAATTATGCAATAAACTATTTTACAGGAACAGAAAAAGAAGAGCTTTCACAAATAGCCATTAGTATAATTAGATAGGTTATATATTTATTTTATTTTTTTTAAAGCTTCATTTCCCATTCTTGCAAAAGAAAATCTAAGTTTTCTAGACAAAGGGATGAAATCTAATTAAGAAAGGTTTGCCCCCACCCAGTTATGCCAATGCAAGTAACTGTAAACACAATTTAATGGGTAAAAAATTAACATATTATGGAAAATTATAAACACCTAATAAATATAAAAATAATTTGATATTCATTAATAAATCATATGATATTACATTTTTAATTTTACATAATGATTTTAAATTTAAAAAATATAAATAACAAAAGAAAACTTACCAATTACATTGCCAGCAGGGACATTGTCTATTTCAATTAATTCTTTACCCATTAGAAGATATAAATCTTGAATAGTGGCAAGAGTAATGTGCTGATCTGGATGAAGATCGTGAACTGTAATTTTGTCACTCACAGATATTTCCTGAAAAAGTCATAAAAATAACAATAAAACAGTAGTTTCAGTAAATTGAATAGGTACTGGTGAATATAAATAATAATAAATTTGCATTTAAAAATAATATTTAATATTGAAATTTTAAAAAGATAGCTTAGTCACATAAAAATATGAAATTTGACAGAGAACATTTATGTATTCTATTAATTTATATTAGGTGTAATAATATAGGCATTTTATAACTTAAGTCTTTTACTTTCAACTACATGAAATTCAAATGATAAAACATTTATAATTTATTTCCTACACATCTATAGAATGCTAAAACAAAAATCGATAGTTTACAACGCTTCTGGCAGTAATATCTAATACAAGTTGCTTGAGTTTCAGCATTTGCATACTACATACAAAATACTTGCACTCATCATATTGCTTAGCATCTTGATGAACATCTAAGTATGTTGCAATGAACATCATACTGAAAACAATATCCATTCTTCCTCCACCCTCACACCAAAAAGAACTTAAATGTATTCTTTGAACTACAGTAGAACCTCCATAAGTTGACCACCCAAGGGACTGTAACTATAAGTGGTCAACATATGGAGGTGGTAAACTTAGGGAATTTTTTGAAAATTTTTAGTACAATATTAAAAAAAAATTAGCAAACTTTTTAAGAATTTTTTTAAGGAAAAATTCAGCACTTACTCTTTTTTTTTTTTTTTTTTTAAACCAATGGTACAGCACATTTCTACAATTTTTGAAAAAATGATTCAATTTGAGTTTGAGTCCTCTTTTTATTCATTTACGTAACTGCGAAAAGCACTTTCACAGTTTATAAGTCCTTTAAGCATGCTTGTGTAATTTTCTGCAACTGAATCTTTATAAGTTGCTCCATCATGCACTTTACATTGTTTTCATTCAGAGTTGGGTACTCTTCAGTTTCTTCATCACTTGGATCATCATTGTCTCCGCCGTCCATTTCTTGTACCTTAGAGTCTTCACCGTGTTTAGTTGCAGAGAGTATCTCAAGGAAGATTGCCTCTGGGTCTGGTTCAACACATGTTACTAACTCAACATACATGGTAATACAATCTTTAAAATTAACTCCATCAAAACAAGAGGCAAGAAAGAAAGAGGAAGCTCATCCTCTTGCACTGACATTGTAGCTGTAACAAATCCAGCTTTCTTGAAGCAGTTTTTGATTGTGGCTTGCGTACCTTCATTCTAAGCAGAATTAAACCAATGAACAGCATTCAAAGGATTTACTGGCACAACTGTTGATGAAGCAGATGCAAATGTACCACAAGTTTGTGCTTTCACAATTACCCGTTCCAGAAGTTGAGCTCTGTAGTGCACTCTGAAGGACTGAATAATGCCTTGATCTCATTGTTGGGCTTTTGAAGTTGTGTTTGGAGGAAAAAAATATAGATTCACATTTGTGAGATTATTCACTTTCGGGTGGCTCAACATACAACTTAGGGCAGTTGTCCATGGTAAGTAGAATAGACTGCTTTATTTTCCTCATTTCTGCATCAATTTCTCTAACCCACTCTTCAAATAAAGCACTGGTCATCCAAGATGATTTATTCGCTCTCCAAAAAACAGAAAGGTCTTTAGATTTTACATTTTTAAATGCATGAGGTTTTGGAGATTTGCCAATCGCCATAGGCTTCAATTTTTCTTCAGTCATGCTAGCACATAGAAGATCAGTAAAAGGCTGTTTTGAAAGTTTTCCTTTTTTGCAAGTGTCACCCTTCATTACTAGACTTCTATCAGGCACTGCTTTAAAGAGACCGCACTCATCAGTATTAAAGATGTCCTCATCTTTAAAACCTTTAGTAAACTGTGGAAATTTTACAATAAACTTCTCCACCTTTTCAGCTGAAACCTCATTCGATTCCCCGTACAAAAATTTTTGAGAAATCTCGTATCACAGTTTGAATTTTTCAAGCCACCTGCTGATGTCCTCTATTTCAAATTTTTTGCTACCTCCTGAAGCATAGGTTCTAATATTCTTCCATTGATTGATCTCATCTCTTGTAACCAATTAAACAAAGCTTTGTATACAGCGTTGAGGCACATTTTCCTGTGTTTTCTTTGGAGTCCCCCGTTTTCAGAAGATCTTTCCAGTTATTCTTTTTCCTTGAGTTTTAAAATGTTGCTCACAGCCATCTTGCTCACACCAAATTTTTCACTCGTTTTCTTTGGCTGCTGCTTTCCAGAAAATTAAGAAGCATGTTTCTCCTTTTTAGAGCTTTTCTTTGTAACATTTTTAATGACTATTTGCAAATAAATGACCATTATGTCACAACACAATGTCCAGAAAAAAAGAACGGAATGTGCTTCACATGTGAGCGATACACAATTAACTAAAAACCTAAGGGCGCCCATGGGTTTTGATCAATCATAATCTCCAATCCATTTGCTTGGGTGCCAGTTCCGTGGTTGCTAATAGCAACAAGATGTTCTCCTTAACAAAAGGCTGGGTGATCTCTGGCATTTCCCTCCTATTGTATCATACGGGAAGTGCACAATGAATGGAGCACCACAAGGGGAGCAAGTGTTGCTCAGATAAGCCAAATGACTGATAAAGAAATTCCTGAAAACCACATGGAGAATAAACTGAGGAAAAAGCAAATAAAAAAATTAAAAAAAAAACCATCAGTGGTTAAGTTACAGACCACTGATGCTTGACACTGACAAACCTAATAAAAGTGTTCAACATACAACTTAGGGAGTTGGTCAACAAAGAGAGGTATCATCATTGAAAATGTGTAGTGACCATTCAAACTAACAAATTTCAGTCAACATAGAGAAGTGGTCAACTTTGGAGGTTTTACTGTATAACAGTGCATCCCATTACTATGATCCCCATAACCAAATTCACAACACATGCTTGTCTTTTCTAATACCTTCACTAATCAGCATATCAAACAAATATATAGTTTGACAAATAATATAAATATTTTTTTTTTCAATCTCTGTACATAGAGCAAAGCATAACCTTCCTAAATCATGCAATCAGATTTCTGTGCAATGGCTGAAAGAAACAGTTATTTGTATGAATAAGGAAATTATTTGTAATTAATTTTGTAATGTTTGAAGGTTGTAACAAATGTAATGGAAACCTGGTATTACTATTTTAAAAGTTCAAATTATGATCATTTTTAAATTATTGGTGTATTAAACAAACAACAACGTACTTGTAAAAGATTTTCTCAACAAACATAAATCATTTTAATAAAATTCCAGTTAGAATAAAATTTATATAAATATTTTCATCAACTTTGGTACAGTTCTGTTAAATTTAGCAATAGAACATATTTTTTGTAATTAAACATTTTAAATGTATATTTCTTTTCCCCTCAACATTTTAAAGAAAGTATGAAGAAAACTGTCCACAAGACTTCACACATGAAATTGAATGAATACACAAGGTTGGCAAATTTAAGAAGGCAGTGTAACCTCTGCAGCCAAATAAAAGGGAAAAAGGGGGAAGAAGGAAATGACAAAAATATTCCCAACACACTTAAAAGTCATCCTTTTTATCACAGATGCTGACATGGGCCAGGAGAAATTTGCATGATTTTCTACTACGACTCATGAAAAATTGTGGTTTTACCAAGTTTTATAACAAGTAAGTAAATCATATTTAATTTATGTTTGCATAAAATAATAGGTTAGGTAAGAGAATGCTGTATTTAATCAATAATCCTGCACATATGTATAGATATATAGTAAAACTTACAGAGTTCAGTGCTTTTGCAGGATCATGCTTGGGTCCTAAAACATACAACTGCTGCCCCTTTTTAACTGATCCACTGTAAACTCGAGCAAATGCAATAAAAACAGTATCAGAATCATCCTCTATAATACTACTTGATTCTGAAAAAGAAAAATATCATACTCAAGTTTAATCATATGGAAATTTTTAGTAAAAACATTACTAAAAATACAAAGACACTTAAAATACAAGTAAAATACTTTTGAGTAGGTTGGCAATTCATAATAGTACTGAAAGCATCTGCAAATAAAAATGAAAAAATAACATCTGCTTGCATTAGTTTGAAACTACGCAATTTTTCATAGAATTATTATTCTTAAAAGTTCTACTTTTTAAAATAATTAAATCCTTTTAAAATTTTCAAAACTTATGAATAAAACATCTAAAAGAGTTCTATTTGTCCTTTTTAGAAACAGTTTACAGTTAGCACCCAACCTTCCACAATTATATATAGTTAATAAATATTTTTTTATTTTCTATTATTTATTTAAAAACTTTAATAAAGGCTATTTAGATGTACAAAAAATTCTAATCAAATAAAAAGATTTTCAAAAATGTTGCTGGAAATCTTATTTGATGGAGTGCAAAAATAAACTATGTGATTCAATGCTTTTAGTCATTTATTATTATAATTATTTTTATTTAAATTGCACATCAAAAAAATTATTGCATATTTTCATGAAAATGTGGGTGATCATACTATAAGTTCTGAACACCTGGAGGTTTACTTGTATATAAAAGGTTGCCAGCTTTCAAGAAAAACTGAAAAAACTAGAACAGTAAGGAAATTTCATTTTAACAAAAAGAGTAAGGAAAAACTACAAATTTTGACTAGAAACGTGGAACATCTTGAAGTGTACCTTGGAAAATTATTTGAAGTTAGTATTTATAGATTCATTTTACATTTGCTGTACGTCTGGCTTGACAAAGGTGTGCAAAAGTAGCAGATAAAACAAATTTTTAGGCAGGGCCTACTGCAAAAAAATAGAAAATGCTTATTAAACCTATATAGAATGTACAAAAGCAAGGTGTTACTTAAAACACTTTTTTTCTGTTTTTAACTAGGATCTCTAAAATAAAATAAAAAATTTGCATCTGCGAGGCCAGTCTTGTACACTTATATTAAGTCATATTAGTCATCATTTTAACTCTGAATACAAAAAAACCTCCCAGCATTCCAAACTAACAGTATGATCATTATCTACACCTGCATTTCCATGAAAACATGTTATAGTTCTTTTAGAGCACAATTTATTGGTCAACAACATAACTGCCAGATTAAAATTCAACTTTTTTTTTTTGGGGGGGGGAGCAGCACTCTAGGTGATCTAAACAAAATATCTGCATTTTGAATAAACATGAATATAATAATTAATAATAAAGAGAAGAATCTTATGAACCTTCAGTATCAGATGATTTCTGCACTTCATTTGGATCACTTTCTTTATCAGAAGAATCAGTTTTAACAGTTTCTGAAGATTTCTCCAATTGCCTCATTCTGATCTTTTCTCGTCTAATTGCAATTTCTTCAGCTGTGAGTGGTCTGGTTACATTAAAAAGGCAGAATTAAAACAAGAATTATAAATTATGCAGATTACAGGAATTTCACAGTAAAAATGTTTTACGCAGATTATATTTGAGTATTATTCTGACAGCTCAATACTTGCATCTACTGGTAATAGCACACAGAATGTATAAAATAAATGTAAGCCTAATTATCCATGTTAGTAAAGTATTAAACTACTTTGAAATGAAGAGCTATACATTTAAAATGATAGTAAATGTCCAATAAAATATTCAAGGTTTTAATATAAATTAAAATTAATTTTCATAGGTTCTAACAATATTTAAAATTTTAAACATTAAAATCATTTAGGCAAGAAACTTTAATTAACTTTCTTGGGCATCCAGAATCTGCAACATATTTTGATTATATTTTAATTATTACTAAACATTTAGATATTTTAACAGTTAATTTCATGAGATTTATTATGGCGACAGATAAACAATCTTTTTTTATGTTTGAGTTACAGATCAAAATAAAAAAAATTTAATGTTTCTATAATATGATTAAGAGCGTTAGAAAATTAATTTCCACAAAAATTGAGAAAACATCACAAATACTTTTGCCTATTTTCTGGAAGCATTTTCTTTTCCACAGGAAACATTTTTGAAATGCACACAATTACTGGAACATTCTCCGACGAAGAGCACTCCTTAAAATCTACAAAAGATATTAATTTTCAATACTTAATAACTATCTTCAAGAACATTTAATGATATTCAATTTTAATCAATAAAATATGCAGATTGATGAAATGAAGCATTTATTTCAAGGAGTGGAAATATTTATCAACTAGACTACGATAACATTCATGAACTTTGTATTGGATAAAATTGTACGTATAAAGTACAAAATTAAACATTTACATTTTGGTAAAAAAGAAAAAAGTCTCATAAGAATATAACAATGTTGAAAACTGATTCTGAAAACTGAACTATTAAATATCAAAGCCAAAATGTGAGCCAGAAGAGGGATTGATATCCCACAACTGAATCAAATGAAATATCAATCGATTTTGCTAATTTCTATCATGCTTTTCAATAAAGCAGAACAGGAATGCATGATCTGCAGACAATGAATGCCCATTTCACGCACTAGCCATTTTGAAGAATCATGATCAGTTCCACATCAAACTGTTTTCACCATCATGAGACTACCTATCAATCTGGTTTGAACATTCTGTCTCCCAAACTAGTTTGGTCAAAATAGTTTTTGTGTGAAACAGGTGAATTGAACCAAATACACTTGTTCAATTCAGGAGTGGACTGAATTTTTGAGGTAGACTGAATCCTCAAAAATTCAGTCTACCTGTGAGAGATAAATGTCTTAAAAAGGTTGTGTACTTTTAAGCAGATGCCTGATTGTTGAAATGAAGCTAAAGTTGCACGTCATCCTACAAGAGAAATTATTTCACTCACAGTATCCACAGTAATTGCTATTTTTAGTCAGTTTTTTCACTACTATATAGCAACAGATGCAATGCATAATGTTTTTCTTTTACAAGAATTTATTTTATTTTATTTATTTTCTAGCATTTTCAAATATTCAATGAATGTTTGTAACTAGTTTTCAAATTTCAAATTAATATATTTTAAACTATCAGTAGAAAAAAAAAACATTTAAATTATGAAAAAGGATTATATATTGTATTAGTAGTTAAACGAAAACTAAAACAAAATATCATAACTTTGCACTTTCATCTTTGATGAGCAGACATTACCTTAAAATAGAGAATAATAATGTCATTCAATTATAAAAAGAAAACAACACCAGCATTTAGATTGAAACATTCAGGATGACCTAAATGATTGACAAAATTCAAGTTTTTCATATTTAAAAGGATTGCAGAAGGCTAAATTTGTATTCATTTTTGAACTCATAACTTCAAAATTCACTTGATCCAAATATGTGATATTGATTTTTTTTTTTTAATTTGATAATTTCAATTTAAGGTTTGATTGATAATGGATTTAAAACTGCAGTGCTTTAATACAGCAAACTGCAATGAGAGCTGATTGAGAGATAAAAGGCTTAATGTAATATCTTTGAACTGAGAGATGAATTTAAGATGCAGAGTTAAGATTGTAGTACAGACATAAAAAAGAGTTATGATATATCTTCTCCCCTTTCCGGCAATTAAAAAGTTGGCATAGATTCAAATCTAACTAAAAAAAATGTAGAGAAGCCTTATGGAGTACACACAAAAAATTGATAATTGACAGTAATTTAAAAGAAAGATTTTATTTTTAAAAAGTGCACACATTGTCAATGAATTTTTGGAACTAACAAAAGTTTAGATACATTAAAAAAAATTTTTTTAATAATACTTTTTGATGGAAATATGGTAAAAATAATTGTGTTCTTTCAAACATGCAAAATCTTATTATTAAATTTACTTACATATTTTATTGACAGCTGAATCTATAACTTATAATTTATTTTGCACCATATTCAATGCATTATTTACCCTATTTACCCATGAATAAGTCGAGAAATTTTTGACAAAACAAGACTTTAAGATGGGGGTAGGGGCGGGGGGTTGACTTATACGAGGGCCCTTAATTTTTAATTTAAATCAGAAGTCAAAACTGCCATTTTAAAAGACATTTGTTCTCTTCCCACATTCCATAACACAATGATGTCATTTAAGGTTGATTTCCATACCAGGAAGAATGCAGTAATACAAAGATTGAAAACGTGTATCATGTTGTCGTGGGATTATGGTCAAACACGTGGGCTCTAGGCCAAAGGGTAGGGTGCCCCCTGTGGAGGTCTTTCTAAGATATCTTAACCCAATACGTGTATCATGATAAGCTGATGAGAACGAAGGAATTTTGTGAATTGTTTGACAAATTTGATGCTGAACCGGATCTTGAATCAGTTTAACCTTGTATATTAGTACTTTACCATATCATACAATCAGTAGTACCATATTATTATTATTCATTATTACCAGTTTAATTTTGTATACTACTTTTGTACATTATTATCTTTATTACTGTATATTTAGTACTTCTTTTTTTCAGATTATTTTGAATAAATGTATTTTTTTTTTAAATTAAGTTTCTTAATCAGGAAAGTTGGGGGGGTCAACTTATACGCGGGATTGACGTATATGCGGGTAAATATGGTAGTTTCTTTAACACCCCCTTTTTCTTTTTAAAAAAAAAAAGGAGGAGTTGCAACTATATCTGAGCTTATATTTCTCAATGAAATAATATTTATGCTTATTGAAAAAAAAAAAAAACCACCTGATTCACTATTTATACATTTTTTATGCAAATTGTAACGTATAGTCAAACTGATTTCTAGAAAAAAAATTTACATTTCCATTTACAAATAATCACTTACTCTGTTTTAATGCACGAGTTTCTTCTGGTAAAATCTCAAACTTATGAGCACTAGAACACATGAGACCTTCAATTTTTTCATCATTTAACTCAAGTGGACTAGGCACAAAAGTGCATACCATTTCTAAAAAAGAGAGAGAGAAGAAAAAACAAAATGCATGCTTGACAAATTAAAAGTTAAAGATGCACAAAAGCAATGTCACAGAGAAAAACCTCTAGCTTTGTATAAGAACCTTTTTAGGTCATATTAGTCATTTTTAGTCCTTACTGCCAGAACCTCCCTCGCCACTAAGTTACCTTTATGGTATTTCAAAAATGTTTTCAGATTAATAGAGATTAATAATAATAAATTTTATTATTAAAGAAAAATTAATAAATGTTCTTCAATGGAATAGAACAGATTTGAATTTATATAAAAACTGAAATACACTTAAGCCAGGCATACTATTTTCTAAGTAAAAAGTTTATTTGAACAACATTTAAAAAGATGACTTTATTCTCCTATAACAATAGAAGTATAAATGTTCAACCAGGTTATATCCTTCACTCATTAGCTCTTTCTGACACTGAATGACTAAATGCAGTTGTTATTCAAGACTATACATAGAATCCAAACTTAAATTAAGCAAGATTAGATTTAACACACACACATATTTACAAGCATATACAGGGTAGTCGTAAATGGATATCTAGACGATGTTCCGTTCAACCATTCAAGATGAGATTTCAGGTAGTTATTGAGAGGTATGCACAAAAGATTGGGATTGTTTCAAACGATAGAGCTCTACCAATTACAGTTACAGTGAAAAGATTTCCAAAATTTCCAATGACAGCACTGACTTTTCTCCTGCGAAGGGTGATCAGTGCATTAAAAACCATAAATGACATCGGAAGGATACACATGACAAAAACTGGTGGCATAAAAAATTTGCAAAGAACATTGTAACGAAACAATGACAGGAAGGAATTTTTTTTTATTTGAATGAAAAGTTTTCAAGTGCAAAGGTGTTGGTTTAATATTTCTATTGTCTATTCCAGTGAGTTAATACAAATGGTGTCAATGTACTTTCTCCATATGTTGACTTTTGTTCTTTAGAATGTTCTATTTGCAAGTGTATTATGCCACCAATTTTATTCATATGCACACTGTGCCAATGCTTTTTATGGTTTTTCAATGTCTTGATCATCTTTTGCAGAAAAAAAAGTGGGTTTTACCATTCAAAAATTTTGAGACTTTTTCACTGTAACCATAAGCATGAGATCTCTACTGTTTCAATCTTGAGCACATATCTCTAAATATGATCTAAAATATCATCCTGAATGGTTAAAAGGAACAATATAAGGGAAGATTTTTTATGACTGCCCTGTATTTATCACTCTACTGCTCATACTAATGCATATAATGTTTTATAATGCTACTAAAGACAGTAAAATATTACTTTACACTCTGTATCGACATGGTAGATAACATTAATTTTTATCTAAAATATTCTTTAAAAAATATTTAATCCCAAATTGGGAAGTCTAAAAAATACAAAAATGAAAACAAACCTAAAACTGCTTTAGACAGGGGAAGCCACTGCCCAAATATGCATTGCAGATATACTTTGGGGTCTTTATGATTAGCATCTCGGGGAGAAATACTCAAGTTCAGAGATTTGACAATTTTTTCTGTAACAACTTTATCTCTAAAACATTCAGGACAAAATTAAAAATTGACATGGGAAGCAAATAAAAAGAAGGTTTTGACTACAACAAACAAAAGAGCAAATTTAAATCTTAAATACATGAAACTTAAATAATAAAATAAAATTTACAATGTTAAATATATAAATTTATTTATTTATTTATTAGCACTTGATTGTTGTTAATTTCAGACAAAGATCATGGAGAACTACAGTTCTACAAGGGATGTAGCCTACACCAATCAACCAACTGCGACTCTACATACAGCTAACTTTCTGAAAAAGTTCATGTCCCCTTTTTACACTGCTTGACAATTGCTAAGGAAGAAGTGATTTATGCAAAGTTGCATCTCAGACAGTTGACCAATAACATTAAATTAGAGTTCAAAGGGTGTGGTAGACTAGGACTTGTTACCTGTATAAAGGACAGTGCATACAAGCTCATGATTCATATGAAAATTCATGATGTTTGATGTTTGACAGGAATAGTGCTGGATGTTATAAAATATTTTTCACTGAAATTCTGTTTGGTTCTTGCAATAATTAAGAGCAAAATGTCAGAAAGACATCATTTGAGTGACTATGATAGTGGACGAGCAAATGGGTGACTGGAAGCAGGTCAAAGTGTCACCACTGTAGCTGCTGCATTGGGTGTATCAAAGAGTGTCATCTCATGATTAAAGAAGGCCGCTGAAGGTGGAAATGCTTTGTGAAAAATTGCTGGGGGTTGTGGTAAAAACACCACACCTTTAGAGGATCACTATGTAACCGTCATGGCAAAAAGGAACAGAAATTACACTCCTGGCCAGATAGCTGCAAACCTTGCAACTGATACCAGTATGCATGTTTCAGCAAGAACCATTTCACAGTGATTAAATCAAGTTAGTTTGTATGCATAGAAGCCTGTTCCTTGTATCCCACTTCAACCACGCCATCGTAGAGAGAGATTACGCTGGTGTAAGGAACATGTTGGTTGGGATCACCAAAATTGGTCCAGAGTAATATTCTCTGACAAATTGCATTTCAGTGTGACAAGTAATTCTGGCCACCAATCACTGTGGAGAAAGTGTGGAATACGTTATCCACAATAGTTTACTTGTGAACGTGATCGGTACAGTCCAGGCATGATGGTATCGGCAGGCATCATGCAGAACACTGTTTCGCAGGTCGTTCTTTGGTCGAGGAAGCGTTGCATCGCAACGGTATTGCAGAGAGATTATTCTGGAGCATGTTCATCTGTCATTCTAGTCATGTTTATCTTTCCAGACTTTCTATTTATGGACAATAATGCACAGCCACACAGAAGCGTTGAGGTATCGGACACACTGCGAAGTGAAAATATTCACCGTATGCAACGGCCTGCTTACTCTCTTGACCTAAATCCTATTAAACATGCCTGGGATACTCTTGGCAGATGTGTTGCAAAAAGAACCATTCCTCCCTGAACTGTGCAAGAGCTCAAAACTGCCTTGAGAGAGGAGTGGGACAAGATCCCCCCAAGGACTCCTCGATAGTTTAGTGAAGAGCATGGAGAACAGATGCAAAATGTGCATTAGTGTCCGCGGTCAACACACATCTTACTAAGGTACTTATGTCTGCATCATTCTGAACTGAACATCAATTTTTTGGGGCTGTTTGGAAATTATCCAAGTAGCAATCTTATTTATTTTAAGTTTTTAATTTTTCGATGTGGCGATATCTGACCATTTTGCACTATAATAAATATATATCGCCCCTATAAATATGTACTTAGTTTCATTTTTTCAATCATTGTCTATTCTTAATTATTCCGAAAAGCATAACTGTTCCCTAGCAATTCTCAAGCAGTGTATATCGGAATTCACTTTAACAATTTTTTAAAAATTAATATATTTAATCTGAGCTGAAATCTGTGACTGACGTCACCCATTTATTTAGGAAAACTCGCCTTTTTATTTAATCCAGTGTAAAGAGGGGACTATTCAACTCCCGCATATTAACACTGAAACAAGCTCAACTGAAGTCGTGACATGACACGGCCAATCGGTGTGGGCGTAAGAATATGTGCAAAGTTCGCTTCTGTCCTGGTTCCCTCTGATTCTAACACCCCTTTTCTAAGAATTTTTCTTGGCTTTTTCTATTTCCATTCTCCTGTCCTTCTGTGCTACTTCTCACTTTTGGTTTGAAAAGCATGTAAAAACATTCTTTACCTTTTTAAAAACATTTTTCAAATTGGAAGCGCATATCTAAACCAAACGGTTCGGGAATTAGCTATTGGGTCACATTAAGGCTGGACACCCTGTATAATACACTACTTAGTGTCATAGTATCCAAACTAAGTGAAATGTATTCAAATGCATAGTGCATTACAAAGAAAAAAATGTATGCAAATTTTGCCAGGCCTTTTGCATAGCATGATGCAAAAGATAATTTAAATTATTGAACTAAATTCATTTGAATACATAATATAGGCTCAGTGAAAGTGTGATATATTTGACAGTGTATTTCATAATTAAAAGCATTGCTTGAATGCGTAAATCTTCTTTAGAAAATAAAACAAGAGTAACTGTAATGGAATTTAAAAGCAAATCTTATAAAGTTACACCAGGGCATCACTTAAAATTTGATATCATTATTTTTAAGATCAATATTTAAAAGTCATATAGCTATAAAGAAAAATGTTGCATCACAAACTTTTAACTCATTAAGGATTTTGTATGGGGATATTTTTGTCTACTTTGCAAAACAGCATATCACTTTTCAAGGGATATCAGATAAAGGCAAAGGTTTGTAAAATGCCAATAGTTGCCAAGGTTTGCCATTTTTGGAAAATTGTTGCCAAGACTGGCATAAAAAAATAAGTCCAAAATCTCAACCCAGTTTGGCAATATCTTTTATAACAAAAGACACTCAAAATAACACCATAATTAATATTTAAAACATAAAGTAATAAAAAATGTTTCAAAATAACACAATAAAAGGTTACTTGAACGGCCATACAGCTGTTTCGATCAAAAGAATTTCGATTTTACTCAGTGGTGATATATAGAGCCATTGCTTTCTTAGAGGGGGGGGGAGATATGTCAATAAACTGCCATGTCAAATATCGATTTCCCTTCAGGAAGGGCCCTGGCGATATATGTCACAGACTGGAAGCCTGGTACTAGTTCCTGTTCCAGGCTTGAAGGAGAGTTCCTTTAATGGAGGGAAAATTAACACTGAGCCTATAGTGAGAAACTGTAGACCAGAAATAAATGGCCTTTTTGGGAGAGGTCTCTTAGTAAGGTAGTCTTTCAAAGAGGTTTCACTGAATACATCAACCAATTAATAATTAAAATTGCTATTTCTGTGCTGAATTTGATCAGCATCTGTGATGGCAAGGGAAAATGTTTACTAAAAGTATGTTACTTTGACCTAAAATTACATTTTCCATTGTATTAATAAGTTTTCTAAGAAAAGTTGGGAACCAAATCCTGAAAACTAATACTAAAGAACTCCATCTTGTTACAGTAATGCATAAAACAAATTTTCAGATTACTTGTATCGATTCAACAGGAAAACCAACTTCTTTATTGTACTGGTATAGGTACATCTCATAATAAGCATAGTTTTACTTTTGCATACACAATATTAGCAATTTAAATGCAGAGATAAACAAAAAAGGGGAAGTAAAAAACAAAAGTAATCTACTTGCCTCTGAATTAAGACAGCATCATATATTGCCCAAATATTTTCCAAAATGAACTGAACAAATAAGGGTTTTTTTGCTTTTGCCTAGAACAAAAGGGAGAGAAAAGTAATAATCCAGTAAACAATAAAATTTGAATAATTTAAAGATGTGAGCAACTGATATTAAAGACACTAAGTGAAAGTTTTCTTAAACATATAGTTTAAGACAATATATAATTTAAAATTAATTAAGTGCATTTAAACAGCACATAATATAACATTCATAATAATAATACAAAAATACATTTCAGCACAACTTAGTCCATTGTCATTTTCAGCAATCTTTCAAAACTTGCTGAAGATGGCCATAGACTAAATTGTGCTGGAATATATTTTTAAACGGTTTTATTTTGGCAACACAAAGTTTTAATTGTGGTTTTAAAGACCATATTTTTTTATTGCTTTATATAAGCATATATTCCATGAGGCAGATCCTTGAGTTTACCTGAGCTCCTTTAAAAATTTGCTTTGTTTTTGAATGAAGATAAAAATCTCCCCATAAAGTTTTTCGTAATACATCTTCTCTCATTCCAAGTTTTGTAGAATATATTTTTGCAAATTGAGCTATGCTAAAATGATAGAATAAGAAGCATAGTTAATAACTGAATTTTTTTTTTTAATTAAGAGGGAAGAAACAGATGCACTTAAATAAGAATCAGAAGCAATTTAAATCGAAACATGAATTAGGTATTTATCTGCTTACCTAAAACCCCAAATGTCTAAAGCACTAGCAAAAATAACATTTCCTATTTCAGGAGAAAAATAAAGAGATGAATCATCACTGTCATCTAAACCACTACTCCAATCAAACACCTAGAAATTAAAGGATATGTTATTTAAGCTTTTAAAAAAAAAAAAAAAAAAAAAAACTCATTCTGACAAAAATTAAATAAAATTCCATCTCATAATCTACATATTTATCACCAGTAACTGTTCATATTCTTTGGATGTAAGTGACCAATTAATTAACTGATATATAGACAAATGTAGTACTTAAAAATTACACAACAATGCAAATTTAAGGGAGATTACTGCTGAATTCTGATCTGTAAAGCAATTATGCATTTCTTAATAGAGGATGGTAAATAGTTAAATGTGGCAATCTTTGTGTTCATATGGTAAACCTTGAGATCACCCCCCATTAATGCAATTGTTCAAAAATAACATGTCATGTACGTAAAATCTAATTTTTACAAGTTCTATTTCTTGTCTATTTATGCAATGCATCACATTTTAATGATGCATAATTCATATTTTAATTCTCTACTTTATTTAATCCCCTAAATTAATATTTTCAATATACTAAATTTGTGCATGTTCTGCATTAGTGTCTTTCTAAATGTTATAGTTCCTAGAAACAAGGTGGAAAAATATGCCAAAATGCTGATTTTTGAAATCATGCCCAGGAGTGGGTTAAACCAAGAATCAACTGAGGAACCAAAAGTAGCCCTACCTAGTATTGTCAGTTATGTTTCAAATTACTTGGTTTAATAATAGCTAATAAGAAAAATAAAATATTTATTTTGTCAGTGGAAAGAAATGTTTTCAAGCATACAAGAAATGAAACCATATGACTCTGCCCATGACAGAAAAAAAAATAGCACCTCTGATGTAATGTACAGAAGATTGAGTACAAAGTAGTCTATCCATTAGAAGAAAAAAGTACTCCTGATATCAACAGACATGTTCCTAAATAAGTCTGAAAATACTGGATAATGGTTCATAGGGGAATTAAAGATACCCATGTTAGATTCCAAAATAAGAAACTCAAAATATCAGCAGAAACATTAATATTTTCTAAGAATACAAAAGATTAAACCATTCAAGGATTCAGCCTAAGAGATAAAAAAATTTTATTATATGTTCATAAAGACAAATGCTTTCTGATAAATAAATTTTATAAATTATCATTATACTAGATGATAAAGCAAATTGTGGAGTCAATTGCAAATGAACACCAGAAAGACACATTTGACAAAAATATGCTTACACTCAATGCAATTAATATTTGTTCATGAGGATAATTAACATATTCCATTTTTATTATTGCAGTTACCAAAGTACCATTGTAGCCACTTAAATTTTTAAATTAATAATAAATTCAAGTTTTATGCAAACAAAAATCTGGAAAATTTTGAGAAACTATTTCAAGTTAATAAAAATTGCAGGAATAGCAAACCCATGCAATCAATGGTATTGAATATGTGGCTGCTGTTTTACTCTTTTAAAGCAATATTCTGAAGTTTTATTTTTACTACCTTTTATTTACATAGATTTATAAAGGAATTGCAGTTTTATTTAAATTTTTTACTCAGATTATTTATAAGTTGACTGATTCATAATGACTTTTTAGAAGATGGTTACCCTGTATCTCCTTCAATAGATATAAAAGGGAGATGGGTGAGTATTCTTAAAAATTTCAAATTATGGTTAGGGAGCAAATAAAAATTCTTAAAATCAGCCCAGGAAATTGTGGATATCAATAAATAAAATGATAAAGCTAAAAGCTTTTAGAAAATTAAGAAATACATTGAAATAAGAAACAAATAATATAAAATCAGAAAGGAAAACATTAAAAATAATTAATATTTGAAAAATAAAACAGATTAGTCTAATTTTACCTGCTTATCATCACTTTGATTACTGTGTGCTGGTTGCTGCTAAATATAACAAAAAAAAATTACATGCATTACACTATAAATATATAATCAACACATTTTACACAGTAACATATCATCATCATTATTATCAACATTATTATTATTATTATTTTCAGTGATGTGTGGAAGTCAGATTGAGGATATCAGCATTGAAAATTTTTAGATTATGTGTAGTCCAGCATCAAACATTTCACTATAGAATTTTATTTCAGCATTTACACATATTTAAAAAAAAATAAAATAAAGCACTCTCAAGGACCACTCAAGAACTGTGTAATAAATTGTAAGCTAAGTTTCAATTGTATACTAAATATCAAGTTGCAAGCTAAGTAAAGGGTCCTATTTGGGGGGGGCAGCCCCTCCTCACCCTCTGAATATGCTCCTGACAGATATGAAAGCT
The DNA here is from genome assembly GCA_038373885.1 of Cheiracanthium punctorium. Classification (NCBI taxonomy): domain Eukaryota; kingdom Metazoa; phylum Arthropoda; class Arachnida; order Araneae; family Cheiracanthiidae; genus Cheiracanthium; species Cheiracanthium punctorium. The sequence continues at coordinate 233,906 of JAWZYV010011937.1, read as the reverse complement.
TCACTTAAGGGTTGCCTTTGCTACCTCAACTCACTTTGCTATGAATGCACTAAAGTGGTGACGTTCTTAATTATTATAAAGGAATACTTCAATACATAAAGCATTGTTTCAATGACATATTTAATAACTTTTATTAAAATTTATTGTGCTTGTTCATATTCAAGTTGTTTTAAACTTCAGATAAATTGTCAGTCTTCCAATATTAGTACATAAAAAAGGGACTGAGTGGAAAGAGTGTACACTTTAGCTCCGTAATTATTTTTCAAATTGCAAAATTTTTTATTGAAATCTGCGTACTATTGCTAATAACAAGTAGAAATCTTTGGGATGGAAAGAATTATCAAGACACATGCATTAATAATATCAATATTGAATTATAGAGCAAAATCTACCTATTCTATTACTTTATAAATAAATTTGATATATCACAAGTTTGAAGAGAGAAAAAAAAAAAGCTTTAAGTGGCAAATACATATCTTTAAAAAAAATAATTATTGCATATATTTTACCTTGTTAACTTGAGTCTGAGCATCTGCAATTGACTTCTAGTGAGAACAAAAATTTAAAAAAAAATAAATTAGTTGTAGGAAAATTTAGGAAAAAAATGAAGTTTTTAAGGAATTAGTTTTTAAATATTGATTCATCTACATAGAAAGCAAGTTTAAATAAACTATTAAGTCTAATATTTACGGTATTTGTTATTCAACTAACTACTAGAAACACTAACAGAAATATCCCATTAAAAATAATTTTCAGACATTTAAATTAGAAGATACATCTCAATAATTTTTAGAAAGGGATTTTTTAGCAATGCATAAGGAAAGTAACTAAAGCCATTTCATGATGAATACAAATAACAGCCTTGCTACATACTTTTTTTTATCAATAATAATTTTTTAAATAATTTTAAACTTGAATATCTTTTTTAATTTAAAAACCAGTTGAAAATTGTATATATATATATATATATATATAAAGAAATATGAAAGCATAGTGAAGCTATTTTATTAAACCTAAAACTGGGTTTGTATCTTGGTAAAATGAGTAGATAGATCATAATATAGCTTAAAATAATATGCAGAAAAATTTTACAACATTTGTTATAAACTGAAGAAGGAACAAAACAAAATTTTATATTACAAAATATAAGCTAAAAGCATGTATACATTACAAAAATTAAGCCTTCTCCTTTGTTAAAATAAAATTAGGAAAGAAGAAAGTTACAACTTTATTGCTTGCTTAATACTGGCAATATATAATTCATGTCGAAAGAGATTAGAAGAGAGGGGAATGTAGAAACATTGTGGAAGTTTGGGGTTTTATAATACTTAAATATGATGTCAATTTTGTCCCTTGAACATAAATCTAGGAGTTAAGTTCTGGTGTATTAGAAAACCTTACCTTGATTTTACTAGAACCATTGGGTAATGTGTAAAAATTAAATTTCTAACTAAAATTAAATAGGTATCCACATGGCTTCACATAATACTACTAATAATTATAAGAAAGAAAGCTTTTAGAAGTGATGATCATACCATTGTAAAAAGATAGGTGAATTTATGCACTGACAAAAAGCTTTGGACAACCAGTTTTTTTTTTTTTTTTTTTTTTTTTAATGTACAAACTCGTAATTCAGGTATGAAAGCATGAATCTGATAAAAAGACTGAGCTTTGAAGATCACACAGAACTTAAATTTACACTATTAACTATTACACAATTAACAGATTACTTACTGTTATTACTTTATTCATTATTAAACTAATTTAAGTACTATGTCTCAAATAAACAAAGCTATATTAATATTTAACTGAAAATTCACATATATAAGTAGTTACAATGCCCTCAAATAATTAACAATATTACATCTAATAGATGTATGGTGTTAATTTTTTCTTTAATTTTCAATAATCAATTTATTATTTTTTAATTATTATTTCAATGAGAATAATAAATTTTAAAAATCTGTTCAATTTTTTGCTGCAATTTTGTATAAAATAACCTGAATGATGTTGAAAAGACTGAAAATTTTCATGCTTGATAATTAGCTCAACAGATCAAACTGATTTATTGGATCTGAATTCAAAACTGCAGAGACTTTGACACTTAGCAGCTACTAACAAAAGGGGAAACCAAGAATTATTCTGTGTTGTGTCCATTACAGAAAATTTCAAATCTGCATGTCACTCATAAATTTGTAAAATTTGCTGGGTAAAATTACACGATTAAAGTAATTTTAAGTAAGTTCAAGCACAGTAAGTTCAAGTAAGTTCAAAGTAAGATTAAAGTTCAAAGCACAGAGATGTAACGTAAAAGGCTTCTCATACAAAAAGTACTTTAAAAAACTGCACAAGTATTATGCACACACACATAAAAAATATAAGTCATTCACAAAAGTTACATAAATTTTTTGACTTCCATATTGTCTCTTCATCAGAGAGCCATGAAATATCATTTGTAAAGCAAATAAGGTTTATGATATCAAATAAGTTAATAAAAATTAATAATTTGTATTGAATATTTTAAATTTATGTAATGAAAGTTATATAAATTTGTGACTTATTAATGTCTTCCCCCTAGGAAAAAAGAAAGATTTTGTAAGTGAAATATGATATTTTAATAACAATAAAGATTTAGCAATTTCTTGTAAATATGAGATCTTAAAAAGTGGGTTCAGTTTTGGAAACTTATTTATGACATGAAATCTGGCAACATTTCATCAAATGTTGCTCAGCTTGGAAAGAGTTGGCTTGATTTTAGGCAAAGCCCAAACAATGACTGAATATTTGTTGATTTTATTGTACGATATTTTTTCTTTTTGAATGACTCTCTAAATAAATTACCAAGTCAATTACAATCAAAAAAGTGCACAACAAGATGTTGCAACAGCCCCAAAAGCAAAATTATAACATTCTACAGCTAATAAATTTTGAGTTAAGTGAGATACACAAATATGCACAGACGTGAAATAATTAGTGAAAATGGATTCCCAGTTGACTGAAGTGAACTATTTATGCATATAAACATGCATAGGCACACTTATGCATAAAGGCATCATGTAGCAATTTGTCAAAGTAAATTCAGGTATGATGAAAATCAAATTTGCAGTCAAATTGTGAATACAAAATATTTTCTAATTACAATAATTCCTTTACTTTATACAGCTAAGTAAAAAAGAAAATTACCCAATTTTAATTAGTTTGTACATAAACATTACATTACAGTATTTTTTATACGAGGCAATGCTTATGTGGACTATTTCTTATTAAGCAACTCATAATGTTTATATCTGCTTTGTTCAAAAAATAGGACCAAAGAAGTAAAGCTCATAAATTAATTTAAACAATCAAAATGCTGTCTCTCAGTCATATATATATATATATTTCCTGGCTTGGACACTTGCTATATAGGCATTTGACACTACTCAAAGTGTTGATTACTTCACAGGTGCAGACAGTAGGCAAGCCAACATTACTGCCTATGAAGGAACGGACATATTAACAATCAAGCTTAATTCAGGAGTCAACCTGAGCCCATAGTCACATACAGAGTCGTGCACTTAAAACCACATAATCTGATAAAACATAAATTCATTATAAGAAAGAAAAACAAAAAAAAATCAAAGATTAAAGGCCTGCTTTTTGTATTTAAACTTACATTTTCTGTCTTTCTTAGGACATCAGAGGCAAACAACTCTCCCATGACTGCATTAACCTAAAAGATTTAACGGCAAAAAAGGTAAGCATTTGTTTAAATGCAAAAATTTTTAAAATATTGATGTAAACATGATTTTAAAATATGGCATAAAATTCATAGTAACACCAATTAAAATATATCCAATAAGACAGTAAAATATATATTTCAGCCTCAAGCACCAAGGGCATGATAATTTTTTGTCAACGACCTTTGAATTGTTTGTCAATTTCTTCTTAGGAAGGATTTAACAGCCCTCTATGAGTGGTGCCCAAGGTATGACTATGGGGAAGTTTTCCCTAGGTTCACATCCCATATTTTTTATGACGGCGAAACCCAGGCCGTGAAGAAAGAACAAGACTTTATAGTGGCAATTACATTTTATTTAATATCAACACATAATGTTAAAATGATAGAGTCCTACGGTAGCTGAGCAGACCCCTCACAAATAAAAACGCGGGTTCACTTGGCAACTGCTAAGGCGTGAATGATGACGAGAAACGCAAGCCAAGAGGTTAGTACAGAACCAAAACACGCCACAAGGGCATGCCAAACAAAATGCAAAATTAACTTGACGCCATTAGACGTTAAGAACATTTCCATATAATTATTTTTGAATCCCAGTCTCGCCAACAGGATAAAACAAACAATCTAGCAGCTAAATTGTAACCCAAAATGAAAGCCAATGTTATTTATAGATTTGGTACCATATATGGTCATAAACAAATCATGAGAACAGAAATGCTAGGCTTTACCAATGCAAAAGTGAAATAAAAAGGAAAAATAAATGAAAATGGAAGATTGCTTTTTTTTTATACGGTAGGTGCAGAAATAAAAAAACTTTACAGGTGAAGGGAAGAGAAAATCCAAATCGAAAGTGCAAAGAATAAATTTTGAACACAGATTAAATTTAGAAATAATTAACAATTAAGTAATTGATAATTAAAAATAAGATATGTGATTATCTGCATCACAATGACAGTCCTCCATGCCTTCCCTTACACAGTACACAGTACACAGGGTCATCATCAGTTGTACTGGCTTCATCTCTTTGCTGAACAAGGATAATCTTAAAATTTTTTCAAACAGATGGCTCAATAAACGACACAACACATGCAATTCTGAAAGGCGTATGGAGCACCTTCCTCGTTCAGCAAAGTAAAGATGAAGCAAGAGTAACTGATGATGGACCTGTGTGAGGCCGAAAAATATGTTCCGGTTTTTTAGGTATAATTTAATTGAGTTTACTATTAATGTGAAGTTTTAAAGAGTACAATAACACATATTTACCTGTTCTAAAATTTGGACTAAATGAGCATATGCATCTAAAGGAGTCAATTTCCATTCAGTTATCAAACGATCAATTTTGTTTAGAACTAAAATAGGCTTTATATGTTCTATCCAAGCTTGTTGTAAAGCAACTTTAGTCTGAAAAATACAGAAAATAAATAAAATGCTTTTAATGATGAACAATTTCAATGAAAAAAACATTTTAATCATTATTAGACAGTAGTAAAACCTGAGGGCAGATTCCTTCAACAACATCAACAAGTATGATGGCTCCATCACAAAGTCGAACTGCTGTAGAAACTTCTCCAGCAAAATCCACATGACCAGGAGAATCAATAAGATTGACTAAATAATGTCGATCATCTATATCAGATAAAATTTTTATTAGTATTAATGATACAGAATTTAAATAACCTTTAAATGAACAAAAAATGTTTTTGTGCAATTTACTGAATGAACTATAACTGGATCATTCAATGGCAACTTAAAAGATAAAAATAATGCTTTAAAATTCTTGATAATTTAAAAATTAAGTTAAAAATTTTTCATCTTTATGGCATGAAAAACATGATCACAAATAAGAGTTGTTACAGGCTAATGCCCAAGGCTTCATGCTAGTAGCCATACATTCATTTCCCAAGTAGCCCACATTCATTTCCCAAGCTATTATTACAGACCCATCATGAACATGCACACTAAATCAATAATTTTGAAAGTTCTCTTTGCAGTCACTAGCAGTTTTTGAGAGGTGCAAAAATTTAGAAGTCCTTTGCCTTCTAGTGAAAAATCTTGATTGTGGTAGGAAACACAAGTGTCACTACTTGCTGATTATTAGGGGGAGACAAAGAACAAATTACGCTGTCTTTTCTCTGGGGGGAGGCATGTTCCTGTATCCCCATAAGTTACAATGCCTACTGTAGGAAACATACAGCAGGGCTAAAAAGGTTTCAGCTGTGCATATGCATAACAGGTAGGCTCTTGCCCGTAAGTATGTAAAAGATATGACAATGATGCATTTTTATTAAGTACACTCAGACAATATTTAATTACATATATCCAGTAAGAAACAATGCTTTATTTTTTAATATAGTTAATTAATTACTTAACATTTTGGTTACTAATGTAACATTTTTGTAATTAACAGTTTCATTGCATCTATTAGGTAACCAAAAATTACCAATATTTTACTAAATTCAAAATTAAACTATTGTGTCAGTTGTGATCTTATTGTTATAACACATACTGTGAAGCTGAAAAAAAGTTCTCAATTTTATTTTTAAATAACTAGTAATCAAAAAAAGTTTCCATTTTCAACTATATATGTTACATTAGTCATAATGAAATGACCCAACACTGCTTTTTAAAGAAATATATTATAAAAACTCAAAAATTAATTTTACAAACACAAAAACACAGAACAAACGAAAAAAAAATCAATATTGAAACAAAGCAGCCTTAACAAACAGTCAATAATAAAAAAATAAATAAATAATAATTTAATACAAGACTTAAGCTCTTATAAAGACATTCATTCATGGAAAGCTTGCAAGAACATGAAGGTTAAGAGCAAAACCAAAAACCAAATGTGGTGTCATCAAAAAAGAAAAAAACAACCAAAAATATAAACAAAGAATGTAGTACTGTCTTTTGGGATTAGACCATTGAAAATAACAGATGTCATCTTAATTTATCCTGATCACGTTCACATTCCTTTGTTTATCAGTGTCTAAAGTAACTATGAGTGTTTCAAAAATTCTTATACATTCCCTATTTTATGATGCAAAATGTTCACTTACATGAGGGGTCTTAGAAAGCATCCCTCACATAAGTCAGGACTCCACACTGTACTTCAGAAATCACCACAATATTTCAGACAGCAAATTATTATTAAGTGCTTTAAAAATCAAGGTACTTTAGGAAAACATCAGATCTTAGAAAACTTTGAGGGCAGGGAGAAGGGGGGAAAAGTACATTCCAGTTCCATCAGATCAGCATAAAGAACACGTAAAACTCATCAGCTGAAAAGCAGTCAATATGCTTTTTTTTTAATTTTTACTTAAAGCACATTACAACTTTATTTATGTAAGATGGTTAAATGATGTTTAGAATATTAGAAAACTTACTAAGAGATACTGGATTTTAAAACCACAAATAGCATAATTAATCAAGAAAGTATTTTTCGAAAGACTGAAATAATAGATAGAAAGATTTGTTATACCTTTCTGATAATGAATAGCAACAGCACTGGATTTCATAGTGATCCCCCTTTCCTGTTCATCTTTCCGACTATCCATGTATCTAAGCTAGAAACAAATACCCAAAATACATCAGTACTAAATTTTGCTACAAGTTCAATTAAAAAGAATAAAAACAATCTATACCTTTCCAGCCATTTTTTGAGAAATAATTCCATTACTAGCTAAAATTGAATCTGCTAAAGTTGTTTTCCCTAGAAAAAATAAATATTTTAAAATGAAATAAAATAGTATATAATGAGGTAAAATAATAAAATATTTTATTTCTTTTAAACTTTTTTATGATTAAATTTTTTTCATATTTCTTAAACAGCTTTTATAATTACAAAATTACTGTAGCACTTGAAGATGGATTATTACACTAGACTAAAATGGTTGTACTTTATTAACTTTAGATAACTGATTCTGGTGTATTTTTGGGGGCTGAATTAAAAAATGACCTTCATTTTTTTTTCCAATCATGACTGGATTTTCGCAAATTGTAATTTTTTAAAATTACGATTAAATCCTAAACTTCGCTAACTAATCAACACTTCCCAAATGCACATTTGGACATTTTTCTGACAATCTGGGTGAAAGTGAAGAGATGGGCAAGAGATTTCATCAGGCCATAAAATAAATGAAAAGGAGGTATTGAGGTAAAAGATAATGTTAGACTATGCTTGGATGTTGCACTGAGAGGAGCTTCATAGAAAAATATTAGAGAAAGAGTGTGGCACAACATGAGCAGTACTGCTTCTACACATGGAATAAAATTGGAAGTAAAATTTAAATATATTATACTTTACATTATTTAGCTATATAAGAATGGACAGTATGACTTTAAAAAGTAATATATTGCTACTAAAATAATTTACATCTACTTCATAATATCCAATTTTTGCAAAATTGAAATGTTTTAAAAATTTGAAGTTTGCAAAAAATCTTAATGGGCTGGTAAAAATTGAAGATCATACTTTGAATCAGTGCTAAAAAATACATATGAAAGCTAAAAAGCATGACACAACCCAAATTTTTCAGGCTTGTGTTATTACAGTATGGAACCTCTTATCCGGAAACCAGTTATCCAGAATCATTTTTCAATCAATTAAATTCCCATTTCTTCTGAAAGAAAAGCAAAAAATGAGTTTTTAAAAATATTTCTTATGTTTTTGTTTTTTTATTTTGAGTACTACAGCTAGAATTGATAAAGTATGCAATCTGGTAAGGTATTTTATTCATTCTTTTAGCATGTGACTAAGTTTTCAAGAAGTTATCATACATTTACTACTTCCTCTCTAAATGATAATTATTTAACTTGAGAGTTTAAGAGTTTTTTATATTATTTTTCTAGTATATTAACAATTAATGTTTAATTCTAATCAAAAATAGAGTAACATTTATGCTACCAATCAAATCAGTAGGTGTCATGTTATTCTCAACCAATTATCCAGAAAATTCAGTTATCCAGAATACACCCGATCCCAACCATTCTGGATAACAGGTTCTGTACTGTATTATCATTTAATCTAAAGGTCATCCTCAACTTCAAACCATTGGCCTCAAGTAAGGTCCAAAGTATTAGCCATTTTACTTTGAGGGCATCCAGTATGTGGTTAATATCACCTCTTTTGAAGGACTGCATGGGTTTAATACCCAAGTCCGTAATCTTAAAGTATGCTGTGCAATGTAATGAACTAGCAAAAGTGGTTTTTTTTTTTTTTTTCCCTCAATTAATTACAGTTGAACGCCAGAAATCCGCTGCCCTAAAATCCGCAAACGTCCGAAATCCGCACACCTTCTCTGATATAAATAATGAAATTCGCAGTATTCCACCAATAAAGAAATTGTTGAAAAGTTTCTTGAATCCAGATAAATATGATTCTGATGATGATCTAAAAAACTTGGGTAATAATAATAATAAAATCCATTCGATAAAAGTTTAAAGTTAAGAAAAGAATACCCTAAATTTTTACAACAGCTAAGTTCTATAACAAAACAAAAATTAATCATAATACTGTTTAAATATTCTGATGAAAATATGCAGTTTAAACAGTTATTGTTTAAACTGCATATTTAAACAGGTATATAATTTGCAAAATTAAATAAATAAAAGAAACAAACAAAGCAGAAAAAAATATTTTAAAACAAATCACCATAGAACATGTTTTCAAAATTAGAGAATAGTGATGTAACGAATATTCGGCCACTATTCGGTATTCGGCCTATTCAGCTGTTTTGCCGAATATTCAGTTGGCCGAATACTGAACAGGTATTTGGCCGAATATTGCTACATATTCAGCTAAATAATTTCAGAAAAAAGAGAAAGAAATATTTTTTTTAATGCATTTACAAATAATACTGCTTAGTTATACTTCAATGAGAACTCATATAATAAAATATCCTAATTCATTGAATTTTAAGCTGAATGAAACATAATCTACTGCAATAATAATATTACAGAAATGCAGATTTTTCTACTTATTGACACTACTTGACTTGATTTTGTAATTTCTTTATTGGGTAGGGGTAGAAGGAATTTTTTCAGATCCTTAATTACAAGCATAATTTGGAAAGCTGCTAAATATGTTTTTCTCTGAGTCTGTAAAACCCAAAACCTGATGTGAATATGTATAGTTACCAGATTAATGACATTTAGCTTGGCATATTTATTAAATTATGAATATCTCAAAATATAATTATGCTGTTATTAGTGTTTAACTTCATAAAAGATATTTTATCATGACCAATATTTTTTAAGTTTTACAGATAATATGCTGTTGTTTGTTTTTAAGTACCTACAAATAATACAAAATGAATTTTAATTAATCTTTATTTAGTATTTAATTACAAAATTTAAAAGCAGTATCTTATTTACAGTTAAAATGAAATTTTAAAAAATGCAATATTCGGCCATCGAATATTCGGTATTCGACCTAAACTATGAGCCGAATATTCGGTATTCGGCCTGAGCTATTGGCCGAATATTCGGTATTCGGCTATTTGGCCAAATCCCTATTCGTTACATCTCTACTAGAGAAAGGAAATTTTGAAACCATTTGCTTTGCTAGTCTTCATGTAATTTCTTTTTTCTCCTATGCTTTTGTATTTAAAGTGAAAATATAAATGAAATAATTTTGACTTTGTTTTTATTTCATTGTAATTCTTTCTCCTTTTCTTAAGTCTGAAATGTAATAGGATTAATGTTTTATGGCCTGAAATCTGCAAAATCCTAAAATCCGCACAAGTCTTGGTCCCGAGCGGTGCGGATTTCTGGCTCTCTAGTGTATATAAGTTTTACTTACCATGATCAACATGAGCTAAAATGCAAATATGTCGAATATTTTTTTGATTCCTTTGAAGAGAAACAAGAACTTCTGAAGACACAGTTCTCATATTTCTTTATTGTTTTAACTATCTAAAGAAAACAAAGCATTCAGTTAGAAATTTTAAATAAAATATATTTACATGAAATTCACATTCATCAAAGTATTTGGTAACTTTATGTACTTAGTATACTTGCAACATACACACACTTATTTCATGTGCATTTATTTATACTGAATAGAAGGTCGATATAAACATAAAAGTTAAACATTATGAAACTGCCTTCCTCTGTTTTTACTAAGCTTTTTGACTGCTTTCAAGCAGACATTCTTGGGTTCTGATTTACTTCCCCAGTCTTTGGTTTTCAAAAATCAACCCAGTGATATTGATGTAAGCATTTATCATATTGTAAGCTATACCGTACTGTCCTCTTGTTTCTCTGCTATAAGTTCCATTGCTTTGCATAGGCACAGATTCTATTCCCATGAGTCCCCAAATTTTTTATACAAACTTGATATTTTTTGGGTGATCTATATTGATATTTTTTTGGGAGACAAAGCTGTAATTTGTTTCTCCTCTTTGGAAAGTTATGTATGTCTCCTAAAGAAGCTGAATTCAAACCTTGGAGTGATCATTTTCTCCTCCAATCATTAGCCTATTTAATGACATATAAATATGACATTCATGTCAACATGGGCATCGGCAGAAAAATTTCCAAAGTGGGTCAAAAGGTCGACATTTAGCAGTCACTAAGCAAGGTGGGGTGGGGTGGGGTGGCAGAAGTGACACAATCGATCTGAAACAAAATTCGCAGAAGATGTAAATTTCATTTGGGGGGGGGGGATTTAATATTCCTGACTCGTTTCATACTTTCATATGTTTTTAAGACTTCCTTTCAAATGAAATGTGTTACACCTTTTCTACATCTTTTTTAACCATTTTTTCATTGTTACTTAACAACATTTGATGAAGGTTAAGGTTATAATTTTCATATCAGTTTTAAAACTCACTTATTAAACTAAAGTTACACGAACTTAGTAAGTATAAACTTATTTCACTACACCAACCATGAGTAGGGAAAAAAACAAACAAACAAATCTTCACTACACATTTGGATACAAACCTGATAATTGCTACTCCAGAGAATCCACACCAATTGAATAGGTGGCAGGTGGTGAAACTAGGGAGTAGTCCAGGCTTTTTGTGATTTGGCTGGAAGGGGGCCACTTCCACCAGTCAAATGAAAATTTTTTTTGAAATTTTGGATGGCCAATAAATGAAAAATTGGCAGAGCACCTTTCGCCCTCCCTGACAAAATCGACTTCCGCCATTAAACAGTTGGCATATCCCTATGAATCCATACACGAGAAACAGATTGAAAAAAAAAAAAAAAAAAAAAAAAAAAAAAGACGATAAAAAACTAACTACTGCTTAAATAAACTAATTGGAGGGCAAAGTGAAATGCTAAGATGACGATTTAGTTGAAGAATAAAACTGAAATTATTAAGGTGAAAAGTGTAGAAGTTAATGTTAAAGCAGATATGATTACATGATAAAATAAATAATGAATATAGGTAAAACTTAGGGTATTTAATTAATAGCCAGTGGCGAGTAACGTCCATTTTTTAATGGCCACTTTTTTGAGTAAATCGCCACACACCATCCGAATTTTTTTGTTTAAAATTTAAATAATTTATTTTATTATCATTAAAATCAATTTATCATATAACATTTACTATAAATAAAAATTAAATTGTATTAAAAAGTATTAATTTATAAAAATAAACAACTTTTTATTATGAATTTGAGTCTTCAGTCTGAAAGAATCATTAAAAAAAATTAATGTCTCTTTGAAATTGTGCAGAATAATACATATCTAAATTAACTTTTTGTTTGTTTAATAAAATGCTATGAATAGATTTAGAATAGGGCTGAATATTTGTCCATCATATTGAAAAGTCGTGACCTGAATAAAAGAGCAGAAATAAAATAATGAGTTTCAGTTTGACAAAAACTTTTTTTGTATGCATATCGTACATGACCATGGCATTTAATTTTTTCTGTACATGTATCCACATTTAAAAATCCAAAACCAAAGTCAATATTAAAGATTCGATCCATTATACTAAAATTCATCATAACATTTAACCACGGAGGTCACATTATCAGCACATCGCATGTTAAACAGCAGAAATGCTGTCTAAATGTAACATAAGTGAATATGGAATGACCCTGATTTTAACCCGTTAAGCCTCGCTCCCATCAAAATCACTGGCCAAGCTTTCTCCCTCTATTTCTCGTACCCGTGATATTTCCAGGCAGTAGTGTTCAAATGTTATGTGCGAGAAAGATAAGAGCATTTCAATTATGCACAGACTTTTTTTTTTATTATTCCATTTTACATAACAGATCAATATACCAGAAAGTTTTAAACTAAATTTGGAGATAGTTTATTTTTATATAGATGGTAGCAGTACTCAAATGCGTGTATTAGTGATGCATTGTGCACTCTTAGATCACTTTTTCATTTATGTTAAAAAAAAGAAACTTTAAAGATATTTATTCATTTTATGAAGTAAGTGTAATAAAATTCTCCTTTAGTGTTTAAAAAATATATATTTAATGATTTCCAGCTTACTACAAGACAAACATTCAGTCACAGTAACCCTCTGAATGTAGGCTTTTCCTAGAAATTTAACTTTTTATTTATTTCATGCTAATAAAATGTCCAAAACCTTAAAATGAATACATATATTGTTAAGAGATGTGGGAAGGAAAATTTTCGACTATGTTTTTCGGGAAAAATTTTTCATGTCAAAAAGGTAATATTTTAGTAAATTTTTCATGGGGGACATATCTGAATTTTCTATATTTTCTTTTATTAGTCAATTTCCGTATCATTCAAACAAAACTACTAGTTATAATTCTAACTTTGTAATCCACATGAATAAAATTAAGTTTGATTCTGTTTCTCTTGTCATATTGCTTAATATACAACTCAATTCCTATTTCATAATAAAAGAGCACTCACAGAAAAGAACTCACCCATACTCACTTCCTGTTACTTGGTAAACAAATACCCATAGGCGCAGAGAGCCAACTCGGGGCCCCGGGGATAAAATCTTTGGGGTCCCTTTGCTATCCAGAAATCCTTTTGATGTCGTATTAGATCAATCATTTATACCTTATTAAAATTATTAATCATTTAGAGAAACTTTAAATTAATAGTAATTGGAAGGTTATAAATAGAATTAAAAGTATTAATTTAAAACAGTATTATACTTTAATAAACATCCATGCTCTAAAAATCTACCAACATTTTGTTTTGAAGGTTTCGTCACCTCCATAGAGAAACTGTATTTGAAACGTTAACATTTTTGCATGGCATGTTTCCACAGTATGAATAAAAAATTAATATTTTTATTCATACTTCCATGCAAGCAGGTATCCAAAAAAGTGGAAATTTCAAAATTTCTCATTGAAAGTCTTGATCTTTAACATTTTGTTAAGAAGGAAAATTCAAATTTTCGGAGGCTGGGTGGGCCCATAGTCTCTCCTCTTGCTATACCCTTTCTTCTACTATTTAACAATGTGTCTCGGGAAAAAAATGATTTCTTGTTAAATAAATCCTTTCTACTTTTAGTCATGGCAAACCGTTGAATAACACCGTCAATGTTTACTTTTCTTGCAAAAGGAGACTCAATCACTAACATTCCTCGCTTTTGTCAAGTGGGTGGTTTATGCTCTAGCTGGCTTTTTGTAATTTCATTCAAAAATTAATTTGAAACATCCGGGGACATAATATGAATTCGGACTTTTTTTTTCACAAAATTGACAACACACAATTAAGTATCATATAAACAGCGAAAGCGGGGGCCCTTCACAAGCTGAGGCCCTGGGGATATTTCCCCTGCTCCCCCTCCCTCTCTGCGCCACTGCAAATACCCCCTCCTGTTATATAAACAATGTAATGAGGTAGTGGCAGAGGCCAGAAGATGCCACCACTGTATTGGCTATTGCAATTATAAAGGGAACTGCTCTTATGTAAACAGAACTAAATCGGGCAGAATACTGAGCAAAACAAAAGCTCTGGATGGAGCAGAGACATTATTTGGAAAGCTGCCTGTAAGATATCGTCAATGACGTGGCGGAAAGGTTATTGCAGTACAAGAGAACTTATCTAGTGTTGCAGTCAGAATTTTGAATATTCATCAACAGCTGCTTCATGTGAAAACAATTAGAAAGCATTTAGCAACATAAAAACAAAAAAGAGAAATAGATTCATAGACACTGCAAAGATGGTATCAGTTTCAGAAAATCTTCATTTGATGAGCTATGACTATGTCATTCTTTCAAATTCTGCTTCTACTTCTGAGCATGATCTACCAAAGAAATATACAAGACACCAATCCGCATAAATCACCTGATGCTTTCCAGTTCTGAGAGTGACCCGTAAAGTTAGTAGAAAAAATTGTGATCAAAATCATATTATATTTGACTTTTTTTCATAAATTCTTGAAAGACTAAACTTTTTTCTTAAAAAAAAAAAAAAAAAAAAAAATCAAAAACACATTTTTATAGTATTTTTTTTTTTTAATTATTTTATGAAATGTGTCAGAATAGCTAATTTAGAAAATTTCATTTAATTTTTTCTAAAGAAATATTCAGTTACTTTAGAACATATTTTGTTTTCATTTCAGCTATTCATTGATCAATTTAGTAAATAAAATATTTTGTCCAATATGGTATTTTTTAATTACTGAGACACTATACGTGCACAATAGTTATTAAAAATTTATTATATTTTAATTTTTCCGCTTTAAACATGATTAAAAACTTATAAATTATTATTTCTATGCTTTGTTAATTTTTTCCTCTTCTTCTTTTTATTTTTTTTGGAAAGGGGAAGTGGGTACTCAAAAGGACATCAAGCTGATAAAAATACTACAGCTTTGCTTACTTGTACCCTCTACTGAATAAGAGTTTAATTTTACAGTACCTTATTATATTAGTGGCTTAGAAAATTTCCCAGAAAATATTCCGTCTCAAATTTTTTTCGGAAAACCCACAACTCTAATTATACATGCACTTACTTTTATACACTTTCATATAATTAAAAAAATATATACTTTTATGACCGTTTTCTTGAAAATAATACGACCGTTAAGGAGTTGAACTTCCTACGTACCAGGGTACGTACGAAGTCTGTCAGCGACGATCGTTATATCAAATGATTTACAAAACTGAATAAATTAGAAGATGCCTAAAAATAGTTTAAGCACAGAATACTAACACAATACATAATTTTCCTATTTTGCATTACTTCATATATATTTAGCGTTTAATTATGTGCACGGACGAATGTTATTATAAATCTAGGAAAGAAGCAAAGAAATAGCAATAGAAATTTTGCAACTAAACAATAATCCCAAATACCATTGCAGAAAAATATTTAATAAATCGAAAAATACTGTGCACATCAGAAAAAAAAAACCTTTCGTAACGTGGAAATATTAAAATTTAGCTGTTACAAGAAGAAAATAAGTATTAAAAAAAATCCCAATGATCAAATTTATGCAATATTGATTAGTAGAAGAAAAGTCAGAGTTTGACAATAACTTACTCTAGAATAAGATAAGCTAATTGGATTGAATTTTTTACAATGTTAGGGGAATAAAAGCAATCAGTGATTCTTCTATAATAATTTATTTCACAAAAAAACAGGACAAATATTTTTCAATACACGAAGAGCACGAAGTTTATTTTCTGCTTCTGCTACAACGTTGCTTTGATGCCATTAAGCGG
The DNA here is from genome assembly GCA_038373885.1 of Cheiracanthium punctorium. Lineage (NCBI taxonomy): Eukaryota > Metazoa > Arthropoda > Arachnida > Araneae > Cheiracanthiidae > Cheiracanthium > Cheiracanthium punctorium. The sequence continues at coordinate 217,559 of JAWZYV010011937.1, read as the reverse complement.
AAACTATGTTGATCAGACAATCAGGAGCAGGCTATGTTCAGGAGTTTACTCCTGTCACCCAAGAACATGGAGTTAGAGGGGAGGAGTAAAGACGCCGTATTGGGAAAGCAATCTTAGTTGCGTTTTCAGATCACTATCCTAGTATTGCTGTCGCCATCTAGTGGTACTACAGAAAGTTATTTTCTAACGCAACATTTCCGATACGCGATTTTGATTTCCTGACAGGATAAATTATTCAATAGTGGAAGCTAATTTTTTTTTTTTTTTTTCGGTGAAGTTTTGTTCTTTCAAATCAAATAATGTAAACATAATACAAAATGTTAATTATTATTCGTACAAATGACTGTATACAGTGGCGTAGCGAGGGGGGGGTTGGGTGTCAGAACCCCCCCTAAAATTTAGCTGAGTTCTATTATTGACATGAAGAATGCTATCCATACTGTAGATTATCCGTTACATCAGTGCCTAAAACCCCCCTAAAACTTTTTTCTGGCTACGCTACTGACTGCATATGCTTTAGTTTCTTTTAAATGGGATAGTGTTACATAAAATATTGTCATAAATATTACTTAATACTGACTAAATTTTTTTATAAGATAGTTTTGTCGGAACATGCTTTGTAACTTATGTTTACATGTTTTGATTCAAGATCAGTATCTCATAGCATAAAAATTGCTATTTGACATTTTTGGAAAAACAATTTTGCATTGAACATAATTATTACATTTGCTTCTACATAAGACTTTTCTAGATTTGCAATGTAGCTCACTTATTTAAATATAAATTTGATCAAAAGTTTAGTTTTAAAATTATTTCAGCTCACTATATTGTACAATAATTTATTGCGTGTGCGTGCACGAAGACAAATTTATAAAATATTGAATAAATTAACCCATTTTCATCTAGTGTTGCATTAATGAAACATCATTAATGTTATCGCAACAATTAACGACTATTTTTCTATCAAAAAAGTCAGACAAGTATAGGTTAAATAAACCTAGTTTCATTGGAATTTTACAGAGCAGAATCAATAAACATCATGAAACAGCATCAATACAAAGATGAAAGTTTTATTTCTCAGTTTCAGAAACACATTAAGAGAACATATATAATGGGAGTAATTCAGTTACCGGGTGTCGCCTATTTTTGGCGACTTTTTTTTCTCGCCAACACCCGCTACTTGGCGCTTTTTTTTTTGTCGCCAAATTTTTCACGTGTGAAACACCATTTTAGAATACGATAAAATAATACAACATGTTGAGCACTGTCAGGAAATACAAATTACTTTAACACATTAAAATTCCACAGATATTCCACTTAAAAAAAACAATAAAACAAAATACACCATCCATACTTAACACTAAAAATTGTCAGCAAATTCAGTAACAGGCAATTAAAAATGAGCAAACAGTAAACCACTTTTAACTAAAAAAATTTCAGAATATTAAGCAATCTAGTTCTACAGCTATGTAAACTATGCAACCAGTGGACCGTTTTTAACTAAAAAAACCTCAGAGGATTCAGCAACCTAGTTGTACAGCTATGTAAACTATGCAACCAGTGGACCGTTTTTAACTAAAAAAAACCTCAGTGGATTCAGCAACCTAGTTGTACAGCTATGTAAACTCGGCAACCAGTGGTCCGTTTTTAACTAAAAAAACCTCAGTGGATTCACCAACCTAGTTGTACAGCTATGTAAACTAGGCAACCAGTAAACCGTTTTTAACTAAAAGAACAACAGTGAATTAAGCAACCTACTCATACAGCTAATGTAAACTGGGCAAACACAGGCCCGTTTTCAACTCAAAACAACATCGGTGGATTAAATAACCTACTTATACACATTTACAATTCACATTGAAAACCTTAAGCAATTGCAAAAATTCTTTAAAAAAAACACTTACCTTTATCTAAAGAAACTCCTGAAAAATATCCAAAACGCACAACAGCTAATAACATAACACCAAAACGCTTTCTTTTACTAACTAACCACAAAACCAACATATACTAACCACACACCAAACACCGACCAATAACACAAAACAAGAACTGACTCACCGATTTCAAATTTCCTCGTTTTAAAACCTCGGTTTACCGATTACAGTTAAATTGCCTTAATCAATCACAAAATCCCTTTACCAAACATCCTGGTATCGTTTAATGAACCCACCGAGCGTTTTTTCATCAAATTACAGCATCATCCAACACCTCAACTCAATCTACACAGGTTACAACAGACATCTGACTCTAAGGCTAAAGTAAACAAACTTTCGACCAAACTCCAAGCTTGGCGACACATCGGCGCTTGGCGAGGACACCCGGTAACTGAATTTCCCCCCTATATAATAATATTTCTGTAGTCCTATAGTTGTGTTCCTATAGTTGTTTATTTATACGTATTTATTACCGTTCTGCACAAACTACGTTTTCCCGCAAAGTATAATCAACATTATTTTGAGCAATTCAAAAACAATAACATGCATAATTTCTAAACAAAAGAAAGAAAAATATGTGCATCTTTTGATTCATACAGCAAATTTTCACTGTACAATGTGATAAGTTGAATTTAAATGTTAAAAACACATTAAACAAAGCTTACGTTGGGAACTTTGAATAAACTTGGATTATTCAATTCCAGGGATACATTCCATGATCTATCACTCTTATATCCCGATTTACAGCCAGGAGCAAAAGAAACGTTCGTCATTTTATGATTGCAAACAGGTTAAATTATTTAATTTTCATTAAAACAATCTTCTTTCAGCATTGATTAGCATGCTAATTCACGAAAAGTAACCGCTCTATGCACACATACGCCATCTACCGGCAGAGTTGACAACTACAATTCACGGTCCACTTTTCAGCCAGGATATTCATAGGTGTGTTTACTCCTGTAAAGCCGGATTCATACTGGCCGTACCGCACCGCTCAGACGTCGCAATGACGTCACGTGGCGGAGCAATACGGCCCCCGCGCGGCGAGCGCCGAGGGTTTGCGCATTATCTGGCGAGAACAGATATTCCGCAGACACCGCAAAGCTACAGCCAATTACAGAAGAGCATTGGTGTATTTACTTGCGGCAAGGCAAGCTCGCCGCAAGGACAGCCAACGGTCCAAAACGGCGAAACTTTACGGCATGGTTGCGGTGCGGCGCGGCAGATATGAATCCACCTTTAGACTCTAACTCCATGCCCAAGAGTTACGTTAATCGATTAATCAGGCTAAGGCGACCATATTTCTAATCAGTATTTTGGGGACAAATCAAGCATCGTCCTCGAATCCAAAAAACTTGGGGACACAAGAAAATTTTTTTACCCATACTTTAAATCTTGACTGACTGATACTTAACAATGAACTCTAATATCAATTCTGTATTCATATTTCTAATAAATTAATGGAAGTATTTCATTCATTTATAAATATTTATTTAAACCAGAAATATGAAATATTGCAATTTATTCAAAATTTAGCTCTTGGCATAGTACAGTAAAACCCGCTTAAGAAGTTTTCCAAGGGAATGGATGGGAAAAACTTCTTAAACGGGAAAACTTCTTAAGCGGGAATTTAATTTTTTTGAAAAACAAATGGAATAATTTCAGCATTATTCAGTTGACACTTTTTTATATTATTGAAATAATATCTAATTTTAGTTTAAATTTGTAAATTGTTTTGCATATATATAAAAAAATAGCTAATGAAGTAAAACAACGTAATTACCTTTATTGAATCCATTCTTTATGAAATCCGAGAAATTTGACTTTAAACGTCATTAGAACCTATTTTACAGAAAAAAAATCGGTTATAGTTTTTTGTTTTTGTTTTTTGTCAGCAATCTTTAATTGAAAACAGCCTAGTTGTCTTAAGCTTTCAAAAACTTCTTCAGGCACACTTTCAACACTTTCCATAAAACGACGAAAGGCTTCTAGTCCTTTAACAGCATCCGGAAAACTAGGAATTCCCACGTCCTCTTCCTCAGCTTCACACATTTCATCATCTTCAACTTCACAAATTTCATCCACTGTTAGCACTTCACAAGGCAATATTTCACAATCTGCTGACACATAGGGCTCTATTCTGCCACGTACGTTAAAGCGAACGTTCGGATTTGTGACGTCATCCAAAACTTATCCGTGCCGCATCCTAGTTAACGAACGTTCGAAAAATTGGTATTCTGGAAGCCCTCCAAACGAACGTTCGAAACAGACCACAGCGTGCGGAAGGCGGAGCAAATTCCAAACAGTTCGTCCCAAAACGTCGATGTCACACAAACAAGAGTGATGATTTTTACGTCACTTCCTATTGATTATAGCCAATGAAAATTCGGCAGACGATTTTCGGAAAGCAGTGAAAACTTGTAAACTGTCGAAGTGATAAGTTACAGCCGGGTTCTGCGTACTCCAAGCAAACTTATTTCCCTGTTGATTTCCCAAAAGGTGTTTTAATTGTTTGATAACTTTAATATTCGACAAAAATAAGGCATTTCACCTCATTTTCAACTATAGTGCAGTAAGTTTAAACTCTTGTATAAATTTAAAGTAAATTGAATGACTATAAATATAATTAATTCTTTGATAATAGTTGAAAACGTCTAAGCCTAACGATCTGAGAACGTAAATAAACATTATGTACCCGTAATGCAGGCATTTATTAGTCCTATACTAGTGTTGTATTATATTTTTGTGTTTTTTAACTTGATAATGAATATAGTTGAACACAAATAACAACAAAATGTGCATTACTTTTGTTTCATAAATTATTTATGAATTTATTGTGTATTTTGGAATGTTTTATATATCATTTTACATGATTACTTGTTATATAATGGATTAATCATGTTTTATAAATAGCGATCTGATCAGCGAAGACAATATTTATACATTAAAGCGATTTTTTTCAACAATAAAAACTTTATTTAATGTATTTTCTTTATAATAATGGTATTTAATTTTGTAATGGGTGCTAGATTATTTAAATGCATAGTTACTGTTAAACTCTGTGTCAAGGTGTTCTTTTTCATAGAATGGACCTCATTTGAGAATTCTAAATATGTAATTTGTATTGAATATAACTATAGATTGCTTATTATCATTGCAAGTTTGCCTGTAGTTTGATTTTTTTTTTTTGTGAACTTCAAAAGATTAAAATTGTTTATTCACCTTATGTTTTTTAAACATACAGTATATCACTCGTACGTACATATACATATCTATTTCTTAAAACTGCTCAAGTACCATAGTATGTATGTTTCTCATCTCTTCATTATTTGTAAGATAAGCTATATAGTAGAATTCTTAAATTTTATTTTCTAAACATATTTTTAAAGGACTAAAACATAAGTGTCATGTAGCATGTTGTTTTTCAGTATTATATAATGTGTACTTAGTTAAGCTAGATAATCTTTTTTTATTAAAATTCTTTCATAGGTAGGAACATTCGGTGTCAGAGACGAATTCATAAATTTGCTGCTTGAACAAAAGGCCTACCTATAGGCAGAACCAAAGCATCGTCTACTTTACTGTCTTTGTAGGTTATAGCCTTGTTAGCCTACTTAGAAATTCGCAGCTGCATGTGTATGGTGTATTATTTACTAGCTGGATTCTGATCGTTGGAGCAGATATTAAATTAATTCTGCTTCATGTTTGGAATTCTGCTGGTGTATGGCTACTTAGTTATATATATTATAGATTAAAGAACCTTGCAGTTAAAAGTAAACTCTAGGTAAGTGATTTCATTACTGTCAATTAATAATTAAATTGATTAAAATACAAAGATAATAAGTCTCGTTTAAGAAAAAAATCATCTTTCATTTATAAAAAGTTACACTTTTGTAAATACCAACTTATGTCATATTTCCCCCCCCCCAAGGCAAATCAATATATTTTTAATTTAAGGATAAAAGTTTAGTTTAATAGTTAATCGTGAAATTCGTATGTCATTTTATGAAAGATATTTTCTGTTGTCGTTGAGGCTGTTGTCTTAGTTTTTCTGATAGCTCAAAATCTTTTGAACTTTAAATTTTCTCTTTATTTATTTTTTTATATTATTTTATTTGTAAATATAGATCATTAGCATTATTCTTGAGTGAAAATGTATTTGGATAACACTGAAGTTCGAACTTCAGTTACCTGCTTTGAAAACTGTTAAAACTTCCTTTAGAAACGAATTTTCAGTTAGCGAAATTTGATGAATGTGAGATTAACAACAAGAGCAAAAAAAAAAAGAAAAGAAAAGAAAAAAAAAAACATCTATAAACGGTTTATTTATGTTATAAATATAGAACATTTTTGAAGGTGATAATAACGTTCTGTTAAACTGCATGATACAAATAAGTAATTTTAAATAACATGAAATACACCTATTGTACAACTCCGGAAAAAAAGGCACTTGCAATTTCGAAGAGGAATGTTATATATACCAATCGCTTACGAATGACAGGCCCGTAGCCAGACGATTCGACTAGATGGAGGCAGTATCCCAGGATGGCTATCTATTTTCAATTGTTTTTTTCTCCTCCCTTCCCGCCTCGGAGATCCTTAAAGTGTTACGAAAGCACATCTCTGGCTATTTCATTTACTTTATTGTTTTTACTAATTTAATTGCGTATGTTAATAAAATTACAATGCAGGCAAAAAGTCCTGAACACGCGCAAGTTTTTGTGGTTGACTTAATTTTCATTATAAAATTTCCGTAATATCTTAACTATTGTTAGTGATTCTAAAATGTTTTAACGCTTTCCAACAAAGCTGAAAAGTGATTATAATTTCAGTTCTGTCAATCTGTTCTATCCGTCTGTCCGTGTGCTAACAGCCGTAAATATTCATCGACCACTACGAAGTTCTATATGTTATCCCTATGCACTGCGCCATGTACGGTATTGAAAATCGTGTATGTAGAATTCATAGAGCATTCAAAATAAATGAATACATTTTGCTCTATGGGCAGTCATTCTTTAAAGCTTATTTTAGGGACATTCGGCTATTTCAAACAAAAGAAAAGCCGAATATGGCCAAATGGATAAGACACTAAACATAGTAGATGGCTGTAGTGTATAAGTCCAGGGTTCTGGCCTACCGCGTGGCTGTCGAACTGTCTTGAGTCTTGGGCGGTTTCTCCAGATGTAACGTGAATACGCATTTGAACCTCCTAAAAAGCTTTTCACCCAAGACAAACCAACCCCCTTTACAGATAGCTCTAGTGTAGCTTTGACTTAATTGCAAAACCGATCAATCAAATGGTCAAATGGAGCAAAATTGTTATGTGTTATTAAGAATTACAAAGCAGAGCTCTTCATAGCGCCTCTATTATTTGTAGTTCCTTTACAGGAGCGCCCAAATGTACTATGATTCTAGAAAATTGTGAAAGTGAAATAAAAAACAATGGAAATTTTTATAAATGCCCATCTATCATGGAATCACGATGTAGATTTATGGTCAAGAAAAAAGGCTATCGGATTGAACATTTAAAAAATAGTCATATTTTAAGCATATAAACTATATCCGGCCTCAAAACGCTCTAAAAAAGTGTAAACACCCTCTGTATTTACATCAGTTAGAGCACTGACGGACAGACAGACAAACCAAAATCATAAGCACTCTTCAGCAAATTTTATATTTCACATGACAAAATGTATTAAGCACTCAATGTTTAATTTGTAGTATTTTTTAGCACTAGAAATAATACAAATATGATGTACTGTAAAAGCAATCTAGAAGATTGGTATGTTGACAAACCGGTCACCAAAATCAGCGACGCACATAGGTTTATACTTTGGGAGAGGGGGGGGGGATTTTAATTTTTTTTATAATAGTTAATATAAATGTTTTAAAATAGCTGATTTTTATAATTATTTTACATTTTCTGAGGGCGCCCAGGCCCCTCCTCGCCCCCCTCTCGAATACGGCACTGAGAAAACAGCTTGAGTTTTAAAAGTATGCTGAAAATGCACTATCTGTCGTATGTACTTCAGTAATGGCAAAACAAGATTTTTAAAATGTTTAATTTTTTCAAACTGATTCTTTCATTTATTAAAATCACTTTTCTGTCAATTTTTCGAATTCGGGATAAGCGTTTAATTTACGGGGGGGGGGATTCCTTTCTGGGAGGGAACTGCCCGTAATTTCATCCCTCGCTGGCTACTAGCCTGACGTACACTTTAATTTAAAGTATGCATAAGGAGCCATCATATTTAAAGACGCACCTACTTAATTTTTACAATAGCAGCAGCTATATTTCACTTCGTATTTCTAAAAATTTAGCTCATTTTAACACCGAATAGCAATTTTCAATACCTTTGAAGTAAAAATTAATGAGTTGTTATCTTGTAAAATTTCCCTCTTCCTATGTTAAAATATTTTTTCATCCTATTAATATAATATCCTATCCCTTCATGCCTCTTCGCGCTCTTCTATCATGCTGATAAAATAACATCTGCAAAGCAGCTGCCGCCCTTTTGATTTGAAGCATTTTCAGCGTACGGATTCTCTAACGCCACGATTTTCTTGGCGGGTTGAAACGTATGCTAGAATGTAAACATACGGAAGTTAGAATCCGCACCTAAAGCTCTAGCGTACTTTGCAGAATACCAACATACGGTAGATGGTTACGAATGACGTCAATATGATGTCACACATCCGAACGTTCGCTTAAACGTACGTGGCAGAATAGAGCCCCTACTCTTTGAACGATGCAGTGAAATCTAATCTTCTTTGTACTGTCTTCCGATCATCTTCATTATCAGATTCATAGTCGTATTCCTCTGTTAATTCTCCATCGAAGAATCCTGCTTTTTGGAAACAATTGGCAATCACAGATGGTGTTATTAACTCCCATGCACAGATAAAATAAAATGAATGGATTCCAAAATGTTCAATTTCCTCATATCTCCAGCATTGTCCAGTTTTCCAATCATCCATTTAACAAGTCGTTTTCTGTAGGCTTTCCTTTTAATTACCTTGCTTGACACTTTTGAGAAGAGTAGAAATTTTCACTCATAAACTTTCTTGAGAGAGAGAAAGACGACGTTCACTGACTTAAAAAGCTTTGAACTGAAAGAGCCAAAGATTTGGGAACTTGGGTGGTTCATTCTTCCTGGAAAAGGGGCAGGTAAATCTATTGAAAAAGAAAGCAACTGATAAACTTACCCTGAATACTGTAGGAGTAGGATTGGACTAATCTCTTTCCTAATCATCATTCAATACTGTTACAATAAACTAACAAGTGCGCACATCTTTTTCCTTTTACCGGCTACTATTGTCACAGTACCACTGGTTTCATTCACTCTCCACATTCCAACAACAGATGAGGACGTGAGATAAAAATGAAGGAGTAGAGGCGGAGTGCATTTTGATGAAATGGACTTTACGGTTAGACATTTCCGGTCAAAGAGGACTATTACGAACGGAATCTGCAATTTTTCAGAGAACGGGATATATAGAGATCCGTTTGAAAACACGTTTTCAAAGTGAACTGGAAGTTAAAGAAAACTTTTTAAGTGGGAAAGAGTTTCGAACGAAACTTCTTAAGCGGGTTATTTTAATATTGGAAGAATAGGAAAAAAAAACGGAAATCGAGAATGTGAACTTCTTAAGCGGGAAAACTTTTTAAGCGGGTTTTACTGTATTTGTAATTTTCAGAAGACATTGCTTTTTACATTGGCTCTTTTTGTGATAGTTTTTCATGAAATTTTGTAATAAGGATCCGAGTGCAAGAAAAAACTTTTACGTCAGTTTCATATTTAAAGCATGATTATTCATGAAAAGTGATTAATCATTAACAAAACCGAAATGAGAAATTTTGTTCTTAGTCGAATACTTTATTGAATGTCTATACACGCTACACACACAACAACAACAAACGTTTTCAGAGATCGAATTTCATTGTTTTTCTGAGTAGAAGGAGCTTTTAGTTGTTTTTTTTTTTTTTTTTTTTTTACTTTTTCAGTTTTTTCTGAAAGAAATAAACTAAACGGAAACTCCAGGGTAAAACGGGCCATCGTAATTCTACCGGGCCTGTTTGTGCACTCCGAAAGAGGCCTACGGACGTTTCCTCATTGGTTAGATTCGGCCGTTAGATGATGTATTTAAGTGCTGGAACCAATAAGTGATCACCCGTAGGCCTCTTTGGATGACTCATCGCAGTGCAGAAGCAGGCTCGGTAGAATCACGATGGCCCCCGGTAAAAGTACAAATCTTTAAATTTGGAGACTTTTCGCGTCCCCAAGAAATCAAAGTATTTTGAGGGACAAAATGGAAAAAAGATCTATATTTGGGGACTGTCCCCGAATTTCGAGGACGTATGGTCACCTTAGTTTAAGCACACGTTCGGATGTGTGACATCATACTTATGTCATTCGTAACCTGCTAACGTATGTTGGTATTCTGCAAGGTACGGTAGAGCTTTAGGTGCGGACATTCTAGCATACGTTTCAACCCGCCAAGAAAATCGTGGCGATAGAGAATCCGTACGTTGAAAATGCTTCAAATCAAAAGGACGGCAGCTGCTTTTCAGATGTTATCTTATCAGCGTGATAGAAGAGCGCGGAGAGGCATGAAGGGATAGGATATTAATAGGATAAAAAATATTTTAACATAGGAAGAGAGAAATTTTAGAACATACCTGTGACGAAGTTCACATATTTTTCGCGTCTTAAAATAATGTTCCTATGTTTCGTCTTTCTAAATCAAAATTACGTATTCCGTATTAATCTCTCTCCACTTTGTTTTTTCGGCTCGATAAAATATTCTTTCCTTTTGCGCGACGCTATGTCTGGGATTTTTCGGGGTTTCCCTTCTAAATTAATTTCGCTTTAGCATATGCTGTGTTAGTTCTTAGCGCCTCCCGGTCTCCGTCGGTGTTTTCTCACGGGGTTGTAGCCTTTCGTATTGGCATCCGCCAAATTCTGGCACTTCTGTCTTGGCATCAATCATTTAAATCCGTTTGTTTCAAATTTTTATATTGTTTACGCCTACCGGACGGTGGTTGTCACGTGGGGCAGTGGCTTATGAGTGCTCATATTTTACTCGCCAACCTGTAGAGAGCTGGCAGTTTTGTAGAAAGATTTTAACAGGACTTCTCGATTGCTCTCCGTCAGAGGAGGTTGTGTTCATTTTTTATGGAACTCCGGCATGCCGTGTGGCCGGAACGATTAGATATTGTTCCTGGTGTTATTTTTTTATGAAGCAATGTACGGTGCGTAATTGAACTTGTTTCTTTAATAACTGTTTTTGTAAAGATACCTACAATAAAGTGCAGCCTTTTTGTGTATTCCAGTTGTCCGTCAGTTTTTCTCAAATACCTTTTGTACACTATACGTCATGTGAGCGGCCGAGGGAACGTTTCTCTTAATCGTCCTCCGACAACTCCCTCATATAAACTTGGTGCGTCATGACCAGCTCGTTTTCACGAGTAGTTGTTCCCGGCACATCACCGGCTGTCGGAGTTTCCTTTTGCCAGGGTAAGAATGCACAAAAAAAACTGTTCCTTCTTAAGCAAAACAAATTTTCTGCGGACTCTCCCGTCTCCATGTCAGCGGAATTTTGATGTCTCCCTGCGGTGATTCAGTAACTGCTCCTTGTGCTGTGAACTTTCTCGGATTTTTCTGAGGAATGAGAGGATTTTTGATTACCCAGCGTTGTGCGACCGAAAAGAATTTGCTGATACCTGTGCCTTCTAGCCAGCGGTGTGTATGACGAAATCGAAAGTCATAGACTTGTATGGTTCTCTGTGTCTACATTTTCCGTAGTGACCGTTCCGGTGTTACGATGCTCTTCTGGTTTCGCCGCCCTGTGTTTTTCAGCTACCAGTGTTTGTTGTTTCTATGTTTCCTGTATTTCGCCGATACTTCTGAGTCAACTCTAGCGGAAACCGAAAGACGAGTGTAGTGTTCAGAATTATGTGTGTTTTTATAATGGATTCGGAACTTTTATGTGTGTCACAAGGATAAATGTTTTGATTGTCATTCATAAGAGGATAATTTTTGCGTTTTGTGTGTTTTATGTCATTTTTGTAGGTAAGTCATTTATTTTTACTATTGTAGAATGTCTAAAATTTCTGATTTTTCTGTTAATATTCCATCATTTGATGGTAATGCCGTAGAATTAAAACATTTCTTTGGTATATTGGAAGACTTAGCATCTTTAAACAAATGGTCAGAAGAAAAAACTATTTTGTATTTCAAGACTAAACTAATTGGTCCAGCATTACAGTTTTTTATTGAAAATGAGGTTGTAAATAAAGCGAGAGATTTTGATGTAATTAAATTAGAATTTGAAAAATATTTTTGTAATAATGAAATTCTAGCTCCAGTAACCGAGCTTAATAATTTGAAATTTGAAGATTTTAACTCTGTAACTGCTTTTGTTCATCGGTTAAATGATTTGCTTTCTAAGGTATATAAAATTACAGATTCTCAGGCTCTTGATGATATTAAATATGTTAAATTGATGTCGGCTTTGCCATCTAACATTAGAGTTAAAATTTTGGAGGATAACATAACTGACTATTCTACAGCTGTTGTGCGTGCACAGCAATTACAAAATATTACACAATCTGAATCACTTGTTTTGGCTAATCAACAAAAAGCCCCAGTGTTTGCTATTTCTGAAAAAATTGAAGAATTAGCTTCAAAAATTAATGATTTGACTTTTAAAAATTCTACTTCTGGTTCTGCTGACACCAATCGTAATGCTTCTGCTTCTGCTTCTGAGCAACGGAATTTTTTCAGACAACGTAGATCTCATAATACACAGTTTAAAAACAGAAATACAGTTTTTCAAAATTATGACAGAAATAGAGGTCAAAGTAGTATTATCTGCCAATTGTGCTCCGGCAGACATCATTCTGCACGCCAGTGTAGAAAATTTGAAGTTTTGCACAATACTCCACAAAATAATAATTTTGGTCGTCGACCCAACTTCCGAAATTCAGGAAGAAATTTTTCTAATGACTGTAATTTAAACTAATTTCGAGGTGTGATTTGACTGGTGGGAACACATCTCGTTCTTTCATACATACACCAGACAATTTCCCAATTTTGTCTAAAAATTTACCAAAAGTGTCTAATGAGCGTAGAGTTCGTTCCTGTTCGACTCAGACTATTGTACCTGTTACCATTGCTGAATATAAATATGTACAGACTGATAATTTTTTTGAAGATGAAAAACGAAATGAATATTTTATTGCAAATGTGAACAATGATTGTAATTTATTACCAATAATTGAAGTGATGGTGAATAAACAAAAACTTAAATTCTTGATTGATACTGGTAGTTCTATTTCTTTGCTTACAAGGGATGTTTTTAATGAAATTAAATCTAAAATCAATTACAAACACCTGGCTTCTTCAGTCACTATATCTACAATTAATTCAAAAATAAAATTCTCTGCTTGTATTAAATTAACCTTTAAAATTAAATCAATGTTTTTTCACCACTGCTTCTATATTGTGGACATTCCAGTTAATGAACATTTTGATGGTATTTTGGGTTTTCCTTTTTTAAGAGAAAACAATATTTCAATTGATATGAAAAATTCTTGTCTTATGGTTAATGATGTCAAGGTATATTTTCTAAATAATAAAGACTCTAGCAATATGCATGTGTGTGCAACTGATAATAATGAAAAAGGTCCTAATTCAATTAAAGTAAATGACAATTCTGTTTATCTATGTCAAAAGGTCATTTTAGAATCGGATGAGCATATTTATGCTCAGGTTTGTTGTGATAATAAGTCTAGCACTGAATATTTTCTTTTTTCACCAAATGATGCTGAAAATTACATTTCTTATGAGGCTTGTTATTTAAATGAACACTTTAATCAAAACAAAAATGGTAACAAGTGCTCTCAAAAATTTTCTATATTTATTCATAATGTATCTGAACAGAAAATTCATTTAAATAAGAATACCAAGATTGGTAATATTTATGATATTGATGAAGTTAAAGAAAGAGACCTAACCGATGATTCTGAGAATTTTCAAATGTGTAATTTAATACAGCCTTCATCAGAAGTGCTTAATAAAAGAAAACAGCAATTAACTTCATCTGATTTTGACTTAGCACATTTGGAATGTAATGAACAAAGTGAATTAAGTAGTTTATTACTAAGCAATTTTGCTGCTTTTTCAAAAGATATGTCTACTTTAGGACACACTGACAGAGTTATTCCTGTGTTGAACTTTACTAATGATTTTCCAATAAAAACATTGCCATTTCCAATTCCTCAGGCTCTTCAAAGTGAAGCTAAAGAGCAAATAGACCAATTACTGAATGCAGGTATAATTGAACGTAACTGTTCTGAATGGGCATGTCCTGTAATTTTAGTAAAGAAAAAGCCTGACTCTTCTGGCAAACAGAAGTATAGGTTAGCCCTTGATTTGCGTATGTTAAATTCTGTCATACAAGGTTCATCATATCCTTTACCTAAAATTCAGACAATTATTGCTAATCTATCAACATATAAATTTTTCACCAGTTTAGATTTACAACAGGCTTATCATCAAATAGATTTACCAAAAGATTTACAAGATAAATTAACTTTCACTTCTCAGTTTGGCTCATTTAAATATAAAAGAATGGTTTTCGGTTTGAAATCCGCTGCCTCAACTTTTCAGGCTCTTATGGATCTTTTACTAGACGAGGTTAACTCAGATGGAATTTTCGCATATCAGGATGATCTTATTATAGGATCACATTCTTTTGAAGACACTGTACATAAACTTGAAAAAGTTTTAAAAGTTTTATGTAAATATAATTTGACACTTGCTCCTACTAAATGTTCTTTTCATAAAACATCAGCAAACTATTTCATATTGAAAATCATTTTATCAAGCCTATTCAATGTAACATTGCAAAAGTTGTTTCTTTTCCAACTCCTACAACAAAAAAACAATTAAAACGCTTTATTGGTTTGGCAACTTTTTACAAACACTTAATTCCTGCATTTTCTGAGTTATCTCAACCTTTGATTCAATTAACTACTCCTAAAGCTAAATTTGTTTGGACTTCTACACATGAACAAAATTTTCAAAAGATGCAACAAATATTTTTCTCTGAACCTATGGTAAGACTTCCTGACTGGAATAAGACTTTTTATTTAAATACTGATGCTTCCAACATTTCTATAAGTGCTTGTCTTTTACAAATGTATGATAATAAACTACTTCCAGTTGCTTATTTTTCCAAATCGTTAAATAAAGCTGAGCAAAAGTATCCTGCTCTTAAGTTGGAACTAATGGCTATATATAAATCTGTTAATGCCTTTAAATATTATTTGTATAATAGACATTTTATAATTCTTTCTGATAGTGCTCCTTTGAAAAAATATAAAAAGACTACCAACCCAGCTGACATAATCACAAGGTGGTTACTTGAGTTGTCAGAATATTCATTTAGTTTTCAGCACATTGCTGGATCTAAGAATGTACTTGCTGACTATTTATCTAGGGAGAACTTTGAAAATAATACTGAAACTCTTGACAGTAATCCTCAGTTAATTTATGATAAAGGTGTTATACCAATTGTTGATAATGTTCCTAAAAATAATGAATATGTGAACTTTTTAGTTACAAAAAATTCAAATAGTACTGATCCACTGTTGGAAATTTCAAATGAAACTTTTTTCAGAGAGCAAAATGCTGATCCTGAGTTGTCTGTCATTTATAATGAAATTTTAAGTAAGGGTTCCTCTGCAACTCATCCTGCCTTTTTTATTCATCCAGAAACTATGTTATTGATGTGTGAAAAGTATAATGTTCATAATCAAACTTATCATCATGTAATTGTTGTTCCACATTCGTTAAAAGCAAAAGCTTTAACAATTTCTCATCTGTCACATTATGGTTTAAAAAAGACTTACGAATTTCTAACAAGGAAGTATTTTTGGAAAGGTATTTATACTGATACTGTCAATTTTGTTGCCTCTTGTACTGTATGTTTACAGGTGAAACATCATCCTACTCGACCTGCTCCTTTACAACAAACATACACACCAACTTATCCAGGACATACTATTGCTATTGACCTTGTTGGTCCTTTCAGTAATGGTCGTACTGTTCTAACAATCACTGATCATTTCTCTCGCCATATGGAGCTTGTGCCTCTTACTTCTACGTCTGCTAATGTAATAGTCGAGGCTCTTTTTAAATATTTTACAACTTTTGGTCGTCCTGCAGTGATTTTGTCAGATTTAGGGCCACAGTTTGTTGCCTCAATATATAATCATTTTCATGACAAACTTGGTATAAAAATTAATCATTCTTCGGCTGGTCATCCACAATGTAATTCGATTGCTGAACGCATAAATACTTCCATTAAATACTCTGTAAATTCTTTATTACTTGATGGCCACAACTTCGAACATGCAATTTTAATTCACAAATCTTTGTATAATGGTTCAACACATTCAACTACTGGTTTTACACCCAATTTATTACATTTTGGCAGAGAATTATCACTTATTTTTGACACATTTAACTTTGAGACAACTCCGCCAAATCTTAATGACATACACACTTATAAATTAATGCAAGAATTAGACTCTATTTATAAGAAAGCTTATCAAAACATTATTTCTTCACAAACGATTCGCTTTCAGAGACACTCACAACATGCTAGGCTCAGAGATTTAAATGTAAATGACATTGTTTATAAAAAGTCTTTGGATAAATTTAAACCTAAATTCACAGGTCCTTATGTGATCACTGAAAAACACTCACCTGTTTCTTTCTCTATTAAACGTTTGCAAGCTCTCCATCTCGAACCTCAGAGAGTACATATTGATAGATTAATTTTAGCTCCTCCACGTTCTAAATATCTTTCTTTACATAGTAATAATCACTACCATAATGGTGTTACAGATAATTTTAATCTACCTACAACTTCACATAATCAGTATAATTTAAGACCTAGAAAGTAGATGCATGTTTTCGTTTTAGTAATGGCGTGTTTGTGAAGGTGCCCACAGACACTTCCTTGCTTTGTACACTGTTGTATAATATCTTGTTTGTATCTGGCTGGTCCAGTATTTTTAAAGATGTACACTTCAGTATACTGTATGATATGTATCTCTTTTTCATGAAACTTAGTTAATCAAGTTGTTGTTAATATTTTTTTAAAAAAGGAACAATAGTTTTCTGTAGGTGATCTTACGGTAGTCGGTAATCATTTCTTTTCTACACAATTTAATGGGTTTTTCTAACCTTCACCTTCTTTACACACACAAACATACATTTTTCTTTTGTGTTTACTATTTTTTTGCAAATATTGTTTATGTTCATGTTTCGTCTGTTTGAAAGTTTCCTGTTTTTGGTCACAAAAATCTTCATTTGTTTTGAAGCTCATGTTTAAAAAAAAAAAAAAATATATTTATATATGTTTTGATATTTTTATTCATTGAAAGTTTTTATTATGTTTTTCACGAAGTAAATTGTGTTTGACATTAAAAAAATATTAATAAATAAATAAATAAACAAACTTTAAGAAAGAAGAGAGAGTTTGTTTTGAAAGTTGATAGCAATACCTGTACTGCAACTAAATTGCATTGGACACATTTCAGGTATTTGATTGCAATCATTTTGACTTGATTTATTTAAATTATGTCATGACTTTTATTAGAATCTTCTTTGACATTCATTTATTTAGAAGCTTCATCTTTGAACTTTATTTTAAAACTTAAACCTGATTAAGTGCACTAAGTATATTTGAGATTTGTTAATAATATTAAGAAACTTTCATTTCTTATTTTGCATGGACGTTGATAATGCAAAGGACTTTGAAAGTAAATGTTTTTGCACCTGCAAAGCTATCTGCAAAGTTATCTGCAAAGTTATCTGCAATGCTTTCTGCAAAGTTGTTTTTATAAAGAGATCTCACATTTATGACGTCATATGTACATATATTATTTTGAATATTCAAGGTTATTTTTCTTTAGTTTCTGCACATGTGTAATTTTGATATGTAATGGATAATTGAATCGTTTTATATTGTTTTATTTGTAGCAGAATATTGTTGATATTTTTGCAAATGGTATTTTGCGATGTATTTTATAATTTGTTATGTTATTTGGTATTGTATTTTTGTGATGAGCCCTCATAAGCGCTGCATGTTAGGCTTTCTGTTTAATTCAAGGGTTAAAGTTCTTTGTTAAAAAAAAAAAAAATTCTGGCGTCAAAATTTTTTTTGTTGGGCTGTGGAGAGATATATGTGACGAAGTTCACATATTTTTCGCGTCTTAAAATAATGTTCCTATGTTTCGTCTTTCTAAATCAAAATTACGTATTCCGTATTAATCTCTCTCCACTTTGTTTTTTCGGCTCGATAAAATATTCTTTCCTTTTGCGCGACGCTATGTCTGGGATTTTTCGGGGTTTCCCTTCTAAATTAATTTCGCTTTAGCATATGCTGTGTTAGTTCTTAGCGCCTCCCGGTCTCCGTCGGTGTTTTCTCACGGGGTTGTAGCCTTTCGTATTGGCATCCGCCAAATTCTGGCACTTCTGTCTTGGCATCAATCATTTAAATCCGTTTGTTTCAAATTTTTATATTGTTTACGCCTACCGGACGGTGGTTGTCACGTGGGGCAGTGGCTTATGAGTGCTCATATTTTACTCGCCAACCTGTAGAGAGCTGGCAGTTTTGTAGAAAGATTTTAACAGGACTTCTCGATTGCTCTCCGTCAGAGGAGGTTGTGTTCATTTTTTATGGAACTCCGGCATGCCGTGTGGCCGGAACGATTAGATATTGTTCCTGGTGTTATTTTTTTATGAAGCAATGTACGGTGCGTAATTGAACTTGTTTCTTTAATAACTGTTTTTGTAAAGATACCTACAATAAAGTGCAGCCTTTTTGTGTATTCCAGTTGTCCGTCAGTTTTTCTCAAATACCTTTTGTACACTATACGTCATGTGAGCGGCCGAGGGAACGTTTCTCTTAATCGTCCTCCGACAACTCCCTCATAATACCAACTCATTAATTTTTACTCCAAAGGTATTGAAAACTGCTATTCGGTGTTAAAATGATCTAAATTTTTAGAAATACGAAGGGAAATATAGTTGCTGCTATTGTAAAAATTAAGTTGGTGCTTCTTTAAATATGATGGCCCCTTATTACGCATACTTTTAATTAAAGTGTACGTCGGGCCAGTAGCCAGGGGGGATAAAATTACGGGCACTGCTCTCCCAGAACCCCTCTCCTTAAATTAAGCACTTATTCCGAATTAAAAAAATTCACACAAAAAAGCGACTTTAAAAAATGAAAGAATCAGTTTGAAAAAAATTAAACATTTTAAAAATCTTGTTTTACCATTACTGAAGTATATATGACAAATAGTGCATTTTCAGCATAGTTTTAAAACTCAAGCAGCCAGTTTCAGAGCTCAGAGGATTTTGCTCAATGCCGTATTCGAGGGAGGGGAGGGCGAGTGGGCTCGGGCCCCCACAGAAAATCTAAAATAATTATAAAAATCAGCTATTGCAAAACATTGATATTAACTATTGTAAAAATAAAATTTAAAATTCTGGATCCCCCCCCTCCCCCCGAAGTATAAACCTATATACGCCGCTGATTTTGGTGACCGGTTCGCCAACATACCAATCTTCTACATTGCTTTTACAGTACATCATATTTGTATTATTTCTAGTTTTAAAAAATACTATACAAATTAAATATTGAGTGTTTAATACATTTTGTCATGTGAAATATAAAATTTGCTGAAGAGTGTTTATGATTTTGGTTTGTCTGTCTGTCTGTCAGTGCTCTAACTGATGTAAATGCAGAGGGTGTTTACACTTTTTTAGAACGTTTTGAGGCCGGATATAGTTGATATGCTTAAAATATGACTATTTTTTAAATTTTCAATCCGTTAGCCCTTTTTCTTGACCATAAATCTACATCGTGATTCCATGATACATGGGCATTTATAAAAACTTCCATTGTTTTTTTTTTTCACTTTCACAATTTTCTGAAGTCACTGTACACTTGGGTGCTCCTGCAAAGGAACTACAAATAATAGAGATGCTATGAAGAGCTCTGTTTTGTAATTCTTAATAACATATAACAATTTTGTTCCGTTTGACCATTTGATTGATCGATTTTGTAATTAAGTCAAAGCTACACAAGAGCCAGGGGGGATATTGGGATATATCTCCCCGAAATTCTTGGATTAGTGATGAAATTCCGTCTATTTATAGACATATAAGTTCATATCTCCTCCGAAAAAATTTCCAGGTGCATATCCCTCCCCCCGAAAAATTTTCCTGGCTACGCGCCTGACTAGAGCTATCTGTAAAGGGGGTTGATTTGTCTTGTGTGAAGAACTTTTTAGGAGGTTCAAATGAGTATTCAAGTTACATCTGGAGAAAGCCGCCCAAAACTCAAAACAGTTAGTTCGAAAGCCACGAACCCTGGACTTTTACACTTCAGCCATCTACCATGTTAAGTGTCTTATCCATTCGGCCATAGTCGGATTTTCTTTTGTTTGAAATAGCCGAATGTCCACCCTCCAAAAAAAGTATTCGAGCAAGAGAGAAATTTCCTACGTTGGTTTCCTATAGTAAAAATTATTTATCATAGAATATGAATTAGGCTATGCATAAATATGTCTTTTCCATATTTCTATCAAGTTATACGTTTTTCAAAAACTCAATTATTATTCGCAAATCTAAAATAGGAAATTTCTTTCTCGCTTGAATACATTTTTTGGAGGGTGTCCCTAAAATAAATTTTAAAGAATGACTGCCCGTCCATAGAGCAAAATGTATTCATTTATTTTGAGTGCTCCTGTAAAAGCTCTATGAATTCTACATACACGATTTTCAAAACGGTACTTGGTGCAGTGCGTAGGAATAACATATAGAACCTCGCAGTGGTCGATGAATATTTACGGCTGTTAGAACGCGGACAGACGGAGAGAACAGATTGACAGAACTGAAATTATAATCACTTTTCAGCTTTGCTGGAAAGCGTTAAAAAATATTAGAATCATTAACAATAGTTAAGATATTACGAAAATTTTATAATGAAAATTAAGTCAACCACAAAACTAAGCAAAAACTTGCGCGTGTTCAGGACTTGCCTGCACTGTAATTTTATTAACATACGCAATTAAATTAGTAAAAACAATAAAGTAAATGAAATAGCCAGAAATGTGCTTTCGTAACATTTTAATGATCTACGAGGTGGTAGGGTAGGAGAAGAAAACAATTGAAAATACATCCTGGGATACTGCCTCCATCTAGTCGAATCGTCTGGCTAAGGGCCTGTTATTCGTAAGCGATTGGTATATATAACTTTCCTGTTTGAAAATGCAAGTGCCTTTTTTCAGGAGCTGTACAATAGGTATATTTTATGTTATTTAAAATTACTTATTTGTATCATGCAGTTTAACGGAACGTTATTATTACCTTCAAAAATGTTCTATATTTATAACATAAATAAACAGTTTATAGATTTTTTTCTTTTCTTTTTTTTCCTTGTTGTTAATCTCAAATTCATCAAACTTCGCTAACTGAAAATTCGTTTCTAAAGAAAGTTTTAACAATTTTCAATGTAGGTAACTAAAGTTCGAACTTCAGTGTTATCCAAATACATTTTCACTCACGAATAATGAGAATGACCTATATTTACAAATAAAAGAATATAAAAAATATATAAAGAGAAAATTAAAAGTACAAAAGATTTAGAGTTATCAGAAAAACTAAAACAGCAACGACAACACAAAATATCTTTCATAAAATGACAGACGAATTTCACGATTAACTATTAAACTAAACTTTTATCCTTTAATTAAAAATATATTGATTTGCATTGGGGAAAAATTATTACATAAGTTGGTATTTACAAAAGTAGTTTCTTGTAAATGAAAGAGATGAATTTTTTCTTAACCGAGACTTTTCTCGGTGTGTTATATGCTCTCTTTGTATTTTAAGCAATTTAATTATTAATTGACAGTAATGAAATAACTTACCTAAAGAGTTTACTTTTAAATGCAAGGTTCTTTAATCCATAATATATATAACTAAGTAGCCATACACCAGCAGGATTCCAAACATGAAGCAGAATTAAATTAATATCTGCTCCAACGATCAGAATACAGCGAGTAAATACTACACCATACACATGCAGTTGCGGATTTCTAAGTAGGCTAACAAGGCTATAGCCTAAAAAGGCAGTAAAGTAGACGATGCTTTGGTTCAGCCTATAGCTAAACCTTTTGTTCAAGCAGCAAATTTATAAATTCGTCTCTGACACCGTATGTTCCTACCTATGAAAGAATTTTAATAAAAAAAGATTATCTGGCTTAACTATAGACACATTATATAATACTGAAAAACAACATGCTACATGACACTTATGTTTTAGTCCTTTAAAAATATGTTTAGAAACTAAAATTTAAGAATTCTACTATATAGCTTATCTTAAAAATAATGAAGAAATGATAAACATACATACCATGGTACTTGAGCAGTTTTAAGAAATATATGTATATGTACGTACGAGTGATATACTGTATGTTAAAAAAACATAAGGTGAATAAACAATTTTAATCTTTTGAAGTTCACAAAAAATAATCAAACTACAGGCAAACTTGCAATGATAATAAGCACTTTATAGTTATATTCAATACAAATTATATATTTAGAATTCTCAAATGAGGCCCATTCCATGGAAAAGAACTCCGTGACACAGAGTTTACAGTTACTATGCATTTAAATAATCTAGCACCGATTACAAAATTAAATACAATTATTATAAAGAAAATACATTAAATAAAGTTTTTATTGTTGAAAAAAATCGCTTTAATGTATAAATATTATCTTCGCTGATCAGATCGCTATTTACAAAACATGATTAATCCGTTATATAACAAGTAATCATGTAAAATGACACATAAAACATTTCAAAATACACAGTAAATTCATAAATAATTTATGAAACAAAAATAATACACATTTTGTTGTTATTTGTGTTCAACTATATTCATTATCAAGTTAAAAAACACAAAAATATAATACAACACTGGTATAGGACTAATAAATTCCTACATTACAGGTACATGATGTTTATTTACGTCCTCTGATCGTTAGGCTTAGACGATTTCAACTATTAGCAAAGAATTAATTTTATTTATAATCATTCAATTTACTCTAAATTCATACAAGAGTTAAAACTTACTGCACTGTAGTTAAAAATGAGGTGAAATGCCTTATTTTTGTCGAATATTAAAGTTATCAAACAATTAAAAAACCTTTTGGGAAATTAACATGCAAATAAATTTGCTTGGAGTACCCAGAGCATGGCTGTAACCGGGGCCTTCGCTATTAGTAACGGGCATGCGCGTGTATTTCGATGAGTCATCCAAAGAGGCCTACGGATGCTCGCGTCTTCCAGTATACATCAAGCAATTTTTAAGCTTTCCGATGCTTTGAAACGTTATTAAATGTAGTTTTAAGTAGTGATTGTGTTACTAATTCAAGTACGAACTCATTAACAGTTTCTTTACTATGATACACGCGGACATTAAAGTAAATAGATGCATGTAATTTGAAGGAAAAACAAAGTAGTGCTCACTCTCATGATTCATTATTTTAGCTTGATTTTTAATATACATGAACAAATTAAGCTGACTTTTAGTATACATTAAAGTAAACGAATACACAAATGATACAGACATTTTTATGTATTTCTTTATGCTGAATGTTTAAGTTTCACATTTTCAAAGCAGTTACAACCATTATTACTTTTAAAATAAATTTAACTAGTAGTTATTAAATTTTCATTTATTAAATATTGTTCGGTTAATATATTAACAAAATATATGACGAGGAGCTGAAATAGAATTTAAAATATTTGATATTTACAATTCACGTATACAAAATTTAAGTACTGATATACTATTTAATTTTTAATCTTTTGTAAGGCGTAGGTATCAGAAGAATGTTTGCTATAATTATAAGTACAACCTGTGCACTGCAAGTCCTTGGTATTTACATGAAAAATAATGTAAATTAATTTAACGAGAAACATTTAGAATAAATTACAAAATAAAGGGTGTTCCATAAATTGTAGTACGAACTTAAAGGGGAGATAATATATCAAAAGGATTAAGAATAGCGTAACAGTGTATGATAAAACACGTTTGTTAACTGTTTTTATTTTGGTTAGTTCAAATGAGTTTATTTATCGAAAATTTTACCATTCGAAATGAAAATGATTTATAATTTTCAGTGTTAGTTCCATATACTTTTTCTTCTCCAAAGAAAAATTATAAATTTTAGAAAACCATACTAGGAAATACCACTAATATTCCAACACCTTTTTTTAAAGATATTATTAACTGGCGATTGAAAACAAATGTTTTCGTCCCTGCATTGCTGTATATTAGGGTTATAGCTTTAAAAAAAGAAAAAAAAACTGCTCCACGGACTTTGAATACAAATTAAGATAAACTAACAGCTCTAGGACTTGAAAAATTTCAAGATCCCTTTTCACAAGTTGCGCTGAACACTGTAGTAAACTAAAAACAAACGATCTCTGAATTAATTACTTTTTATTATAGCCATTATCTAAATGGAACTTCGAATTTGAGTATGATGAACGCTTATACAAAATATTAACTTCAATTTAAGTTTCTACATAAACAAGTGCAAAAATTAATAACATATTTTACAGTACTTCTGCACTGAAACCAATATCACACATTTAGTTGCATTTATAATAAATGATAAATGACATTTTCAACTGAAAGATTTAAACAGATAAGAATGTCTAACTAGTATTACAACGCACGCTTATTTACTAGAATAATAAACTACCCAAGTTAAACGATTTCAGATTAAAATGATTTATAAATAACACATGAATATTAATTCACAAAACATCCTTTATATCCTATAAATTTGTAGAATTTCTAAATACAAGTGTACACTTACCTTTACATT
Organism: Cheiracanthium punctorium; assembly: GCA_038373885.1. Lineage (NCBI taxonomy): Eukaryota > Metazoa > Arthropoda > Arachnida > Araneae > Cheiracanthiidae > Cheiracanthium > Cheiracanthium punctorium. The sequence continues at coordinate 192,631 of JAWZYV010011937.1, read as the reverse complement.
CAGAACTTAAAGTTCGAATTCTATGATTGAATTCGTTGATTTATTTCCATAAAAAAAAGGGCAATCTTCAAAAAATTATTACCTACATCTAAAACACCTTGTCATTAAATCATTATGACAAAACTATAACAAAATTGTTTTTTAATTATAAAATAAATTAACGTTTATAATCCCAAATCGCATACAATCGAACAGCGCAAATGTAAATATTAGGCCTCAATGTTTCACTCATTTCTTCCGGTGGCAACGAAGAAGCAGGCCCGGTTGCTAAGAACGACGGGCCCGCTGTAACTTATCACTTCGACAGCGTAGCGTATAACTAACTCACTCAGTAAATGTTTAGAAAATAATTCTATTTTTCCCTTTAGTTACAGTTTACAAGTTTTCACTGCTTCCCGAAAATCGTCTGCCGAATTTTCATTGGCTATAATCAATAGGAAGTGACGTAAATATCATCACTCCTGTTTGTGTGACATCAACTTTTTGGGACGAACTGTTTGCAATTTGCAAAGGTGACCAAACGTCCCCATTTTCCGGGGACAGTCCCCAGTTTTGACAATCTGTCCCCAAAAATCTCAAAAGTGATTGGGGACCACATTTTTGACTATTCGTCCCCAGATGTCCCCAATTTTTAGATTTTAAATATTTTAATTGCATTTTTTTACAATTTTCGCCCTTTTAAACGTATTTTGCTATTTTGCAACATAACAATTTTACTAACTATATTTTTAACGGATTTTGCAATTACTACTGCTACCTCAATTTTAAAGTTTAAGCTTGTTTGTTTGATGTTGGTATATTTTTTGTTCGTAGGTTATTTGTTTGGCGTCTGCTTAACACGTGATTGTAATTGTAATAACGCGAATTTCGTAACGGTTTTTGATACGATGTCAAGAGAAAGTGCTGTTTCAATGATTTATTGAAAAAAAAATTCCATGTTTGGAAAAACGTTCCGATTCTGTTGTTTTTTGCAAAATATGCTTTTCTGCGTTTTCTATTGCGAGTGGTTTAAAAAATCACATAACAGCTCATGTGGAAACTCAGAAACACAAAAACGCAGCGATAGCTGCATCAAAACAGTGTACATTAAACGTTTATGTTGATGACTCTACCGATGCAAAGACTGCTCTATCAGAGGGTGTTTTTACATATTATAATGTGAAGCACTCTCACAGCTTTAGGGACATGGATTGTCTTTCTAAAGTTTTAAAGACAGTGTATGACCCAAAATATTCGTGTGCCCGAACGAAGACTGAGGCCATTGTGGAAAATGTGTTCGCACCCTGGGCTATGGATGAACTTAAATCAGACCTACAAAAAGCTTCTTTTGTATCAATTTACTGTGACTCATCAAATCATGGTAATATAAAAATATTTCCTTTAATGATTAGGCATTATGATGTATTTCAAGGTATTTCAGTTAAACTTCTCGAACTGAAAAGCCTTAGTGTGGAAAATTCCGAGCTCGTTTCCTCTTACATATTAAATGTTTTAAAAGATATTTTTGGTTGATTTAACCAAAAAAATCATTGGTTTTTGTGCGGACAACACAAATATGAACTTTGGTGGGTGCTCAAGGAATAGTACAAATAATGTTTTCACGAAACTACAAGAAGATTTGGGCCGAAGGATTTATGGGATTGGGTGTGCGGCCCACATTATAAATTATACTCTACATGTAGCAGTTGACTGCTTACCATTTGATATAGAAACTATTCTAGTGAAAGTACTTTCTTATTATCACATATATACTGTACGTGTTGAGGAACTGAAATACTTTTGTAATTATGTTTCAACTGAATATCAGCAAGTATTAGGATACTGCAGGACAAGATGGTTGTCATTGCTTCCTGCACTGACTCGATTAATTGCTTCCTTTGAAAGCATACTTTCTGTCGCAAAAGATGTGTCCTGTCATATTAAAAATGTTTTTCAATAATGAAGATGCTGAGTTTTGGCTGCGCTTTGTTCAGCGCCAAGAGTGCATATAAGAACTTTCCGAACTTCCATTCCTGGCGTAAAACCTTAAATACACCCCGCGATTCATTTTCTATTCTGGCAGACCAGGCAAATAAGACAATTCCGAACGAGCCAATCACTAAGCGTACGGCCAGCTTGTTTACATCTTTTGAAATCACGCCCATATCTGTGCAGTAAACCAAAATACGACTTCTGCACAGGTCGGCAGCAGAGCCCGAAGTACTCCGTTTCCAGCCAGCCGGCAGCGGAGTCACGGCCTTGTGGATATACATTGTTTATTTACATTCGCCACCTGCTACCTCAAGAGTCAAGCAATCTGAACATGGTCTGTAGTTTCCCCTGTTAGATGGGAAAAACGTTCGAATTGTGTTTCCCTTGAATCTCGCCCTTAAGCTATGGGTTTGGGCTCTGAATTATAAAAGTAGCATTGATTTTCGCAGAAACATAATCTAGGTCAAGTGCTAAAATGTATGAAAACGATTACTGTAAAATGGGTTAAAAATATATATTTAGTCATTTTTTTTCTCAACAAATGTGTATGGTATCCGAATTAATGAAAAAATCCTAGTGTATTGCTCATGCATTACTATAATAGTTGCTTTGTTAAAAAAATAGGCTTTTTGTTGCAATCCAAGATGTCCCCGGTTCTTACTTTGAAACCGGGAACGCCGCGCTAATTTGTCCCCATTTGAGCCCTCGAAAATCTGGTCACCTTAAATTTGCTCCGCCTTCCGCACGCTTTTCGAACGTTCGTTTGGGGGGCTTCCAGAATACCAATTTTTCGAACGTTCGTTAACTAGGAAGCGGCACGGATAAGTTTTGGATGACGTCACAAATCCGAACGTTCGCTTAAACGTACGTGGCAGAATAGACCCCCTATTCCCTTCATTCTCTTTCGCTTGGAATATAAAAGGTGCATTTCAATCTAACCAGACGGCATACCATGGTAAGGTCGTACCCAGGGGGTCCAGTCCCCCCCCCGTAATTTAAAAGTTTGTTAACAAAACAATAATAATGAAGCCATTTTGTGAAAAATTTAGACTTTTTCAGCTCTTGGGACACCTCCCCCTCCGGACTGGGAACTTAGAAAAAGATATGCAGCTATTCGTTTTTGGATGTTGAGTCGCTAGAGAATTTTTTTTTTTTTTTTTTGTATGAGGATATGTGTTTCTTTTACACAATACCGCTTTATAGGAAATAATAATACATAAAAAGTATTTTAAATTTCAAAAGTTTACCGACAAAAAGAAAAAAACATCCTCTAGATCTCTAGAATTTAAAACGCTTTAAAAATTTTTTGGGGTAAAATGTAATATCAATAAAAACATGAAGTATAATAAATTCATGCGTCGTAAGTACAGTATTGGGTAAAATGAAAATCAATAACAAAAAAGTAACTTTTTCATATTTTGTCCATTTCTGGACTTATACACACATCCATTTTATGTCGTATCACTGACATAGTGTGGATCATCTGGAATACGTCCATAAATGGACTTATTCTGGACATTCTAATTCTAGTTTTGGTCTATTCATGGACATATTCTGGATTTTCCAGATTATGTCCATAAATAGATGTCTTATGAATGCCTATGTATAGACATGGATGTATTATGGATGAGTTGGATCAGAAATAGACATAAAATGGACAAGTGTGTTATCTGGGAATGTGTAAGTATAAAAAATTTTATGCCGATCGGTCGAACGGTATAGAAGTTGATGCGTTGCAGCGCCATTTTGGCTGCAAAATGGATAGTGAAAAATATTCTCCGTGTTCTAATATCCGCGTGTAAAAAATTTCATCCAAATTGGTTGGACGATATTCGCATAGCAAACAGCTAAACGGAATAGAATTCGACGTTCTGCTGCGCCACCTAGTAAGTTAGAGGAAAACGGATAGCATAAAAACCTTATCCATGATAAAAGACTTAGGTGAACCAAATTTCATGGTGATCGGTCAAACGGTGCTGGAGTTTTCGAACCTCATACACACATACCACAGCATTCATTTTTATCTATAACCTTTCAGTCTGGAGTTAAATTAGATATGTCTCCGTAGTAATTACTAATACAGTTTTCACAGCCCAGTAGCTAGTAAAATTCTGGATTGGGATTTATATGTATATGTTTTCTAAAGAAGTGGGATGGAGGAGAGAAAAGAAAACGTTTTCTGAAATCATGGGGCCCCAAATTGAAACAGTAAGTATCAAATGGTTAAATTTTTGCTACTGATCAGAAGTCAATTCGTACTCGGCAGCAGACGCAACAATGACTTAATGAGTATCCAAGCATGAAATGATCTTTTTAATAACTTTGTGAAACAGCGAACTGGAAAATTTACGAAAATGTTTTTTACAAAGAGTATTATTCCCAGAACCCAGAGCCTGACTAAAGTCAAGAGCAAACAGGGCAGTTAGCCGAGGGCCCCGTTGAATAAGGGGCTCTGAAATTCTGAAACGACACTGTTATCTACAGTAGAAATGTATGTGCATGACACATACGTACACATGTATGATCAATATATTCAAAAAACTATTTATGTTTGAAGTACATATTTATGTTTGAATTACTATTTATGTTTGTTGTATGTGTGAATGCACATGTTTATAGTTTATATCAGAACGAAAGGGGGGGCCCGCATAAGCGATGTCTGCTCCAGGACTCACACTGGAGACGAACTCTGCCAGACCTCCATCTTTGTCTTCCACACTTGTCTTCTCCGAAGATTTCGATAATAAAGTTTGGGTCCTTTTAAATTCCTTTCCCAGGCCCTATAATTTACAGGAAACCGTTAGCTTTAGCAACAGACAAAAGGGGAAAGAGGACTGTGCACGTGCAGTGCAGCTCTATCTCTCCAGTCCTGGGGTTCAGATGTTTCCTCCCCCCCCCCCCTGCTTTGAAAAAAGGTGAAAGAGAAGTGATATGGGATATCCTATTGAACCCAGTAGAAAAGGATTTCTTTTTAATGATATTTTAACTATAGAAGATGCCGAGTAGCAATACTTTCATTCAACTAACATAATTTAATGAATTGAAATTTCTAGCTGTGTGTTAGATTAAACATAAGATTAATAAAAAATATAAAGAGCTACTTTCGATTTGGCGGCCCCTCTGAACCCGGGGCCCGGGTGCTTTTCATCCGCAGCACCCCCCCCCCCCCACCCTGTGGCCAATCAAATACAGAGGTTACTGTGACATCTAACCAATACAATTTCTGTGTTATCTCTGAGAGTCAGTCCGGCCATTCAGGTTACCTGACACTCGGAGTCATGGCGTTTGGTGATTACCGCTCTATAATCGGTAACAGAAATTTATACGTCCTCCCATATAATTTTCAGTAATCCAAACATGTAAGCGGGCCATACCTGAGAATCTAAAATACCACCACCGGAGAGGTATAGTCCGATTTATCTTCTTTGGTTAATTTTACCTTTAACATTCTCTTTATTTTTCTCTTAAATATCTATGTTTGTTTAAGTAACATTCTACAATGTTTTAATCTGACAGGCGGTTCACTAATCAACTCCATATCGTGTTCAATTACATCCGTTCTACCTGGATCATTAGAAAATAGCTTTTGAAACTTATATTAATTGGCCAATTTATTACTCAGTGCATCGGTTATATATAAGTTATTTTCTCTTAATATTTTCCCGAAACTGTGTAGGAGAGACGGGAAATCGCGCTATCTTATGATTTTTTTTTTTTTTTTTTTTTTTTTTTTTTAATATTGTAAAATGACGTAATACATTCAGCGAGGGGAATGCACTAACGAATACACTAACAAATCTTAAAAGGGTTTTGGTGTTGTTTAAAACGTAGCTTAAGAAACATTACGCTGTGGCGTGATTACCCCGTCAAAAGGGTAATTCTGTCACATGCGTCTTTTTGTGTATATGACCTCATGAAATTATCACAATCTTTGGGGGTCCAAAAAATAACACGTCAAGAGGCTTCTAAAAAGACATATAAAATTTCCACTCCCCTTCCAAAAAATATGTTATAACAATTTTTATAAGTTACGTTGTATTCTAGATTTTTTAATTCTCAGCCAACGTCGAAAAACTTCCTATAATTTTCCCTTTCGTGCTTTTTTTATATAGCTTATAAAAAATTCATTTTATTACTTAATATACAACTAAAAAAATTAAGACATGTTATTATGATATAAAATCAGCTACTGTGTGAAAATATGCGAGTTTGCACAGCAACGTAAAATTGATTTCTGTATTTATTTCCGCCGAATGTCCCGCTGTGGTCTGGGCGCTAAACACCGTTCCCATAAGAGCAAGGCAAGTGAAGCAGCATCCGGTTTGGCAAGTGCTTGGGAGGGTCAACTTCTTCTCGGCTCAACTGCTGTGGGACCATGTACGCTGATGGGAGCTGGTGCCCTTAAAATCCGTCGTGGCTCTATTGTCCCCCAAGCTGTTAAACGATACCTCTGGGGGTGCTGATTTCAGGGGGTCGGCTCCTCCTCTGGGATGGGCTCAAAATTAGGGGACCCGAGCTCAGTCGGACTTCCTCCCACTTGGGCTCATTAAAATGGAAGCCGCCCCTTCCGCCCATCGCCTGCCTATATGAGGGATCTGGCACCGTCACGCGGTTGCCAGAGGGCATTAGCAACAACAACAACATTTCCGTCGAATTCTGAGAAGGTCGCTATTCATATATTTTTCTGATTCTAATATCTTAATTAACTTAATATTTTATAAAAAAAAATATAATAATAGCACATAATGTTTGGGTTCATGAGCTCTGATAGTAAGGATAAAATTCAGCTTCTTAGTATCAATTGTAAATGAGATATAAATTAATATATCACAATTTCTGAATTCTTTGTTCAAGTGCATTGAGATTTGGCATCCGGGGTAAAAGGAGCTAAAGTTTGAAATTTGATGTGAAAATTAAGTGTTATCTTTGGAATTAAAAAGAAGCTTGTACGCATTTAAATATGAAGATGGTACGTTATGCAAATTTTTATATGCATAGCAAATTAAGGTGTGCATTATTGATATACGATTCGTATATGTAACTTTACTATATCGGACGAACGACGGACGGCTAAATAAAGATCAAGTGGGCCCTTTCCCGTAGTTCTACTTAGATAGACTTTGATTTTGAAATTCTTCTATAGGAAAAAAATTAAAAAAGTTAACGATATTTTCCCTTTTTTGTTTAAACCGTCATTATATATACCGAAAAATGCGGATTCAACCAAACAAGTCAATTTTCTCATTATTAGTACTTAGAGAGTAAGAAATAATTTCTTTTGAAACTTTTTCAAAAGAAAATCCCGGATGCCAATTTTCAATACATTTGAACAAAGAATTAAGAAATTCTGATATATTAATTCATATCTCATTTACAATTGATATTAAGAAGCTGATTTTCATCAATAAAGCACTTGAAGGAAAACATATAGAAAATCATTATTCAACTTCGTTGGAATTGCTTTATAATTTCGAGAATATTATAAACGCATATTTCGACTATATAAATAATTCATATCCATTTTTGCGGAATAGCTGAGTACTCTTATGACGCTGACTTCCAATTAACGACGAGGATGAAGTTTAGTAACGGTTACTTAGTAGGAACAAAGACTTGAGGTATCTTCCTGGAGAGAAATTTATAGAAATTAAACAGCAATTTCACTTCTATATTCCTTGCGGAGAGAAGGAGTCACTCTGTCTGCTGAAATTAAATAAAAAACTTGAAAGACGTTCATAAACTGATTTGTGCTGAATAATACAGTTACACTGATAAGGCAGAAAGTAAGTATTCTTTAATTTAACATCATTTATCTTTTATTGCCAGTTTAAAAATATCCGTAAATGATGTCGCATGAATGTATTACAATAATTTAGCAATAAAATATACAACTATAAGAAAATTTTTAAAAAATTAAAAAGAAAAATTCAGACTTACAAGTTAAGAAAATTTATTGAGATAAAGCTGATTAAATATTTTGTATGATAATAGTAATAATGAAAACATTTATCTTATATAGATTTATTATAAATTCAGCTCCAAAAGTTTCTTTAATTTGCTTTTGTTTTTTATTTCATTTTTAATAAAACGCGGCAGACAAATTCTTCACTTTAGAAACCTGAATATTTAAAAAAAAAATGTTTTTAAAAATAAAAACTGGAAATTTTTTCATTTGATACCGGGCTTCATTGAATAGAGTTCGTACACGGGTTTCAATTTTTTTAAATTGCAAATCTATCAAAATAGGTGGATACTGAATATCGTTGCTTCTCCGGTTTCATTTACGAATGAGATGAGAATTTATCACGGGTGTATTCTATACACCGCTGCATACAGTTATAACTATTCTGTACTATTTTCAGAAAATTTCGAACAGTGATTAATTTATTTAATACTAATGTCAATGAAAATCATTATACATATGCTATCATACTTTTTGTTTTGTTGAGTAGTTTTCAAACGAAACGTTATTTATTTTTGATTTTGTTTCACATCATAATCTTCGTTTCTACAGAAAAAAACATTGATGTATCCACGGCATTTATCGAGATACATTTTTAAAAATATATAAGCCTAAATAGATTTGAGTTTTCACATAAATAGCGATTTATTTAATTATTTTTTAAGTTCGAAACGATTTTAATCGTTGCTGTATAAATAACCAGCGAAAGAAAACCACCAATTCTTATTAAAACTTCATCAGTTTATTTGCTGATAATAAATTGCTTCGGAACAATTTATTCCCTGAATAAATATTTTTGATCGCATAAAAGAGAGAGCACCTGTGGACTATCTGCTACCAAATATTGTACGCCTAAAATTACCGTTCTTCTTGAAGTGAAAGTTAAAAAAAGGAACAATAAGATTTTTATAAAAACTAGAACGATAAATCACATCGAATGCATTGAGCATGCTGGGCCTCCAGAAATCTTAATTAGGGCCTATAACATATATTAACTTCATAGGTTTTCATTAATATTAAAGCGCAAGTGTATATTTTGAGAGTCTGCATCCCTATCCCTCCCTTAACACACACACGCGCACACAAATTAGAAGGTAGTAAAATTTATTTTATAACTAAACATATTATTTTTATTATATAATAGAGTAGTACATTTTATTATATAAAAAAAAAAACAGTATGTTCAAATTTTAAAGTATTTATGAACTTAAAAGTAAATAAAGATAATAAAACTCTTTTTTTGAGTTTTGTTTTATCCCCGGTCAGTTTTTAATGACTTAAAACACCTTACGAATGCACCTTACGTTACGCACCTTAGATTGAGATGGGCAGGTGACCTAGTGAGAATGAGTGCTGAGAGAACTGCTCTTAAGGTCTTCAATGCTACTCCTTTTTGTAAAAGATCTAGAGGAAGACCTAAGAAAAGATGGAGGGACAGCTTGGATGAGGATTTTGCCAAACTGAAAATAAGAAACTGGAGGCCCATTGCAGGGAAAAGAGTGGAATGGGAGAGACTTCTGAAAAAGGCCAGTGCCCACAAAGGGCTGTCGTGCCAATATTGATGATGAAATCACCTTACGTAAATTTTGTCACATTCACGTTTTATTCACTTTAACAGTAACAAGACAAATTAGCAAAAATTTGATTAAAAAACTTATCTTTTAAATGTATTTTTATTTTTTTAACAAGTACTTTGGATAAGCTGTAAAATCAAATCTTAAAATTATTTTATTTTTAGTGATGTTTATCACTTTAAATGCTCACTAAATATTTCATGTATTTTATTACATTTATTTGACTACATTTTAAATGCTTCCAACTAAATCATCATACTTTCATCCGTTTTTGCATACAAACATACAAATAAGTAAATAAATAGAGTTTAAAAATTCTTCTGAACTATAGTTTTGTTATAATTATTTCTATTGATATCAAAATACAACGGAATTTTACAATGTAAAATGATTCATATAAATAATGCATGCTGTGTTGTAGATTAGGCATTCAGAAAATTTCTTTTTGATTTTTACATCAAGAAGCACTTCCTCCTGAAAATAATGAATTAAAGAAATAATTAAACTTGTTATAGAACTTAATTCACCAAATTCATTATAATTTGTCAATTATTTCATTTGGTTGTTTTGTTGAACATGAACCAGAATTGATAATCCAGAATCGGCCTTCCAGATTTAACGGGCACGTTCATCGTGTGCACATGTTTTTCTTAGATCCATAGTCCGATTCCTCATCAATGGCCTCTTTCTACCTCAAATTAATATTAAGTAAAATCAGTATTGTTAGAGCCCATTCAAATAATGCAATCAACTAAATATATAAAATAATAAATTTTCGAATTTTTTGGGGGGCATCCCCCAAAAAGTTGCCAATAGGGTACAAAATGAGACTGGTAAAGTTTCAACTCATTTGCATAATATTAATCCGTGCCGCATTGAGGTTAAAGTTTTGAAAAACCCCGGATTTTCGCAGAAAAAACAGTCTTTCCATCATAAAATGGATAAAATTGAGTCTACTAACCTAATGTTGGTCTCGTTTCATTAAAAAAAAAAAACTGCCTGCCTTGATCAGCCACACATCACTTCTATGTAAAAACTTACAGATTTAATCCGCCAAGCGGTTGTGATGTCAAATCCCGTCCACTTTATTCCAGTTTTCTCTGCAATCCATCTATGATATTAATCATTTATAACACTGAGATATCATAAAATATGTTTTGATATTAAAGCTTGTATGTAATTTAGAATCCTTTTTTAATTATTGGAAATCTTTCTATTAAAAATTTTATTTTATTTTTATAATTTAAAATTGCATACAAATTTCACCGTGAAAACAACTTTAGATTATTAGCCCATTTCCAAAACGCTCAGAGGGTAGCATTCAGATCCCATCTAGTCCTGAAAAAAGCATAGATATATGCTTTTTTCAGGACTAGATATGATCCGAATCCTAGAAGTTGGCTTTTTAATAAAATTAAAAAAATTGTATTTCATCTTTACTCCTTTCGTTTTTCTTTTTTTCTTTCTTTTTTGTGTACAAAATAAAGGTTAAAAAAATCTGAAATTAAAAAAAAATGAAATTTATGTAGAACAATTAACAGAAAATAAGGTCAAAGAAGGCATAAAATTGTGAACGACAAACGTCCAGATATATTTGATTATTAAAGTTATGTATCAAAATGGAAGCACATTACTCTATTTTAGGAAACACTTCTTAAACGTTGTAAGTAGTATTATACTTAAAGTAATATGTTCTTAAAGAGTTAATACAGAGATATAACTAAACGTACTAATATTGTTCATTTTTAGTGATACAGGTGTTATTAGCGTTACTCTTCATTTTAATTTTCTGGACTTGGTGGCAGAGACATTCAGCGTATTTGAAGTTTCCGTGCTACTTCTGGGTTCCCCTCGAATTAATTTTGTGGGTCTTCAGACCGAAAAAACACAAGACGAATTCTTTCAATGTCTGTGAGTACTGCATTTGTTTATTCGTCGCTTTCTTACATTCATCGATATAGAACAACTGGTTAGACTCTCAAATGTTCCCAAAGCAGCAAACGTACCATCGTTGCCACCGCTCGAGTTAACTAACAGAAACATGGCGATCAATCGAATAGCCAATCGTGTGCCACAGAACTAAATAACTAGTTGGCTGTGCAGCTGCTCAGACTGCTGTGTGTAAAAAGTCCGATAGCTCTGGGACACGCAATTGGCGATTTGATCGGGTACAGCCAGCTGTGTCAAAAAGTTCTTTAATGGAATGGAACGCGATTGACGATCCGATTGATCGCCACGTTGCCTTGTCCTTTTCGAGCGGTCGTTCACTGATACATGACTAGATGATCGGAACACCATCTCAACAGGGATTGTCTTGAGGGATCGTGCCTTGAAACCTTGTGGAAAATTCTCCGGAATCCACTATTATTCCAGTTTGCCGACGATTTACATACGAAAATTATAGCAGAACGCGCATAGACCATTTACAATTTTCTTTAGAAAACATACAAACATGGCCAGCCCAACACAATCTTCATACGGCCTCAAAAAAGTGCGAAGCCCGAACCCAAAGCAGGGCACAGTTCGTAAGAGAGCATATCCCCAGCATCTTTCCAGAAATCGTCCCCACACAACTAAAATTAACAACACACTCCCATTAAACACAAAAAGAAAAGAAAATCTTTTGGCTTCACATTAGATAAAAAAAATTCTTTAACAGAAAATGAGGCTTAAACTCTCTTAAAACATGACAAAAATCTGGTAATCCATATTACATATTTAACCAAACAACGTGAAAAGCCGATTTAGAAATGCTGTACAGCTTGTCGAGTTTTCTGCTGAGAAGCACGGAACTGTAAAGGTAAATGAAATATTTCTATTTTCTTAAATGTTACCTACAAGAAGAAATAGCTTTCACAGTAGACTATTCTGTCTGGCATGTCAGCAATTTAAATGTACGTATTCTTTGTTATTCCTCATATTGTAAATTGTTTTGAAAAGAATACATGAGGGTTTTCCACATCGGCTGACTAACGGGCCGGTTCTCTCGGCATGGATTGTCGGACAGCACAAACTGGGGTGGACAAATTATCAACCCCTCAAATCTTCAAAGCCCCTTACCCACTCTGTTGAAAATTGAAAGTAAGTAGAAAATAGACTGACTTAAAATAAACTTTCTGTACCAGCATTTCTCTTACTACAAACGAACTATATGCTCTTTTTTATGCGTTGCCTGATGTTTACAAATCTTCATTATTCTTTCATGGTTTCGTACGTTAATTGGATTCTAATTGTATTTTCCTAATCTTTATGAGCATTATGGCAAACTTAGAATTTTCTGTCTGCAAATTATCTATTGATAAAATCCAACTCATTTTAAATGTAAAATATTTTTCTATTATTGGGCCTATCTACTAGATTGTATAGAGAAATTTTTACTTTGCACGATTTTTAAAAATGAAACTAATGATTACACAAAGTTAGTAAAAGTTTATCTTAAATAAGCCACTTTTTTTCATAAAGAATCCGAGTATATACCTAGAGTAAGCCATTTTCTTCATTATGCGTTACTTATATGCATAATTTAGAAGAGAAGATATCGAAGCTCTCTACGAAGGCTTCTAAAGATACAAGATTGCTCAAAGCACTCTATTGGGGGGGGGGGGGGGGAGTTATCACTTGTACCTTAGCAGTGCATTTATTTAGCATCAGAGAAGGTGTACCCATTCTATAGTTTTACTGTTCAAGTATAATTTTAATTTCCTTTAATTAAAAATCTTAAAATATATGCTTCTTTAGTATAAAAATGCTCTTTATCTCTCACTGAGCCGTGCTTATGATTCCGGTTTACTTGCCTGTCAGTCCATCCGACCTTGCTGTAACTGCCGTAAATATGTATGGATTGCTACGAAATTTATGTATGTTATTCCTATATGTACTGTATTATGTACCTCAATGAGAAAATGATGAATGTAGCATTTATAGTTCTTTTACCATAGAACCCAATATAGCATTCCAGTGCGCTCTGAGTAGCCATTCATTGAAGCACATTTGGCCATTTTGGTCAAAGCAAAATTGATATAGGCTACTAAGGATTACAAAATAAAGCTCTCGAAAGCGAACATGTAGACCCTACTAGCAATTTTGCTCGGGCCTTCATCGGCTGGCTACGTAGTCGGTGGTAGCCCGAGCAAAATTGCTAGTAGGGGAAGAACTATAAGTGCTAGTATCTGCATCACTGAAAGTTCTTCACAGAAGCATTCAAATGAATTTCAATGCGGTCTATAGCAGTGTACAGATATTAATCCATTTTAAAAGGCATTCAATAAGTATATAAACGATTATACTCACTTGCACTTATTCTTGATTGAAAGGATGCAAATAACATTCAAAGCTCTTTTACAGAGTCGCGCAAATTACATTATTGGTGTTTTACAGATATGTTTTGGGGTTAACCCCAAAATCTTGCCATTTTTAACTACTAATTATACCGAAATTTAGCTCTGGAAAGACTATAGAGTTGGAAAGCATTTTATAATCTATGCTCTTGGCATGATTTATCTTTTTTGTGAAACCTTCTTGTGATCTTCCTCTCATCCTTCCCGATAAAAATTTCCCTTCTTCTTATTTGATTTGTCTTCCGAAATTCATTTTTTTCTTATTATAACGCTAAAATTATTTATCACTAGCAAATTTGTTTTGGTGCTCTAGCTTTTGTATTACTAAAAAAGATTTTTGAAGATTTAACGCACTAGGTAATAATTAAGGTAATGTTATAGACTAGACAAAAAAATTTAGAAAATATTAAAAGTTGCGTGCACCAGGTGACGTTTTGTATAGAAAAATGGAGAATTTAATATAGGAAATGGCGAAAACTAGGAACCAAATAATCAAAAGCCAATATTGTAATTGCTTGTACTTCTTGATTTGGTCATTTTTTTACAGTTTCTGTTTTTTTAAATTCAAGCGACACTTAGAGAACAGTTTTGAATTAAAAAATAAATAAATATATTGAAGGTATCTCGGTTATGCTCCCTTTTTATAAGATGGGGATTGAGGACTGCTGCTGATAAGGAAAATTTATCTGTAGCAACCATTTTATTTAATTTTTTTAACTCGTGGATAGTATTTTTCACAAATATTTAATAGAACTATCATTTTTCTTTATGCAACGAAATATTTCTATTTTGAAACGGCTTTGGCTTCGAGGTCATGTTTAAATTTACCAATAAATTAATTTTAGTATCTATCTTAAAGGTATTGTAAGATATTTGGACTGATTGCAATGACACAAGTCACATATTACAGAAGGATGCGGGACGAGATGAGATTTGCATCTTCTTACGACGAAACAGACGTTTTTATCGACTATCAGACTTTTTTTGCGAGGCGAATTTTCCACTCTTTGTTCTCTTGTCTTGTGACAAGGCCTCCAAATGTCGCCGGACATCTCTCGTTCTAATTCCGTGTATGGTTTTTCAATGCGCTGATCAGTTTGCGCAGAAAAATGTAATTGTTGCTATTCGAAATTTTTGATTTTTTTTTTCACCGTAAACGTAACCTTGAGAGCTCAGTTGTATCAAACAATCACAATTTCGAGCGCATATCTTCGTCTAACAATATTTGAATTTTTCTTTCGACTGTTAAAGCGAATAGCAGGGGCCCCCCCGAAATTTTTGGATTAGTGATGAAATTCCGTCTATTTATATAGATATAAGTTCATATCGCCCCCCGAAATTTTTTCCAGGCGCATATCCCCCCTCCCCCCCGAAAAATTTTCCTGGCTACGCGCCTGGCGAATAGATCACCAGATGTTCATGTATCGGGAAATTTTTTAAAAAACCACCTTGAATATGGAATATGATAGAACATTTATCCAAAATAAAACGATATCCTATTTTTGTCTTTTTGAAAACTATAATTTAGCAATCTTTTTTTTTTTGTGCTGTACATGATATTAATATTTCAACTTGCAGACTTTTTCCAGAAAGCAATCGACATATGTAAGAAATTTGAAGATGAAGGCATGTGTGTGGTGTGGCTTGATCAACCTTTACTACTCGTTTATGGCGAAGAAGCTATGAAGGTAAGTGTACGATTTTTGTAAATAAAATAGCTCCATCGTAACAGAGAAATTCGCAAAAGACTGATCATGCGCAAACTGGATATGGTAGCCGTAAGGTGTCGATGAGCAAAGATCATGAAATTGTCTATCCAGTTAGACGCAGCCCCCGTACGGGCTTTTGCAGCTAAACCGCGCACGAAATCCCTACAAGCTAAACAAAATGTAATACTTTTAAAAATCCATAAAGGGAACTATTTCCTAAGAAACACTACGATTCAAGATGACCTGTATATATTAGGTGAGAAAATATGCCAAAAATTTGAGTTGCTTAACTTCATGTTTAGAACTTCCTGAGTACCAAATTTGTTGTTTCTAAGTGTAGCGGTTTGTCCGTAACGTCGGCGACAGACACATAAACACACATACACCGACATCTTCTTTTATAATAAGTAGAGATGAGAAAGTCACAACTCAAAATAATCGTGAAATGTATGGAAATTTTTAGATGAAATGTGCTGCAGTAAAGGCATGGCTTTTTAGAGTGTAAACATCAGTGAAATAATCGCGAATAGCGCAGCATAACTTCCTACAGATAAATGTTATGATTTCCTGTTAGAAGTATTTAGCAATGCTTATACAAAGGGCATTCCATAAAAACTGAGAGTAAAATCATAAAAAATCAAGAAATATATTTACAACAAAAATAGATCATTCTCTTTCAAAATACCTTCCATCAGATGATATGCAACGGTCCCATCGTTCAACCCCCTTTTTCAAACAAGTAGAGAAGCCCTTTTCTGGAAACTTCTTCAAAGAATCCATCACTGCTGAAATAACTTCAGAATCTGTGTTTAATTTTCTGCCACGAAGCTTCTCCTTCAACGTCGGAAAAAGCCAGAAATCGCATGGTGCGAGATCTGAACTGTAAGGGGGATGTGGCATGATTTTAATATTGCATTGACTAAGATATTGCAGAACAGAAGTAGCGACATGCGGGCGAGCACTATCGTGATGTAATATCCAATTCCCTACCAGTTCATGCCAGTTCTGCAGACAAACGGCCTTTCTTGAAATCACCATGCCATCTAAAAATCGTAGACTCACCAAAACATTTGTCTTTGTAAGCTTCTTTCATTAACTTAACTGTTCCTGGAGCTGTTTTGCCCAAACGATAGCAAAATTTTAGGGCATAACGCATTTCGTTTTTTAACTCTGAATCACTCATCTCCATTTCTGTAGGACAAATAAAACAGTTCTTTAAACAAGCACGGAACTAGGAAAATAAAATCATCTGCTTCGTTTAGAATTTTGTATAAACGTACAGTTAACAGTTTGAAAAAATCGCCAACACTTCTATTTTTTAGTTTCGCGGTATTGCCACTAAGTAAAAAAATAACTCTCAGTTTTTATGGAATGCCCTTTGTAGATTAGTTGGGTGGAATAATTTGACGACAGTGAATCTCTGAAAATACGCAGAAAGCATCTGTGATTAAAGAATTTCTTGCAGTTTCTGGTGGTATTCTTCTTATCGTATCTTCCTAGTACCACTGATTAATAATGCGAATTTTTTTCCCCGCTCTTAAAGTACAAGGGATTATGCGTAGAACATAAGACTGAAAATTATCAAAATGTATCCAAACGATTGGATGATGGATCAAAATGCATTTCTTACTCCTCCCCTTCCTGCATCTCCTTGCTATTCGCCGTACTGTTCAGTTGAAACTAAGGTGACCATACGTCCTCGAAATTCGAGGACAGTCCCCAAATGTAGACCTTTTTTCCATTTTGTCCCCCAAAATACTATGATTTCTTGGGGACGCGAAAAGCCCCCCAAATTTAAAGATTTGTACCTTTTCCCTGGAAGTTTCCGTTTAGTTTATTTCTTTCAGAAAAAAACCCTATCAGCGCCTTCTACTCAGATGAGATACAATGGATTTCGATTTCTGAAAACATTTGTTGTCAATGTGTGTGTAGCGTGTGCAGACATTTAATAAAGTATTCGACTATGAGCCAAATTTCCCATTTCAGTTTTGTTAATGATTAATCACTCTTCATGAAGAATGATGCTTTAAATATGAAATTGACGTACGAAATTTTTCTTGTACTCGAATACTTTTTTTAAAAGGTTTTTTAAAAGGTTTCATGAAAAATTATTACAAAATGAACCAATGTAAAAAGCAATGTCTTCTGAAATGTACAAATACTATGCCAAGAGTTAAATTTTGAATAAATGGCAATATTTCAACATGATGTTCCTTTCGTATTTCTGGTTTAAATAAATATTTATAAATGATGAAATACTTCCATTAGTTTATTAGAAATAAGAATACACAATTGATGTAAAAAGCTATCAGGGTTCATTTTTAAGTATCAAAGTCAGTCAAAGATTTAAAGTGTGGGTATACTGGTATACATGGTAATATGTTGTGTCCTCGTATAAGTCCTCAAAATATTTTCTAGTGTCCCCAAATTTTCCTTGGATTAGAGGATAATGCTTGATTTGTCCTCAAAATATTGTTTAGAAATATGGTCATCTTAGTTAAAACAACTAAAGTTTTTCTTATGTGAATGGATCTTTGTAGTCGCAGCTCATCCAATAAATTGTGAGGCTTTCAGACTTTCAGTCACACGAGCTCACAACCACCTGCGACTGAAAAATGATCCATAGCATTAAGTATGATGCTATGGCTTCATCCTATGGAGGTGGAAGAACTGGACGCTTAAAACTATGTTACGTATAAGTTTAATTGCAGATCTGCTATCTCTCCTCACAGTCTCCGCTTACATAGAATGCATTTTTGAAATGTAAGTTGATTTTTGGTATCAAATGTGTCTGTGTTCTGGGGCTCATGCAATCAGTCCAGTGCAGTTTTGTACACGAGCACGATTCCTGAATTCGAAATCAACTTGTTAGTCCGGTCAATTTAGACATCCGAGGTTACAAAAATTCACACCCAGCTGAAAGATGGTAGGATTGTTCAAAACACCATCATAAATGAAATCTAAAAAGTCCTCATCGATCCGACACCTGGAAAAAAATTTACTTGGGGTCAAAGGTCACAAAAACGGGTTTTTCGCGATTTTTAGCAAAACGGTAAGTTTTATCATAAAATTAGTTCAGACAAAAATTGTAGATCAGATAATTATCTATAAATAGTGTCTAAATACTTTTTTTTCCTAAGAGCCACCGTTTCTATGATATAACGATTCAAAAAGTTGGAAGTGTTGTAATCGTCATAATATGCACACGCTTCCACGCCACCTTTGAGGTAGTGTACTTAGCGCGTTTTTTTTTTTAACGTGGTTTCCCGGTAGGATTTCACGGATCTGTTGTGATTCTGTTTAATTTGAAACTATTGAATAATAAAAGATATTGGCAAGGGTTGAAAATGATAAAAGCGATGTAAATTAAAAAATAAAATTTAGGGAAATTTATTCGTCTGATTCATAATTCTCTAATACTTCTCCTTGTTCTTCTTCTTCATCCTGGGTACAAGTAAATTGCCTCAATAGTTATACATCGTATGTCTCCTCGTTGGTATCAAACGAATCCTCAACTGTTGGTGATTTAACATTGGAGCACGACCAGCTTTGACAATTTGTACATGCTAGAGAACAAAACAGTCCAACTTTTTTTGCAACCACATTTAGTACTACATCCCTTTTTACAGTTGCAAAAAATTGTGTTTAGTAGTTTTTCCGGCGCAGAACTGGTTCTAATGTATTGTCGACCAATTTCCAACCCCAGTCTTTTGGGTCTAGCGGATAACCAAGCCACACTTGGTAATATACCCGTAAAAGATGTTGATGAGCAGCCGCAGAGGTTGGAGAAAGACAAGTTAATTGCACTTGTTTTTTATTTCGAGTATTTTTAACGAAACATGCATATCGAAAGTTATCTAAGCACGCAGTTTTTTTAGGAGCTCCATACATAGAGAGAAGAAAGCGAATTCCGCTGGTGATAACTTCTTGTGGAGTTGAATTACTCTTTTTAAAAACTTCATCACATTGAACTAAATCTTGTTTTTCAAACATTTTAAAAACTGTTGTTTTAACCCTCCTGAAAAATGCAGATGTCGTATCATAGCCAGTTATTGCGTGTAAAAATAGTACATGATTTTGGCACTTTGTAAAAAGAGATAAACTTTTCGATGAATATATTTCCGATTGATGTTGAGCTTTTCCAGGTTTAAAAAAAATATTTTTTTCGATTGGAGTTCGAGCAGTGAGTAATGCGAGTAAGTCTATATCTTCACCTACAACAATAGTTGTATTTGTTAAATTGAATTGCTCTATTTCTATTTCAATTATCATTACATCAGCATCATTATTAGCTTGTTTTACCAATATATTTTCAACAGTAAACTTTTCTTTCAACATTGAAATAACCGAGATTTGTTGCGAGTATTTGCAAGAAATTTCTGTTGTCTGGTAGTATTTGCCATAGATTGATCAAATAAAATATCAGAAGATGAAGATGTTGCTGAAGTTCTACGACGTTGTTCTGCGGCTTTAATATTTCTCGTAAAACCATTATAGCCGTCAAATACGACAGTAACACTGGGACCAAAATGCCGACGTATATACTGAACGTATTTATCTAAGATAGCGTTGAATGTTTCATCGCTATTCCACACAACGATGTGTAATAAATATCCTCCATCAATGATGTATGTCGCATTTATGTTGTTAATATCAAAATTCGCCCTTTGTGAACAATCGTAAATGGCAGACTTTTGAGTTTTACGCATTCCAATGTCATCAAACAATGATAAAGGGTAGGGAGCCAATTCATATCCAAAATATTTTTCAATTTCATCTTGAAATGCCGCAGTAATACTCATTCGTTGGAACAATAATACAGGGTCAACAGGTACTTTTTCACCGTGAGCTTTTATGGTGAAACGCATAGCTAAAAGAGGGACGACTTTGTCAGAGCGTTTTAATTTAATATTATTAAATGTTAGTCCTGTTATTTTTGACATAGAGCCAAGCCCAACTTCACGAGCTCTTATAACAATTAATTTTATTATCCCCAACGACACCATTTGCAATAGATACACTACCTCAAAGGTGGCGTGGAAACATGTGCATATTATGCCGATTACAACTCTTCCAACTTTTTGAATCGCTATATCTCAGAAACGGTGAATCTTGGGAAAAAAGTGTTTAGACATTATTTATAGATAATTATCTGAACTAATTTTTATGATAAAACTTACCGTTTTGCTGAAAATCGCGAAAAACCCGTTTTTCTGACCTTTGACACCGAGTAAATTTTTTTCCACTTGTCGGATCGATGAGGACTTTTTAAATTTCATTTATGATGGTGTTTTGAACAATCCTACCAACTTTCAGCCGGGTGTAAATTTTTGTAACTTCACTCCTATTTTTTGGTCTAATTTGACCGGACTATGTGTATTTTTTCTAAACAAAAAACCTCTTTTGAAATTGAACCCAGTATCTCAAAGAAATAGAAGTTAAATATCACATCTAAATCTGTAAATAATTCGTTTTTTTTTTCCTCAAAAACATACAAATTGGAAGAAATTTTAGTTATTTGTTATTATTTATTTGTTATTCAAGAGAATTATTTTAAATTTCGAAATCAAGGTAGAAGTACTTTTTTTAAAGAAGAGTCTAGTCTTGCAATATTAGTTTAATTATGCAAGGATAATTAAGAAAAAAAAGGAGGAAAGGATTGTTTTCAACTATGAAAATTAACACAACCCTTTTTATAGCCTCATCCAAAAATAATATTTGAATACTTCCGTAATCTTTTTTAGATTAAGTTTTATTACATTATTATTTATTTATTTATCGATAAAATGAACACTTTGAAGTAATTTTCAATTTTAATAAATAATCAACGGTTGAAATACATGAACAATACTAGCTATATTTCTCAAGTAATTAAAATAATTTCCAATTTCAGTTTTTTTCAAATGAAGCAACTTTAGTAGAAAAGCCGATTTATTACAAATTCTGTGAAACTTCTGGTCAACACAGCAGTCTAATTCTGAGGTAATTTGTTATTTAAATTACTTAGAGCTATGTCAAGTTTAAGTTTACAGATATAAGTTTTTATCTGTGTAATTTTAAGCATGTTCTGGCGAAATATCTTTGGATCATCTTACTTTAATGAATATCCCAGATTTTTTATGTACACGAAATATTGTCCTACCAACAAGCTTTTAGCTACCAGCTTTTACGCGTTTTTCGAAACATTTGCACCACAAATTTCAAACAGTTTTATCTATAAAAAAAATTCGGATTTATTCAAGATTATAATGCCAAGAAGAAAAGAGTGGTAGAAAATCTTCCGAAAAAGGTGCAAAAGTTGGCAGTTATATAACGATTACCAATTTGTTAGAAAAGAAATCGCAGATTTCAATATATAAGTTTAAAATTTATTATTCACTACTATTTAAAGGGGAAAAATTCTCATTACTTTTAATTATATAATAAGAAATTTAAGCATTTCAGTTGACGTTTAAAATGATTCCAAACTCCACGAAAGATGCTTCCCTTTCTTGTAACTGTTTAGTGAAAAAATTTTTAGAAGCTTACATCAAGTTTTAAATACTGGAGGGTAATAACAAGAACTTTCCTGTTTTGAATAAATACTACAGATAAGCAAGTATAATAAATAAATGAATCAATAAATCTGTATTCTATGTCAGCAACGGCGAAAAATGGAGGAAAGAGCGTAAACTGATCGCTCCTGCGTTTAAGTTCAGCATCCTGAAAGAGATGGTGCCAGCTATGAACAAGCATGCTGCCGGGCTCGTAGAGGAGTTGAGTCGTTTTGGAAATGAAACCGTCTATAATACGTTGGAACACGTGAAACTGCACTCGATAAAGCTATTTTGTGGTAAGAATGATTGAATATTTTCTTTTTTTTTAAAATATTTTCGAGCCAGGTTAAATAAGAAATAGCTGACTAGGAGAGCCTGAAATCTTTCGCTCTGAATACATTATATAATGAACACGGACGATAGATATATTTCGATTTGTGAGTAGAAGGCTTGTGGTAATTAATGGGGATAATTTTTCTCACGATCAATCTCTTTTACCATAGAGTATCCTCAAATAATTACAACAGTATTATTATTATTATTTTGATAAATTATCTGTAACTTTTAATACAGATCCCATGTGTTCGTGATAAAGTAGTATTATTTACTGAAAAAAAAGCACGTTCCGTAGGGTGGTCTTGCTGATATGGTGAAAAAAATGTTTAAGTAGAAGTTGCGCCACACACTTGTTTTGTTGCACCTACCATTTTTACTATGTGTTCAAAATTTCAACCCCTTATCTTATATGAAAGGGGGTGCCCATCGACGTTGAAAAAATCCTTAAAGAGAACTAGTCAAAATATTCAGTAGAAAACGTAAACTATGTATCGAAAATAAGTTATTTTATTCAAAAATGGTATTTAAACACACTAAAAAAGTTATAAAAAAATCTTAAAAATCATTAATTACAGTAAAGACCTAAAACTAAGTTCGTTAGCACGTTTTTGGGATGTTTCATTTGGAACGATCTTTCTGTGCGGTTCAATGACATGAAGTAAAAATTGTTTCTCTTCCTCATTCTTAGTGAAGATTGTATTATAATCTTCAAATAAAATTTTACATTCCTCTCCGTCATGCCGTTAACTACATGCAAATTTCTTATGTAACTTTTACGTCGTAGGTAATTAACGTTGTCACTCCAAGTCTTAGGAGTAGATGCAAGAAAGAGAGTTTGATGTCTAGAACTGAGAGCATTTTCAGTGTTCATTGAGATGCAAAGACTTTTTTTTTCAATGACCGGTCGCTGCCTTGAAGGCTTGGGCCACAAAGGCCCGAATTGTTGCCCTTTTTATAATGGGGGGCACCTAATAGGTGGATCAACGTTGCCCCCAATGAAGGGATGGACAATGACGACCGCGCCCACTCGGGGATCGAACCCCGACCGCCGAGAGTTCAACCCGAAACCATAGTACGGTGCTTTACCCACCATACAATCCGGTCGGCTGAGATGCAAAGACTTCTAATGCATTGTGCATTTGTTCCGGGCCACACGAACGAATTCATGCTGCAATGGAGTAATCAGTCTCACAGTCGGAAAGTAAAACTTTTATTTTAAAACAGAAGTAACCAATTAAAATAGTAGAAAAGTTAATATCAGAATAACGAAATGAAATTAACTATCTGATTAAAACATATATGATGAACTACATCGCACTGATTTGCAACAAAAAAATCAAGATGGAGTATTTTTCACAAAAATTACAAAAACAGCATTCTATTGAGCAACCTCTTCCGTTAAAGCTGGGCAACTGAAACTATGCAGTGTTACTACTATGGACTCATGCTATAAATTTACCAGATGATGAAACTGAAATTTTTTTTTTTTTTTTTTTACCACACTAATGTTCAGCCATTAATAGAAATTTTAATTTGTGTAAAAATAATTTTTAAATTTATATATTGTGCAAGTAATTAATGAACCTTAAATAAATTAAGCCTTTATTTTGAATATTTTTAGAAATCATTGCAGACTCACTTTGAATCATGATTAAAAGAAATATCGAAAAAAAAAAAAAAACAAACAAACAAAAAAAGAAACTCGGCTGTTCGAGCCTCGTAAGGGGGTGACCGCCCTGAACCCCTCTAATTTTTTAGTTTCATTATCGCCATATTAGAACGATATTAAATGACTACGTTATTTTATCTCTTACTACGTTTTCTTTTTCTTTTAATCTTCCTTTACATTTATTTCATCGACTGGAACTAGGAGAGTTTCCAGATCTCCCCTTGCAATTACAAACGTGGTCGATGATAACCAAAGTACGAGTAACTTATACAATTTTAAGTATCTATCTTAACACACCAAAAATTTTGCTTTTCGTTATTTGATATTGTTGAGAGCTTTAGGCGAGTAGGGTTGCCGCATTTCGCCTGGTAACCCTATGTTGAAACTTTTATGATTGTAACCTATTTATAGAAAAATACATGTGATACATATTCTACAGCTTACGAAATATTGCAACAATAGATTAAATCTGTTGTGGACAAATATTATTTAAATATATGTAAAAAAAGTAAACTCGGCTGTTCGAGCGTTGTCAGGGGAGACCCCCCCCCTGAACCCCCTAATTTTTTCGTTTCATTATTGCCAAATTAAAACGATATTAATTGTCTATGTCATTTTATCGCCTCTGTAACCTATTTATAGAAAAATACATGTGATACATATTCTACTGCTTACGAAATATTGCAACAATAGATTAAAGCTGTTGTGGACAAATATTATTTAAATATATGTAAAAAAAGTAAACTCGGCTGTTCGAGCGTCGTCAGGGGAGACCCTCCTGAACCCCCTAATTGTTTCGTTTCATTATTGCCATATTAAAACGATATTAATTGTCTATGTCATTTTATCTCTTTCGTGTATCATCTTTCGTGTATTTCGCCTGGTAACGCTATGTTGAAATTTTTATGATTGTAACCTATTTATCGAAAAATACATGTGATGCATATTCTACAACTTACGAAATATTGTAACAATAGATTAAAGCTGTTGTGAACTAATAGTATTTAAATATATGTAAAAAATACACTTGATGCATATTCTACAGCTTACGAAATATTGTAACAATAGATTAAAGCTGTTGTGAACTAATAGAATTTAAATATATGTAAAATTATGTCGCATACTTTTATGTCGCATTTTTGGGACAATTTTCAAAAAAGGGGGTGAGAGATAAAATGACATAGTCATTAAAAAGAGATAACTTTTAAAATGCTTCTCCTTAGAAAACAGTTTGCAGGTACTATCACATATTTGAATTGCACAACTGACTTTAGCTTTTATAAATACAAATCGTATGCCACAATGTTACGCATTTAATTGCATGTGTAGAATATGCATGTATTACATGCATATTAGGCATACAAAATACAAAGTGTATCTCAGTCTAGTATGGATAGACGATGTTTTGAAATACCAGTCAAAAACTGACGGAATAATTACGAAAAAAAAGTTAGAAAATAAAATTATATAATAAATTTACTATAACAAAAATATACAAATAATAATAATAAAAGAGGCTGCCCTCCAAAACTTAAATTCAACTTTTGTATTCGTTGAGTTCTTTTGAAATTCTTATCAGGTATGCTTCGAACTAACATTTGGCGAATGTATTTTTGCAATGAGAACCAACTCTGCGCTACTTGATGCTTTAATTCCAGAATAGTCCAAAACTAATAACCATACATTGCCATGCATAATTGCCATAAAAAGTAACAACCATGCATACAGATCATTCTCAAAAATGTTACAAATTACGTCCCTTGCATTCAGTGGCAATGAGTTTCCTTTATTTCTTGTTACAACTTTAGAATAAAGCTCTAGAAAAAGAAAGTCTTAACACATTATTTGGTTTGTTTTAAGATTAAAAATCGTTACAACTAGCGTCTAAGACACAGGGTGCTTCATGAAGGATTTATAAGTTTGAGAATAAATAACTGAAAAACGGCTTTTGGTAGAAGTATGAAACTTGTTTTATTTTCTCAAACAGAGTCTTAAGAATTTGATACAGAAGCCACAAAATTATAGTTATAAATTGAGCTTATAGATGGCGCTGAAAGCTGCAAGAGGCATCGAAGAAAATTCTGATTTGTCGGACACTTGACCGCTCCTTTGCCCAAAACTTATCGTTTGGGCTACGATCTCTTGCAAAGGCGCCATTGGATTTTTGTATTTGTGTATATTGTGCTCTTGAAATTTTGACGCCATTCATCAACTGTTGGATGACTGACAGAGTACGGCATGCGTACACAATGTTTGCAAAGTTGCAAATGAAGTTCACCAAAATGAAGCTCAGTTTTTGCAAAATGAAGCTCACCTACACAATGCACAAGACGTTTTTGAGTTTCTGGAGGAATAATTCGATGATAGAATTAGGCTAGCTTTTAGTATCACCCACCCAAATTCCTCGTCAAAAGACGTCGCCAAGCCTGGTGATAAATTGGCAAATGTGGCGACCCAAACTGTTTAATGAATTCACGTTTTACACCGCCAGGTCCAATTAAGAGAGATATAATTCGCCAATCTGCAAGCGTCGATTACAGCTGCGTTTTTTTTTTTGTAGACGTTTCGGGAATTAAATCATTTATGCTTTGAAAATTGGTG
Source organism: Cheiracanthium punctorium (assembly GCA_038373885.1). Taxonomy (NCBI): domain Eukaryota; kingdom Metazoa; phylum Arthropoda; class Arachnida; order Araneae; family Cheiracanthiidae; genus Cheiracanthium; species Cheiracanthium punctorium. Next base: position 165,936 of record JAWZYV010011937.1, on the reverse strand, counting down.
GATGTAGCATCTCGAATGCCATGTAAAACATGTATGTGCTTTACTACGCTTTATTGAAAACGAGTCAGTGTTGTGATGGTAAAGTAAATGGATTTTAAAGGAATATAAAGAGCAGGAGTTTCGATTTTTCAAATTAGTGAAAAAGTTTGGGAAAGCCAAGAGTTACGAACAGATATTTTATGTATAAGTTCACACATGGAATTACGTTTAAATATGCTGTTATTGTCGACGATATTGAGTTTAGAAACAAGATAGCAGCCGCTTTTAATCGGGACTTGCATCGAGAAGTTAATAGGTAAGCTTTTTAAGTTTGAGTTTTCAAGTTTTTGGGAAATTGAGGAATTGTAAATAGATATTTCATGCATGAGTGTACGAGGTTTAAATATGTTATTGTCAACGATTTTGTGATTAGAAACAAGATGGCCGCCGTTTTCAAGCCTGGAGTTGCGTTGAGAATTTAAGTGGTAAAGTCTTTTGAATACGCCTTTTACGATAGGATTTATTTGTGCAATGACTTTTTGGAGGTAATAAAGGATATTGGGAGAATTTTAATTATAAGGTTTAGGGAGTTATTCGTTGACTAGGGATTGCTGATATTTTTTTGTTCGTATTGTTGTTATAGAAAGGTTTCTGTAGCGGAAAAAAAGTGATAATTTTAAAATTGATAAAAAAAAATAAGAAGCTATATAAAATGACATGCATATACTTTTACTTTCTCTTGGTTAATAATATCGTAGTAACTGTGGATAAAAGTGTAATATGTTTTGTGTCTTGAAAAAAGATGGCCGCTATTCTGGAACTCGGGAGTTTCATCAAGAGCCTGAAAAGTAAACCTTTTAAAAAACACGGTACTTGGCCCCAGTTTGGTGAAAAACAAAAGGCGCCAAAAATGGCGGGAGGGCGATACTAAAGCTGTTCCTAGAATTATTGCGTTGAAATATTCGATAGGTATGGGAAAAGGCATGCTTTGACTTCCGTATTCTGTCGACCTCACCCCCTTCCCCAACCCCCGAAATTTTTTCCTGTTGTGTAGTGTGGAAGATGCTCATATTAAATCAATTTTGATGCAATTTTTATCGGTGTCCGAGCTCTCTTTCTGGCATCCATATTTCCGCTTATACAGCAAACTATCGGTGAAATTTGTAATTAAAATTCTGTACTTAAGAATCAAATTCATACTTTTTTTAAAATTAACATATCACTTGTTTCATGCTTCTATCAGCTTTTTCAGTTATTCATTTCAAAGTTAGGAGTTCTTCGTGAAGCACCCTGCATATACATAACATTTAGTGCTTTCTCAAAATCTTTACTCCATCTACATAAATTTAAAAAACAAACAGTGATAAATTTATAAAAGCAAGACAATTTTCTTTTAATGGGATACCTCATGAAATATTACATTGATGCTTCTTTTATACATTATAAATAGTTAAATTTATTCACTTTTTGCAATTTATTTACCTTAAAAATTAAAACCAAATGCAATTATAATGACAAAATTTTAATAACACAATTTAAATGAATGTAGTGTAAAATTATTTGTCCAACGTAACAATACTTACGTATACTATAATTCTGTTGTTGCATTATTATCAAAAAACAGTGAGTGTGGCAGTGTAGAGTTGCTCGTGTAATTCTGTGGAATTTTGACGAATCAGAGAATTTTTTCCAAAGTTATCGAAAAACTAATTCAGAAATTATGTATATTTCAGAATCTGCTATGGGCATAACCACAGACAGTGAAGAAGGGAACAATATGTCAGTACGTTTGATGGATATAACTGAAAAGTAAGTAGTGCAGAAGTTTGCTAAAATTGTTAAGAAGCTAAAATAGTATTAGCTTACAAAATAGTTATAGTAAATAGTTACTATTATTTTCATGGTAGTAGCTTAAATAACTGCAATTTCCCGCTTCTAATGAATGGGTCAGCGGTCTACTGTAGATCTGACCGGTACTGGGCCGCAAATGTTGGTAATTTCATTATGGGGACGCGTATTGAGCAGACCAGCATTGCTCTTCCATGATTGGCCTAATTTTCAACCAATTCCAAATGTGAGACCTGCACGTGGATTGGCACCCGCAGAGGTATCGTTTGAACATGGAGGAGATTGGAGTCACGACAGATTTTACCTGTACCAGCTCTCTTTAACGTACACGGTTCAATAGCAGTCCAGCCGAGAGAGGTTTTGACTCATCCAAGCACTGGCCAAGTCGGCTCACGGTCAAGAAAGCTTCGCTTAGCATCGCAGGACTTGACCGTTACATGGGCTGTTGTGATCTTAGTTTGTTTTAAGGGATTACCCCTGTTTTAAAAATTGAAATTAATTTTTCAAAATCAACACTGCCTTTAATATGAATTTGAATATAAATTTGAGTAAGATAAAATTACAATTAAAAGTACTCAAAAAAAATTTGCATGAAATTTAATGCTAAAGAAACATTAGAACTTTAACACATGGCTCTTAAAATAATGGCTGTAATCCTCAGGATTTACTAGCAATCTATTTGCAAAAGTAAAGAAAGTTAAGAATTACCTCCACGTTAAAGAGGCCAGGTAGAATTACCAATTCAAATTGAAATTTTAACACGCTTTTATTAGCTTCATCTGTATGTATGCTGGTATGTTTGTAACCGACTCCTTTGAACTCGATTTTGACCCACTTTAAACGGTCAGATTTAATTTAAACTTTGTAGACTTATCAAGGACCGATGACTAGTACAACAATTTGATAAGTTTATACCATTATCCGACTTTGATGATCCTGAAAAGGATCGTCAGGATTACTAATTTTCTTAAGAGGTTTTTTTTTGCGTGAGAGCGAGAGAGATGGAGCAAGCGCGCGGTCTACGCATGCGTACCACTTCGGCACTCGGCTCAGTACAATGATGTAGAACCTCTCTCGCTATTGGTAACTGTATTCAATGGTATGTTTGGGTAGTTACTTTTTTGAAATCCAGATGGCAAATCCAAAAATTTTACCTCAATATTGTTACATGGATGTTTGTGCTTGTTGTAGTCGTTATGAAACTCGTTTGTTGATTAGAGACCTATTTTTCCTTTTAACTACTGAAGGTAGCATTTAACTGCTGGTTAATTAATATTTTTCTGCACAGCAGGGGCGTGGCCAGAGGGGAGGCTGAGATGGCTGTTGCCCCCCCCCCCGAAATGGGGTCCTTTACTTAGCGGATCCTTTACAATTTGATATTTAGCTTACAACTGAACCTTAGCTTTAAATTTGATACACAACCCACCCCGAAATAAAATCCTGGCTACGCCACTGGCGCACAGGGAAAACTAAATTATCTGACAGTTTGTACTTTCCAACTTAGTGCTCCTTAGTGTCTTATGAGAGATATCGAAAATTAAAAATAAATTTAAATAAATACAGTTTAAAAAAACTAAAAAACACGCTTTTATAGCAAATCGAACTAAAAAGGGACAAATAAAAATCTAGTTTAAAAAACTAAAAAACACGCTTTAGTGATAAACTGAACTAACTAAAAAGTGAAAAATAATTCTTAATATAGAAATAAATTAATGAACGAAAAATAGTGTTATTGTGAAAAAAGCGTGCCATATATCAGTTCTTGAGAATATTCGATCGGTACGATTAGTACAAAAATGATACCAAAAATATAGCACCACACCAACCAAATGATACCAAAAATATAGCATAAAAGTGCCCCACACTTTTTTCACAAAAATAATATTTTTAGTTCATTAATTTATTTCTATATTAAGAATTATTTTTCACTTTTTAGTTAGTTCAATTTATCACTAAAGCGTGTTTTTTAGTTTTTTAAACTAGATTTTTTATATTAATCTCTGATTTTCAGTCATATTGAGTTTATAATTTGCTATTGTTCATACAGGATACGCATTTTTGGTGAAATTTTATTGTAAATAACTAGAGACCAAGGCCCCCAGACTCGCTACGCTCGCTTTTCGTATGAGGCATTTGCCCCTAATCAGGCTTATTCGTAAAAAAGACATAATTTCAACAGACAAAACCCGAAGATTGGATCAGATAGAATGTTACTGAGCTAAGCTACACATTGCTTAGTTCTTGCATCTTCATTGGTACATGGCATCTTCATTGGCTTCACACTACAGTAGACCCCCTACCCCTCATAACACGGAAAATATTTTGTTATGGGAATCCGTGTTGTACGGGTCCTGAGCTATACTCCACCTGGAGTGCGGACTCTGCTTATAATCGCTGGAAAAATTATTTGCACTCCTCAGAAACACAATGATATTTAATGTTGCCATTCAAAAGTTATATTAATTAGAAGCTAAAGCGTAATAAAATCAGAACATCTGTTTCAGCTGTATTTTTAATAATGTAAAACCTATTGGACACAATTTGCGAATTTGCCACCCATGGCGACTTTTCATTATTTGGCGATTGACACATGCCTATTCTACAGCTTACGAAATATTGTAACAATAGATTAAAGCTGTTGTGAAATAATAGTGTGGTGAAGTGAAACAGCAGTAAAATATAATTTTGAGACGGTTCCCATGGGAAGACCACACAAGTGGACCGTAAATTAGAAGAGGCGCCAGGCAATGGACAGTCTGGACACTATAGCACAATGAACTGTCAACGTTAAAATATTTATGGCCGAAAATATTTATGGCCGAAAATGATATGCAAATTTGGCGGGGTATATTCCCGAATGATCCACCTACATGTCTGGGATTCGACGAGAGGATGCATTAATTCCCCGATACGAACAAATCAGAAACTCCAGCCAATGATGTAAGAGGGGGTAAGAAAAGAGGAAACAACCCCGTGGGAGAAGAAAAAAAGACGACAGAACGAGTGTGCTAGAGAAGAGAAGCAGAAGAGAGTTGGGAAAAGGTGTGAACGGACTTAAAAAATCAGTGTGTGCTTCGAATCAATATGATCAAGTTGTGTTCAAAAGAAACATGGAATCAGAGGCTAGATGATGGCTTAAGAGAAAGAAAGCGGTTCCAATAGGGCACGCGTCGATCGTGTCTTGTGTAAAGATGGCTACCTCATCATAATGGTGAATATTCCCTGTAATCTATTTATTATTTGTGTTTCAAACCTTTTGTGGATACCCCTTATCCTCCAAAACCACATCTCCCCCAGACATGTTTAAGTTTAAAATTATGTCAATCTCGTCTGTTAATTAATATTAGTGGAATGACTAAGAATAAATGGTATTTAGTTGCAATTCAAAGAGTCTTTAGTTTTTTTTAGTGTTTTGGTGTATGTCAATCATTTTTCAATTTTTTCAGCGTAATACTAGGAGTACTTGCCAGGCAGGTTATGCGCGGCATAATACCACTGTACGATCATCTTAGGCTTTAGTTTTCATCAAATTTTAACCATAACAAAAATAAACCACCACATAATGGTGCCGTAGAAAAAAGGCAATTTTATGTACTCCTAGTAACTCAAATGATAGTTAAATTAATGATAATAATAATAATAAATATATATAGTAGATTTTTCAAAAATAAAACAAAGTCTGGGAGAGAAATTATGCATCATAATAACGAAGTTACTATCTTGTTTCTCAGTTTCAACAAGAAAAAAAAACCATGCATTGACATTCTTTGAATATTTTATTTGTGTTTTGTAAGTGTTAATATACTGCTACAAAAAAAAATATATATATATACGAAAGAACTTTGATTTTAAAGGTGACAAAGAAGGTATTTTTGTTAAAACAATTAATTTCTCTAATAGAAAGAATGTTGTGAATAAGATAGTTTGTAGTCATTACAACGTATTGACATATAGAAAAATTAAATTAAATAAAATTAAGTAAATAAATAAAATAAATAAATAAATATTTTATTGATGGAATATTATGCAACAATCAGTAGAACTGAACAATTGAATTAGTACTTGCTTAATATGTATGTATTCATGTACAATATTTTTCATTTATGTGTGTGTTGAAAGTGTCAAAGTGCATTTTGTATATGTATAAGGTAACGGAACATATAGTGTTAAAATAGGTAAAATAGTATCTGTAAATATTTAAAGTAAAAAAAAAAAAAAAAAAAAAAAAAAAAAAATGGGTCGTCCCAGAGTTAGACAGGATTCGCCAGAGTCTCTTAGGAATCGAAATACCCAAAGTTCGGCACAAAGCCAGCATAACAAAACGCCAGACACGGGACTAATCCCTCTATTGCCCCGATATTCGGCCGATAGTCTCGAGACAGTTTCTCAAGGTATATAGAATTATTTCCATGTAGAAAAATCACTGCAGATCAAATAGTTCAATGTTTACAAAGTTATTTTTCTCGTTTTGGGCTTCCAGATACGATTATATCGGATAACGGACCTCAATTTAGATCAAAGGAATTAAGGAGTTTTTTAAAATCTCTCAATATAGAGAGTCGTTTTTCGTCGATCTACCACCCACAATCGAATGGGACGGTAGAGCGAGCACAAGGCACGCTTCAGCAGTGTATTCGATGCATAGCAGAGAACACTTTTGAATGGGAAGATGCAAGTGTATGGGCGCAGCTCTATTACAACGCCTCTAAACACAGGGCGACGAATTTCCCGCCGGCGTTACTATTTCTGGGTCGTGACATTAAAATACCCCTGGACAATACAACTGACGTACAGGGACAAAATATTTTCGAATCAAGATGGTCCCAAGAGGAAATACAAATATTTGTGGACAAATTAATTAAGCAGAATTTAAATAACAGACAACAGGCCTGGATATTTCAAGAAAAAGCGGCTAAACCGCAGAACTTAGAAAAACCCGCTAAACATACTCCAATCCACATAGGGGATTTGGTATACATGAGAAATATGCACAAGAAGTGTAAATTTGACCCCATTTTTACCGGCCCTTATAGGGTAATGAAACTATTGCGTAATAATAATTTGTTACTTAAAGAAGTGAATAAACCTCATGTAGAGTCAAAAAAAGTCCACAAAAACCTCATTTTTCGGGTAAAACCCCAGACACAAGAAACAGACTCTGACGAGTCAAAAACCCCCACCCATGGTTATTGGTTACGCAACCGCTCCCAGAAGGGGCGAGAAACAGCACAAACATAGGAAAAGAACAAAAATTCAAAAAAAAAAAAAAGGGGTTCTTACCAGTAGCCGAGTTGTGAGGTCCAGAAGGTCGCTTTTCATGATGCTTGATGTTCAAGTTCAATTGCGTAAATAGATGAAAAGATTGGAATTTCTGTGAAAGGATAACGAAAACGAGAATTACAAAACTGATAGGAAAAAAGAGAAAAACGCGACCTGGAAGGCAATTGAATTTAGCTAATCATAACAGTAATAATAATAAGAATTATAATAATAATGACATGATATATATATAATCAAAAGGGATATCCCGTGTAACCTTGTGCACTGCAGAAAAGCTAAGCTGAAAATGAAGGAAATGTTAACAAACAAAAAAAAAAAAAAAAAAAAAAACAGACGGACAAAATATAATAATGTTGATAATAATAGCAAGCAATAAGATAACAGGCACACACATACGTATGTTAAAAAAAAATAAATAAATAAATAAATAAATAAAATAAAATAAAATAAATAAAAAGTAAAACACAAGTTAGCAAGGCATCAGCTGGTGTTGTCGTTTGGCTTTTGCTGTTGGTAAACAAACCGGCAGGGAGCCATTCCCATGGGGGCGAGTCGTTCGTTAGGATTTGCGGAGAGTCGTTCGTTCGGATGTCACGCATAGGATGCAAGAGAAGGGCAACATGAAAAGACAAAAATATGCATATAAATAAATACCGCACATACAGCTATAGGCGAGACAAATACATAGTACAGTAATTTTACTAAAAATTTTAATTAATACAAGTTAGAATAAAATTATTGAGTTGCGTCACCAGAGTACCTGGGACGGGAAGCTGCAGATTTCCCCTTGGATTTTGGTACTTATCGGGTAATTGCAGGCAATAACCACGATGAGTAAAACGCGCTCTAGAATAATAGAAGACTATTTATTTTAAAGTAAACATAGGGAGTTCACAGAATAATAACCTATCAGACCGCATGGACTTGACATGCAGATCGGCGCTATACAAAATAAAACGTAAGAATAGTAACGTTAAGTTTGTTTCTCTTTACAAAATTACAGTTAATAGGGCGGCATAAGCTTTCATTAACAAAATAATTAAATAACAATCACTTACCTCTACACGACGTTGACATCCTAAAAAAAAAAAAAACACAGGCGAAAAAGGTGCCGAGTCACTCCCGGTGCAGGAGATAAACCGGTTGCCTACAGCACGAGTTGAGTCGTCGAGCTGCAGTTTCCCCCTTTTCCAAACGCGCGGATGTATTATACGCAGTGAAAAACCGGAAATTTCAACCATGAGTTCCGATTGTCAAGCGACAAACAGTTTCGCAGCCGGAAGGATCTGCTTAAAAGGAATACAAGAGGAGAGAGGGTAGTTCCAGAACGCCCGGGTTTAGCGGTGAAACTCTTTTACAGGTACAAACGTGGGAATTTAGAAATGAATTGAATGAGTAAATAAGAACGCATCGATGATTATGGCTAGATATTTTGAAACAGTGGTACGTGAGGTGTACCGTATAAATAAAAGGGTGTGCAATATAGGAATGAATCCCCTGTCTGAGCAAGAAAAAAAAAATAATAATAATAAATTAAAAAAAAAAAAAAAAAAAAAAGGGAAGGAAGACGAGTATTTTCTATGATATACAGATAAATATATATGGGTAACAAGTAAAAGACACACAGGATATTGTATGTTATTCTTAATATATATATATCCATCTCTAATAATATAAATATGGTACATGTTGGTACAGAATGTGTGATTAAACATAATAATGTGTGTACAATCCCATTGGTGTACAATATATTATTTTGAAGAAATTGAGAAACAAGATACAAAGGTAACTCATTAATGTTATTAATGCAAAGTGGTTCGGAAACATTATCGATACTGCCAGATTGAACAAAATCTGACAAAACAAAGCCGCAAAGGAGAACGAAAATGTTCACGTGAAACCACAAAATGCTTGAGACACAACGGGAGAACAAATGTATCACAACTGAGACTTTTGCCGTGTGTAGCTACGCGTGATGGACTATTGTGTATGGACTAAACTCCAACTACTACACGGTAGAACGTAGCACATAATTTGCTACGTATGATGGACTATATCGCATGGACTATACAGGACAAGTGCCAAATTTTAAAACGTAGCACATGTGTAGCTACGTGTAATGAACTAGTGACTGTGGACATTGAATATTTTTTTTCTTGTTTTTTTTTATGTACACGGGGGAGAGATGTGGTGAAGTGAAACAGCAGTAAAATATAATTTTGAGACGGTTCCCATGGGAAGACCACACAAGTGGACCGTAAATTAGAAGAGGCGCCAGGCAATGGACAGTCTGGACACTATAGCACAATGAACTGTCAACGTTAAAATATTTATGGCCGAAAATATTTATGGCCGAAAATGATATGCAAATTTGGCGGGGTATATTCCCGAATGATCCACCTACATGTCTGGGATTCGACGAGAGGATGCATTAATTCCCCGATACGAACAAATCAGAAACTCCAGCCAATGATGTAAGAGGGGGTAAGAAAAGAGGAAACAACCCCGTGGGAGAAGAAAAAAAGACGACAGAACGAGTGTGCTAGAGAAGAGAAGCAGAAGAGAGTTGGGAAAAGGTGTGAACGGACTTAAAAAATCAGTGTGTGCTTCGAATCAATATGATCAAGTTGTGTTCAAAAGAAACATGGAATCAGAGGCTAGATGATGGCTTAAGAGAAAGAAAGCGGTTCCAATAGGGCACGCGTCGATCGTGTCTTGTGTAAAGATGGCTACCTCATCATAATGGTGAATATTCCCTGTAATCTATTTATTATTTGTGTTTCAAACCTTTTGTGGATACCCCTTATCCTCCAAAACCACATCTCCCCCAGACATGTTTAAGTTTAAAATTATGTCAATCTCGTCTGTTAATTAATATTAGTGGAATGACTAAGAATAAATGGTATTTAGTTGCAATTCATAGAGTCTTTAGTTTTTTTTAGTGTTTTGGTGTATGTCAATCATTTTTCAATTTTTTCAGCGTAATACTAGGAGTACTTGCCAGGCAGGTTATGCGCGGCATAATACCACTGTACGATCATCTTAGGCTTTAGTTTTCATCAAATTTTAACCATAACAAAAATAAACCACCACAAATAGTATTTAAATATATGTAAAATTATGTGGCATACGTTTATGTCGCATTTTTGGGACACGTTTTTCATACAATTTTCAATAAAGGGGGTGAGAGATAAAATGACATTGTCATTAATAGATGGAGAAAATCTGCACGGAAAAATTCACAATTTCAACTGAATGAAAATTTCAAAAACTTATTCTCGAGTGTATTCAGCAGACGATAAATTACGATAAATTGCGCCAAGCATTAGAATCATCTCCTCAAAATCGCACAAAACCGTTTAATTTTTCGCCAAATTAAAAAGTTGCATATTTTAGTCTCAGAAAATTTCTAAATAATATGTTTTTTTTTTTTTTTTGAGTATAAAACATTTCATACCTGCTCTGATTTCCCATGCACACGATATTTTAATTTGAAAACAGCCTTACGAATGATCTAGAGAAAAAATATCGTTATTCTTTTATTTTTACTTCACGAGTCTGAATCATTTAATAAACTTGCCGAATGTGCCAACCTAGATAACCTTAAACGTCGCTTTATACACTCTGGGGTTACAATTACGAAATGGCGGAAAGCAAAAATTAGCCTTTTGTGATACGTTTTTTATCGATATCTCCGAAAATAATTCGAATTTTGAAAAATTCGCTTCGAGGTGTGTCGGGAACTGTCATGGAAAATGTCAGTACAAAATTTGGTAGGTCTACGATCACCCGTCGTCGAGCTACGCGAGACAGGGACGTACCCAGGAAAAAATTTCGGGGGGGGGTCCAAACGGTGAAAAAGTCAGATTTTTTCACAAAAAGACTTCATCATTATTATTTTGTTAACAAAAACTCAAATTTCGGAGGGGGTCCGGACCCCTTGAACTACCCCCTGGGTACGTCCTTGACGCGAGACACATTCAAACAAATTAACTAACAGTTTACACATTGTTTTATTAATATAGAAGAAAGTTTTTATTTTGGCGTAAAATGGGCGTAATTCTAACTCATGTTTGTAAGTGTTTGTTTGTTGCCATTCAAAAGTTATATTAATTAGGAGCTAAAGCGTAATGAAATCAGAACATAAGTTTCAGCTGTATTTTTAATAATGTAAAACATATTTGGGCACCTTGCGAATTTGCCACCCATGGCGATTTTTCATTATTTGGCGACTTGCGTACATGTAAAGTTAATAAAAGCTACGGAACAGATAAAATAGCCTGCCACCAATGGCGACTTTTCATTATTTGGCGATTTACACATGCTTACAACCTATAGTTACTGTTCATTTAACCCATTTATGCCTAGCGTCCCTTTTTTGGGACGGCATTTTCGCTATCAGTCGAAAACGTTATTTATTTTTCCTAACCTTTATTCGCGAGATTGAACCTCAATTCCACAAAATATTTTAATATGGCAAAATAGGATGTTGACATTTCATTTTTTATACATAGTGATTTTAAATGAAATCATCCCTTGTTCAAAAAGTTGACATCAGAAATTTATCAATTACTGCTGGTGTTAGCAAAAATCGAAGAAAGTCGCAAAAATATCCAGGCATGAATGGGTTAAGGTTACTGGAAAACCGTTATCCATATTTTCATTTACATAATCGTTTGCAGATTGGCGTACTGAGCACCACGAATTATACCATCTCGTCGCACTTGCAAATATCCAAAGTGTACTATAACTGCTATAATGGCATAGCTAACGCCGCCAAATATTTCTACTGGTAGCAAATAATCCAGCTGGACGAGAACCGGCTTTAAAATAATCTGCAATTTAATTATTTTTCATTTTCAAGATATTAGTTATTTTGTTTTGGAAAAACGAATAATCGCTTTATTCTAAACTCCTGTTATCTAAGCAAACTTACTATTTGAAAATTGTCAATTTTGTGTAACACATTTTGAGTTACTTATTTCATATAGTTTTAATTTTGACGTAATATGGGCGTAATTCTAACTCATGTTTGTAAATTTCACGCGATTCTAGATACTTGGAAACGCTTTGTTGCAAAGGAATGAATGATTTTATGCCAAATCTGGCAACCATTCGGTTTATTTTTTCAGTTTTTTATTGATATCTTCTAAAATAATTCGATTTTAGAAATTTAAATCAGATTAGCAGGTTCCTCGGAATTTTTTCAATCTGTGGGTACCTTAGTCGAAACTCAAATCCCTACGGTGTAGGAGGAGGTAGGTTCATAAGCTTTTGACAGCGGCCCTTACTTTTTTTTAGAATAGAGAGATAATAAAAGCAAAAATATCCCTAATTCTTCTGTAAATGAAGCTATTTTAATACCTTTCACTGTTTTACCATTGCAGGCTCTTCAAAATTGTGTCTAAAAGAATATTTAATGTATGGCTGCATTTCGATTTCATATGGAATATTTCTCCTTTTTCCAAGCAATACTCGATGAACTATCAAGAGCTATACGACCTTTACGATAACGTAAGTAGTCGATTCAGTCATTAATTCTGAAAACATGATGACAGAATAATAAAGAAAATCGTATACCCTCAACTTCAATCTAGTATAAGTTTTATTTGAAAAAATTGTCCGTCTGTCAATATAATTTTTAACTTCTCATTAAGAAAGCAATTTATTTTATTTTGTAGTTGAGTGCTTAGCAAAGAGTCGCAGCTTTGAATTATAATTATAAAAAATTAGATTTTTAATCTGTAGTTCCAGAATACTCTGCAATTCCTGGGTTGGTCGTTCCAAAGTCCAGTTGGTGTAGAAAGTTCTAGTAAAAAGTCCACTGGTCAGGATGGAAAACAACTTTATTGCTTCTAGAACTTAGTCGAACAATCAATTGTACAAAAATCCCAGGCACTAACGGCCAGAAGCTCACTTACAACAGTCCACTCAGGACCGAAGCTCTCAAAAATGCTGTAATTCTCACACAAAATAGAACACATCCACAGGTAAAAAATCAGTGGAAATATTCGAGGGATAACGCTAACAGTCCTTCAAGACTCAGCAATCAAGAATTTACACACAGCACTTAATTCAAAGCTTCATAAATTACACCGCTTCTATCACAGAGCAAAGCGCCGTACACATCGGCAGCTGGATCAGCTCTCGACGGGAGATCACTCCACTGAACTATCGGGACAGCGCGAGCTTGTATTTATAGAGGATGAAGAAAGTACAAGAAGCTTCCAGAACAGTCTATTTCTCGAGCATTCCAGATAAAGCACGAATTTTGATTATAGTCATAGAAAAGAAATATGAGGCTATTATGAAATTTTAATGCAGCAAAAGCAACTTCACAGGCCCCATTGGAAAAATCGCGCCAAATGACCAAAATGTCACCACGCTTGGCGACTTTTGGCGAAATATCGACAAATTTGGCACCAAAAATAAGTCCCCAAAAGTGAAGTTACCGAAGGCCTAGGACCAGTATTTCTTGAGGTTTCTAGAACTGCCATAGAAAAACAATGGGGGAAACCAAAACCTCCGTATCTCCGGTTCTACTTGACTGATTTTGATCCAACAAAAAGCAAAATTTATCTATTTGAAGCGTAGAATACGAATTTTGAACTCTTTTAAGCCCCAGAACAGCGGGTTGCCCCAAATATTGGTAACATTGCCCCCTTCCCAAGGACTGCACGTTCCTGGCAGTACAATCCCCAGTTAGAGGTCACACAAATATCTACAGTATCGAACATTTAACAAGGTCTTAACAACATAATTTAAGCAAGTAATCAATAAACATAACAAGCAAATACACACTAAAAACATAAATAAGCATATTAAACTATTACACTAATAAAGAATAAACATAATAAATATATTAGTTAAACCGTTTTATTGAAAATAAAGATAATAATGATTTAGCTAATGTACTAAAAGCTAAAAAATAATTCGGTAGGTCCTAGGTACCAGTCATCACACCACTCCGCTCATCAGTCTAGGACATTGATCAGACAAAAAAAAATAAAATTGTTGGGCGCGTCAAATTTCTATAAAATCAACCGCTATATCATTATAAATGCTATTTACATATTTACTCATGTTACGCGACGCCGAACGATTTTATTTTTTTTGTCTGATCAATGTCCTACTCTGATGAGGGGAGTGGTGTGATGACTGGTACCTAGGACCTACCGAATTATTTTTTAGCTTTTAGTATATTATCTAAATCTTTATTATCTTTATTTTCAATAAAACCGTTTAACTTAATTTTTTTTTACTTAATTTATTTTGAACTTTTTTGTTTTTAATTTTGTTACTTAATCTTTCTCATTCTATTTAGTTCATTTAGTGCCTCATTATTACAAGGTTTGTTTCCTGACTATTTGTTGTAATCTAACTCCGGAGTCTTATATTTGACGCCAAATTTGGCGATTTTCACCAAATTTCCCCGAAATTGGTGCTGTTTCATGATATAGATTATATTAAATTGTCTTATCATCAGAACTAAAGATGTGTATCAAATATCAGATCAAACTAAAGGTGTGTAATATAAAATTTGGCAATTTTCACCAAATGTCGCCGAAATTGGCGCTGTTTGATAATAAAGAATATATTAAATTGTATTGTCATCAAAACTAAAGGTGTGTACCAAATATCAGATCAAACTAAAGATGTGTAATGTTTGAAGCCAAAATTGGCGATTTTCACCAAATGTCGCCCAAATTGGCACTATTTGATGATACAGAATGTATTAAATTGTATTGTCATCAGAACAAAAGGTGTGTACTAAATATCAAATCAATCTGCCCATAGGAAGAGGGTCAAATTTCAATTACTAAATTTGACCCAAACAGGACAAGCTAAATAAAACCGTTTAATAAACAAATACACATTAATAAAAGCCAATATATTAGAAATATGTTCACTAAATATGGCGTAAGTACTGGGAAAAAGAGAGTTGAGGGAAAAGTAAGAGAAGAAAAAGACAGGAAAGAAATGACAGATTAAAGAAAGGAGGAATTACGCCACCTCCCATCCCATGGTCTGATATTCAAATAACTAATTACAACAGTGGTAGATGGCTAGCCGATCGTAATAAACAACTCTTAGTTTCGAGTAAGGTGATTTACGAATCCGTACGACAACGTCATTCAGTCTGTTTTCCATGTACTTCTGTGGCGATGAAGGCGTACTTGGAGGGCGACCAAACACCAAATCGGCGGGAAGAGGAAGATCTCTTCCGAATAGTATCTGCGAAGGTGTGAAGCCGGTATACTCATGGGCGGCACTCCTATAGTCCAGCAGGAAAGGGGGGAGTTTCTTGTCCCAGTCCTCTTGATTTCTAGATACCGGGAGTGCGAGGTTGTTCACAATAGTGCAATTAAACTCTCCACCATGCCGTCAGATTGTGGGTGTAAAGGCGTGGTCTGGGTTTTGTCTATTCCGAGAAGTTCACACAGTCCTTTAAAAACTGCAGAGGTAAAGTTCGTTCCTTGGTCGGAATTAAGTTGCAGAAGGGTTCCATACCTGGAAATCCATTCTTGCACCAGTACCTCAGCTACGGTTGTAGCCTTTAGATCGGGAATATGATACGCTTCAGGCTATTTATAAAAATAATCTATGACAACTAGGATGTACTTGTTGCCATCTGAAGTTCGCGGAAGAGGACCCAAAATGTCGAGGGCAATTCTTTCGAAAGGCGCTCCTACATTATAACGATGTACAGGGTTGTCCAAATTAAACTTCCCAAACTCAGAGGCATGAGCAGAATGTTGTATGGGTCATAATGTGATGAAATTTTGAAAACAGACACTTCAGATCACGCGCTCGTGATTTATTTAAAAAAAATATTAGTACAAGAAGTTGCCGATAGGTGGCCCTGCAGATTAACAAGAAGTTCTGCAGATGTTCTATATGTGTGCCGTGGTCGAACAGGACACATCAACAGCACGAAAAACAGTTGGCACACTGACAACACCATGTGGCGATTGGCTAGTGGCGTCCACGACCGCCAAAGCAACGTCTCGTACGCGTGCAGAATCCACATGTCGTCCTGTACCTGGTAAAATTCTCAGCTGTCCGGTTCTTTCGGGACACTTCATCATGTCTCGTAAAGCGCGTGGTGTCATTGGTCCTCGGCGTAAGTTCTTCAGCCGACGGAATGCTCTTATCGCAGTACAGGGGTTCACGTCATTCTGATAAAAAAGGCTTTGTCTTTTAAAGTCGTCATTGTGCATCAGCGAGCTGAAAACAACTGCCTGTGCAGCGCCTGTCTTCCACTTTTGTAGGGCTCGTCTTTTCGATACATTGCGCAGAAGCTTTATTTCTGCAAATCATGTTGTTGCAATATGCAAATTAGTGTTACAGCGCCACCTGTCGACAACTTCTTGTACTAATAATTTTTTAAAATAAATCACGAGCTCGTGATCTGAAGTGTCTGGTTTCAAAATTTTATCACATTATGACCCATACAACATCCTGCACAGGCCTCTGAGTTGGGGAAGTTTAATTTGGACCAGCCTGTAGTTTTCCACAGCTTCGTTTCTTCAGTCCTTTACGGGAGGCACAGGCGTCACAAGTTTGACACCACTTTTCGACACCACATCGTCTCCAGCCCTAGCCCAGTACAAGCGCTCGTGAGCCTTCTGCAGAGTCTTCATAATGCCAAAATGGCCTCCAATTAAGCCATTATGTAACTCCTCTAGAACCTTCGGAATCCTCGAACGAGGAAGTACTAATTGCCATCGATGCGACTTGACGTCATCCGACTCCTATTTACGTACAGCACTCCACTTCTTACGCGAAGCGAATCCCACAAAACTCAATATTGTTTCGTTGCCGGCCTACATGATGATATTTCCTGGCAGCTGGGCTTAGCGCTGTATTTTCCGATTAATTCTACAATAGGTTTAATGTCGCTATTTGTTAATTGGTCCGCCCGAAGTCACTCCAGGGATCTTGGGATGGTGCCGATGATGTTACGTGCCAGCTGGGCTTAGCGCTGGATTTTTCGATTAACTCCACAATAGGTTTAATGTCGCTATTTGTTAATTGGTCCGCCGGGATTAGTTCGCCAATCCAGGGATCTTGGGATGGTTCGGATGATGTAACTTGGAGAACAACGGGATGTTTCAGATGGTGATTTTTCTTTGCGCTGCAGCAATAGCGACAACTGTCTATGCAGGGCCTTCTCGACAAAGCATCTGTATTTCCATTAGATGTTCCTTTCCGATGACTTATATCGATGTCATATTCTTGTAATCTGTGTATCCACCTGGCTATCTGGCCCTCTGGATTCTTGAAATTTAGAAGCCGGGTTAAAGAGGCATGGTCCGTTCGGAGCAGGAACTTTCGGCAGTACAGGTAGTAATGGAAATGTTCTACGGCCTTGACGATAGCCAGAAGTTCCTTCCTTGTAACGCAATAGTTACGTTCTGCCTTTGAAAGGCACTTGCTCCAGTAAGCAATGACGTGTTCTTGGTCATCTATCTCCTGGGACAAAACTACTCCGACACTCTCCTTACTTGCGTCTGCGTCCAGGATAGTGGCTTGCCAGGGTGAGGATACGACAAGATCGGCGCAGACGTTAAAGGTGATTTCAGTTCGTTGACAGCATCCTCACATTCTTCAGTCCATTGGAATTTTTGTTCCGTTTCTGTCAATTTGTGAAGTGGTCTTGCGATTTGAGAAAAACCTTTCACGAATTTTCGATAGTAAGTACATAGTCCGAGAAAACTCCGAAACTCCTCGATATTTTCAGGAAGACTCCAGCTCTTGACTGCGGACGTCTTTTCGGGATCTGTTCGGACACCGTGGGCAGATATTATGTGCCCGAGATAATGAAATTCCTGACGAAA
Source organism: Cheiracanthium punctorium (assembly GCA_038373885.1). Taxonomy (NCBI): domain Eukaryota; kingdom Metazoa; phylum Arthropoda; class Arachnida; order Araneae; family Cheiracanthiidae; genus Cheiracanthium; species Cheiracanthium punctorium. Next base: position 147,988 of record JAWZYV010011937.1, on the reverse strand, counting down.
CAGGTTGCATTTGGATGGACACAGTTTCAAGTTCGCCTCCTTTAATTTCTGCAGAACCTTTCAGATGTTCTCTAGATGCTCTTCGAAAGTCTTTCCGACGATGATGATATCATCCAAATAAATGAGACATGCTTCGTAGGAAAGCCCTCTCAACACTGTCTCCATTAGACGCTCGAATGCACCAAGTGCGTTGCAGAGTCAAAAAGGCATAACTTTGAACTGCCATAAACCGTGTCCCGTGGTGAACGGAATCTTTTCACGGTTGACGGGTGGAATTTATACTTGCCAGTAGCCACTCTTGAGATCCAGAGTGGAGAACCATTCATTTCCCAATAAAGTGTCCAAAGTGTCGTCTTTCTTGGTAATGCCATTCAAACGTCTATAGTCAACGCAGAACCGGGTGGAACCATCCTTCTTCCGGACGAAAACAATCGGCAAGGCCCAGGGAATAGTCGATGGCTCGATAATGTCATCACGCTGCATCTCCTCAAAAAGTCTACTCACCTCTTCTTGCTTAGCAGCCTCCTAGGATGTTGCTTTATGGGAGAATGGCTGCCTTTGTCTATTCTATGTTGCGTTCACCTCGTACGACCAAAATCACCCGAAGTACGAGAGAAGAGGTCTTCAGATTAAGCTATTACTTTCTGCGCAGCACTTCTCTGTTCTGCGTTAACTTCACGTCTTGTAATAAATCCTTACGTAGTCCTACTGTCGTTTGATTGCAGTTCTTATTAATGCAGGTAACAGGAGTGCATGTTGCCAACACTTCATTTTTCTTTATCACTTTCGACTTGTCAGTCACGTACGTTAGGTACTCTAACAGGAACGTTAGTTTTCGACAAGTCCACAAGTGTTGCACCCACAAGTACACTTCTGACAGAATCACTATTGCTTGAGTGTTCGATTAATCCAAACCGGAATTTATTGATTTCTTTTACTGTTCCAAAAACTAGAGAATCCGATCTTGGGGGTAGAGTGATGTCAGTCTGGGCTATTATTTTTTGAACAGGTAAAATGGCTTCATTTTTAATATTGAACGCAGCTACTTTTTCTGAGTCTGAACGAAGCTCAATTTTTTTAATGTCCAAGTTAAATTTATGTGATTTTAAGAAGTCCAGTCCGAGAATGAAAGAGCCCATAATATTGGAGACATATGGTACCACATGGTTGTATCTCGCATTTACAGATGTGATTTCCACTCTTGCTTTTCCGCCCACTTCGATCTTGTCACCTGTCACAGTCTGGAGGGACAGCGAGGGCGGAGTCCAGATAGTCTTCAAATTTAATTTCTTAGCCAGATCAGTTCCTATGATGGTTACATTAGCTCCAGTATCAATCACCATGTGGCATGGAGAACTATTTACGTAACTGAGTACGAAGTGTCCATTCACCCGCCATTCACCGAGGAAATCTGCAAGACTTTTAAGTGAGGCTTTTGAATATCCCGCGGCCTCCGTTCCGCAATGTTGTCTCTCTCCCGTCTTCGTTCATGGGCTTCTCTTGTATACTGGTGTCTGCGATCTTCACGACGGCAGTTCTTTTGTACGTCACAGTATTTTCGTAAATGTCCCTTACCACCGTACCTGCAACATTTAGCTTGCCTTGGCTCTGACTGTACTTGTCGTTCCACCAGACTTTCGAGGGTCTTTAATTTATTAATCTCTCCATTTCTCCATCCGTAGGCTTCTGGAACGACACAGATCTAACAGTATGCTGCTCTTTTCTTACGGCCAGCTGAGCTGCTTCCAACCTCATAGCGAATACGAGGGCGGACCTGAGATCTTTATTGTCCGCCAAGATCAATGCTTTCTGAATTTCAGAGTCCAGGAGGCCTTCAATAAAATGTTGCTTTGCAACTTCTTCTCGAACGTCATAGGATAACTGCCATAGGCTAGATGACACAGCCTATCTATGTCGGAAGCCAGTTCTTGAAGGGTCTCTCCAGATCTTTGCATCCTTGACTTTAGTTTTATTTTACTATACTCTTTCTTGCACTTCTCTCCAAACTTCAACTGAAAGGCACTGGCAAGGGAGTGAAAATCTCCTATCTTCGTCGCTCCGATGGTTTGTAGTACGTTAATTGAGTCTCTGCTGAGAGAAGCGGCCAGTTGGTTCTCTTTCTCGGAATCGTCCCAGACATTAGCTTTCGCGACAATTGAAAATTGGGTCTTGTATGCTTCCCAGGGAGTCTTTCCGTCGTAAACTGTTAGTTTCACTGCTGGGCGGCGTGACGACAACCTCATGTTTTCGGCAATTTTCCCAGCTTCACTAGAGAGTCCAGTTTTACTTTAATTTTATTTTCCTTCAGTCCGAATTTCATTTCTTCCAACCCGGATTTTATTTTCTGCTCCAGTCCGGACTTCATCTCGTCGTGTGGGGCTCTTAACTCCAATCTGATTTTCACACCGTCGTGTGCGACTCTTAACTCCTCCAATCCGGTATTCATTCCATTGTGTGCGGGTTATAACTCCTCCAATCAGTTTTTTAAGGTCTTCCATTTTTCTTGCCCACACCATGCACTGGAGAATTTAAGTCTTTATTTAGAATCCCGATTCTGACACCAAATGTTGCAGAATATTGTAATATTCCTGGGTTCGTCGTTCTAAAGTCCAGTTGGTGTAGAAAGTTCTAGTAAAAGTCCACTGGTCAGGATGGAACACAACTGTATTGCTTCTAGAACTTAGTCGAACAATCAATTGTACAAAAATCACAGGCGCTAACGGCCAGTAGCTCGTTTATAACAGTCCACTCAAGACCGAAGCTCTCAAAAATGCTGTATTTCTCATACAAAATAAAACACATCCACAGGTAAAAAATCAGTGGCAATATTCGAGGGATAACGCCAACAGTCTTTCAAGACTAAGCAATCAAGAATTTACACACATAACTTAAATTCAAAGCTTCATAAATTACACCACTTCTATCACAGAGCGAATCGCCGTACTCATAGGCAGCTCGATCAACTCTCGACGGGAGATCACTCCGCACACTGAACTATCGGGGCAGCGCGCGCTTGTATTTATACAGGAGGCAGAAACTACAAGAAGCTTCCAGAACAGTCTATTTCTCGAGTTCTCCAGATAAAGCTCGAATTTTGATTATAGTCATAGAAAAGAAATATTAAGCTATTACGTGATTTTAATGCAGCGAAAGCAACTTTACCGGCCCCATATGGAAAATCACGCCAAATGACCAAAATGTCGCCAAGCTTGGCAACTTTTGGCGAAATATCGACAAAATTGGCGCCAAAACCGAAGTCCCCAAAACTGTAGTTACCGAAGGCCTAGGACCAATATTTCTCGAGATTTCTAGAACTGCCATAGAAAAACAATGGGGAAACGGAAACCTCCGTATCTGCGGTTCTAGTTGACCGATTTTGATGCAACAACAAACAAAAATATATCTATTTGAAGCGTAGAATTTTGAACCATTTTAAGCCCCAGAGCAGCGGGTCTCCCAAAAATTCGTAACACTATTATCATCATGCATGTTCATTTTTATCAATTCTTTTAGAAAACTTCTCAACAGGCCCTTTCTTTTGGATTTTTGTGTCAAGGCAAACCTAGAGGAAAGGTATCTGCACTGGGGGGTGGGGATTGCCTTGACCACAGGACTTAAGGTTATGCTCGTTACATCTGGTGAAAACACTACCACTTTGCTGTAGAAATCATCTACACGTTTAATCCAAACGAGCGAAATTCGATCAGTCGGAGCGAAAAGTGAGCCAGCTTTCAAAAGTGAGCTTCTCCTTTAGGAGCGTTTTCGATCACAAGAGCGGAGCGGAATATAACAATAAGCGAGGACGGAATTTCTCGGAAAAAACAGGAAGGGAAGAAAGAAGTTCTCAGAAAAAAAGACTACTTAAAGAGCACTTTCGCGGAAAAAGAGGTCAGTTTCCATGGAATATATAATATATATAATACTCGGCTGTTCGAGCCTCGTCAGGGGGAGACCCTCCATGAAAACCCCTTAACCTTTAGTTTCATTATTGCCATATTAAAACGATCTTAATTGACTATGTCATTTTATATTTCATCTTTCGTGTATTTTGCCTGGTAACCCAATGTTGAAATTTTTAGGATTGTAACCTATTTATAGAAAAATACATGTTATGCATATTCTACAGCTTACGAAATACTGTAGCAATAGATTAAAGCTGTTGTGAACTAATTGTATTTAAATATATGTAAAATTATGTCGCATACTTTTATGTCGCATTTTTGGGACACATTTTTTGGACATTTTTAGTAACGGGGGTGAGAGCTAAAATGACGTACTCATTAATATATAAATCATAATCTTACAGGAAGTAATAATAAATAAAGTTGCTATATGGTTACCCATAACATTAGGGTAACATTTTATTTAGATCAAAAGATTTTTTGTTACCTATTTTGAAAAGAAATTCCTTTATCTACCTGCTGTATACTACATGACTCAAATTTTAAGGAGGAAAATAGTTTTATACACTAAAATATGCTGTGAGAGTATGTACTTTAAAAACAGTAAAACTTAAGATTTACCTGTTATTTTAATCCATAGTTCTCCAAGGTATTATTCCAAATCCATCACATTAAGGCCATCCCAGCCATCAAAGTTATGAGCTAACAAAGATTTCATCATTGAAACAGCGTTGTTTTATATAAATAACTGTTCCAAATGTTGAAATTTTACTAGCCTTCTGAAACTGTTTAAAAATACCAATTTAGCTTTTTCGAAAGCTATATACAACATTGAGGAATCTGAAAAATTTTGTATCCTAAAAAGTATACTTCATGCGTAATTCATCAAATAACAAATAAAATTTGGCCGTTGTTTAACGTAATGGAATGGGAAGCGCGCTCAATAGAATTCCAGACAGCACAGCAAACTTGCAGCAAGCTTGATTTATCAAGTCAATAAGCTTGAATTAAGCTTGAAAATTTCAAGCGTGTAAGCTTAATGCAAGCTTGAATCAAGTGTTCTAGTTTACACTTGCCCAGCTTGCATTAAGCTTGACATTTCAAGCTTGACATAGCAAGCTTAATTTCAAGCTTAAAAAATTTTCCTAAAAAAAATTGCCTAAATACACGGGGCGCCGAAATCACCTCACATATTTTACTTTGCCACGCATTTTCCCCTCTACGCTGAAATTTCAATTTAATTTAATCTGTTTCCATCGAGTGTCCGTGGCTAGAATAGAACCTGGGACCTTTCGGTTCGTAGCCGAGCGCGTTATCCATTGAGCTACCGAAGCTTCGTGCAGCTATGACTAAAGTTTGAAGTGAATTATCAAGCGGTTTTCTGGCCAGATTGATAAGTGGGCCATATGTTATTTGTTTTTTTTTTTATTTTTCCATGGGATGCATCAAAATTAAAATTATGTTATGTGTGATTTAGAGACTCTACTGATAGGGAAATAAACATAATATAAACTTAAGAAAAGCACACGCTTTAAAACTTTCGCAACACTCATGAGCAATACTGCTGGCCAAAATCGAGACATACGACTGATTTTGAAATCAATTTCGTAGTATAATTGTATTTTATTTTAAAGAATTTCCATATTTGGAAATATAGAATGGGTTTACTTACTTAACACAAATTTTGTGTTAAGTAATCTGAAATCAAAGAAACAGATAGTTAAACGTTACTTCGAAATGGTATATCACAGTTGCTAACATCAAGGATGTACCCAGTGGGGTGGTCCAGGGGGTCCGCCCCCCCCCGAAATTTCAGTTTTTGTTAACAAAATAAGAATGATGAAGTCTTTTTGTGAAAAATTCTGACTTTTTCACCGTTTGGACCCCCTCCGAAATTTTTTTCTGGATACGTCCCTGGTTAACATGTATGGAATACAAACACTTTAGTCATTTTTGTAAATATTTCTTAAAATAACAAATAATTGAAAAATTTTGCTATTTTTTAAAGCTAAAAATTCTCTTTACAAATGTGGTTAGTTATTTTCCTACATATTGGTATTCTATATCGATATAGAGCATTTCAAAGAATTAAAAATAAGTTTAAATTAATTTATACAAATGTAAATTTGAATTATTTTCATTGTTCATACTTTATAATTAAAAAAATTATTTAACTTCTGAATTTTTTTTTATCCTTTGTAATTTTATTTTAAAACTACAAAAGTGTAAGATGTAAGATTTTTGGGCCCTAAAATCTTTAGGCCCTGGGCAGTTGCCCCGTTTGCCCTGCCGGTAATATGGCACTGGTAATAAAATAAAACACATCTTTTACGAACTTTCAGCAAATTTGAGGAAGCTAGACAATTAATGTCCATTCTCTTTCACAGATGGCACCATCAACGCTTCTTTAAAAAGGAAAAATCAAGCTAGTATCAATTGTCAAGCTTAAATCAAGCTGTATTTAAGCTTGACAATTCAACTTGACTCCTGCAAGCTTGCTTCCAGCTTAGAATGAGTTGAACTGCCAAGCTTGCATTAATGCGTCAAATTCAAAGAAATGTCAAAATTGATTTAAGCTTATGTGCTGTCTGGGATGGGTTGCCAAAACTTATAAACTCAAAAATTGCCACTTCCATTCTAATGAAATGCGCCAATTTTCATAACATCTCACTGAAGCCGCCTATAACCTTTCTGTGGGCCCCTCCCATACACACACAGTATAATTCGGCGTATCATATACATTTAGTGTGCATAATATATATATATATATATATATATATATATATAATCTTGTAATTATTCAGCTTGTAATTACCAGTAATAACCATACACATATTTATATTAAAATTATTTTGCTTTTGATGTGAAGTTGGGATCTTCGTTTTTCTCAAATGCTGTGGAAAGTGTAAAATGTTCCTTATGTTATGTTTGTGAGGAATTTGAATTTAACTACATACTATCCATTTAGCACGAACGTAGCTTATAAAACTTATCAAATATATGCAAACAAAAGAGTGAATATTCGAATAGTGAAAAGTTTTAAGGAGTGGGGGCTAGAGGGGCATACGCCCCCGTTCATAGCATATACAAGGGGCACAATATTTTCGAATTACCATTGTTTTCCATTCAGGCAAACAGAAGAGGCGCTGAAAACTCAATTTAGCATGTGGTTTTGAATGCTTTGCTGAGGCCCAGAGACTCAGCTAGCGCAGTCGGAGGAGAAGGGGCATTTAAAATCCCATTTGTGAAATTTTCTGTGCAGCTTTTCTCCATCTATTAATGACTATGTCATTTTATCTCTCACCCCCTTTATTGAAAATTGTATGAAAAACGTGTCCCAAAAATGCGACATAAAAGTATGCCACATAATCTTATAAATAAAAATGAAATTCTGTTTGTTTGTGGATTTGATTCGCGTACAAATCCACAAAAATGGACCTATCGGCCTGAAATTTAGCACAGATATGTAAAATAATATAGAATAAATCGTAGTCCACTTTAAAACTCTGAAAGTCCACCCGTTCCCGGAATTTAAGAGATTTTTTTAATACTTTCCACGCAAAAAGCTTTCTGTAATTGTAACCCCTGTAGTGAAAAAAGTGTGAAATAAGGATCGTGGTTGCCATGTGTGGTGATTTTGCCGAATAAAATGTTTTAAATTCTCAAAGTAAAAATAAAAGAATAATAATGATTTTTTTTGTTAGTTTATATTCGTAAGGTTATTTTTTTTTAAATTATAATATCGTGTGAATGGGAAATCAGAGCAGGAATGAAATATTGTATACGCAAAACAAAAAGAATTGAAGATTTCAGAGGCTAATGTGTAAAATTTTTTAGTTTGGCGAAAAAAGAAAGTGGCTGAAATATCGATTTTGAGTAAGTGAGTTCTAGCAGTTTGCACAGTTTTCGGCTTGGCGCAATTTATTGAGAGCTTAAGGAAATAGATTTTTGAAAACAAGTGCAAAGGTTTTATTAGAATACAGCGTTAAATTTTAATGATCCGTGAAGAAATAATGCAGTTATTAAGGGATTTCAAGCGATCTAACTTCAGAATTCTCGCCAATTGAGTACATTGATTTAAGTTGGGGGAATTCCGCCAAATTTCAGAAAATTGAAATCTTCTCATTTAGTACATCGGAGTAACGATGAATAAAACACATTATAGTTGATAATTTTAAAAAATTCGGCTGTATTAAGGGATTCCCCTTTTCAAATAAATGCGTACTTTACTCTTTGGCGGTCGAACCATTTCCCATATTGATTGCTGCTAAGTCAATGCTTCGAATGATTCCCTGAAAAAACTCTTGCAAAATGGCGTATGTTGGCACTTTGGCGAGGCTTAGATTTGAAACTGGATTTTATTTGAGACTGGTTTATATAATAACACTGGTTATAGATAAAAATGAATGTTGGTATGTGTTTATGAGGTTGAAAAACTCCAGCACCGTTGAGCACCGTTGCACCATGAAATTTGGTTCACCTAAGTCTTTTATGATGGAGAAGGTTTTTATGCTATCCGTTTTCCTTAACTTGAAACTTGGTGCCGCAGCACAACGTCGAATTCTATTTCGTTTAGCCGTTTGCTATGCGAATATCGTCCAACCGATTTCGATGAAATTTGGTACACGCAAATATTAGAACACGGAGAATATTTTTCACTATCCATTTCGCTGTAACTTGCCGCTAAATGGCGCTGCAACGCATCAACGTCTATACCGTTCGACTGGACGGCATAAAATTTTTTATACTTACACATTTGAGCACGAAGAATATATTCTAACTGCGTTCCTTTTGATGTTACTCACCACTAGATGACACTGCAAAATGAATTATTATTTTAACTCGCCACTAGATGACGCTGCAGAAGGCCAAATTCTTGACCATTCAAACGGTCGCTATGAAAATCAGTATACATAGCTATTTGAACAATGAGAATATTTTGGCGTTATCCATTTTGCTATAACTCGCCACTTGACGGCGCTGTAGCAAATCATTACTTTCATTAACCACTAGATGGCCCTGCAGTGTATCACTTCTTGACTGTGCAAATGATCGTTATGAAAATTGGTATACATAGATATTTGAACACGGTCGCTATGAAAATCAGTATACATAGCTATTTGAACAATGAGAATATTTTGGCGTTATCCACTTTCCTATAGCTCGCCACTTGACGGAGCTGTAGCAAATCATTACTTTAGTTAACCACTAGATGGCCCTGCAGTGTATCACTTCTTGACTGTGCAAATGATCGCTATGAAAATAGGTATACATAGATATTTGAACACGGGGAAGAGTTTGGCGCTATCCATTTTCCTATAACTTATCACTAGATGTCGCGTCCACACATGAACTTTAGGACTGTCCAGCCGATAGTCATGAAAATTCGTATACATCGATATCTGAATGCGAAGAATATTTTCGCCATATCCGTTTTGCTAAAACTCGCCACTAGATTGCGCTACGCCGCATGGCCTTCTGCACCGTACAAACGATTGCCTTGCAATTCGGTATGCATGATTATTGGACACAATATAACGCGATATCCATTTTGCTATATCTGTTTATTACAATGAATAGTAATCACCACAAATCGTAATATCAAAAAGTCCATTCATTCCCGTGCGAAGAACGGGTACTTCAGCTAGTTTTACATATATTTAAATACTATTAGTTCACAACAGCTGTAATGTATTGTTACAATATTTCGTAAGCTGTAGAACATGCATCACCTGTTTTTTTCTATAAATAGGTTACAATAATATGAAATATGTAACTCAAAATTTGTTACACAAAGTTAACAATTTTCAAATAGTAAGTTCGCTTAGACAACAGCAGTTTAGAATTAGCGATTATTCGTTTTTTCAAAACAGAAAAACTAATATCTTGAAAATGAAAAATGATTAAAATGCAGATTATTTTAAAACCGGTTCGGTCCAGCTGGATTATTTGCTACCAGTAGAAATATTTGGCGGCGTTAACTATGCCATTATTGCAGTTACTTTGGATATTTCCTAGGGCGACGAGATGGTATAATTCGTGGTGCTAAGTACGCCAATCTTCAAACGATTATATAAATGAAAATATGGATAACGGTTTTCCGGTAACCTTAAATGAAGAGTAATTATAGGTTGTGAGCATGTGTAAATCGCCAAATAATGAAAAGTCGCCATTGGTGGCAAGCTTTCCTATCTGTTCCGTAGCTTTTATTAAATTTACATGTACGCAAGTCGCCAAATAATGAAAAATCGCCATGGGTGGCAAATTCGCAAGGTGTCCAATAGGTTTTACATTATTAAAAATACAGCTGAAACAGATGTTCTGATTTTATTATGCTTTAGCTCCTAATTAATATAACTTTTGAATGGCAACACTAAATATCATTGTGTTTCTGAGGAGTGCAAATAATTTTTCCAGCGATTATAAGCGGAGTCCGCACTCCAGGTGGTATATAGCTCAGGACCCGTACAACACAGACTCCCATATCAAAATATCTTCCGTGTTATGAGGGGGGAGGGTGTCTATTGTAGTGTGAAGTTTAAATTTTTATGTACCAATGAGCATGCAAGAACGAAGCAATGTGTAGCTCAGTAACATTCTATCTAATCCAATCTTCGGATTTTGTCTGTTGAAATTATGCCTTTTTTACGAATAAGCCTTATTAGGGGCCGAATGCCTCATACGAAAAGCGAGCGTAGCGAGTCTGGGGGCCTTGGCCCCTAGTCGTTTAAAAAAACACAAATTCGTAACTTCCTTTTCGATTTACCGACTTTTGCACACATTTTCATACTGAAATATTTTTACCCTTATTGCAGGTAGAAACTAAAATTGATATAGATAAAACTTTTTCTTGGTCCTCAGTAATTGTGCATTTTTTTTTCTTATCAATACGAATTTACAATACATTCTCAAACATGCACATGATTATGAGAATCATAAAATTCCCAGGCTATATAATTAAAAAGGAAAATAAAAGTAAAAAAAGTAAAAGTTTGGCAAATTGTTACAAATTTTTTGAAAATTTCTTTTAAGAAATAAAATATTGAGAAGAAAAAAAAATTATCTCTCTCCTTTGTTGTTGGCTATAATTATTTTATCAAGAATTACATTAATTTAAAAACATACATAAAATAATGGATTATGTTAATTTATGATTTTTCTGTTAATGTCAAGTTTTGTATTCACAGAATATTTTTGATTGGAAAGAAAAAAGTACTTCTCAAATCCAGACCTCAGAATTGTTTCAAGAAGACCCGAAATTGAATCCTAGACATTACAGGACGTTCGTCGAAGTTTTAATGGAACTACATGTCAAGGACCCTTCATTTACAAAGGATGACTTGAAAGGGCAGTTGTTTACGGTTCTCACTGCTGTAAGTTATACAGAGGGTGTTCACACATTTTTGTAACGATTTTGCAAAGATATATATAGAAGTAAATATAAGAATTTTATTTTCTAACGTGTTTATCTGATAGCCCTAATCCTTGAACTATCATATTACATCTTGATTTCTAACATAAAAGTCCTTTTCTTAAAACATCAAGGCTGATATTGTTCCTCTCCTCCTTCACAATCTTCCAGAGTCCACCCAATGTTTTGGGATGCTGCTTATAAATAGCTTGTTTTAAAAGTTCAAATGCACAGTAATCCATCTAGGAGACACGTCAGGGGACTTGGGTGGGATGCGTTTAAAGGGAATAGCTTCAATTCCAATTTCATTTCTCATTTTATCAAAAAATAGAGCAGTAGATTTAGAGGTATGGCTTGGAGCTTTATCCTGATGGAACATAAGACAGTGAAGATTGTTTGGATAAAGGGATGGAATTTCTTCTTTAAAAATAGGTGTTAAAACATAGTTCTGATAGTAATCCGAATTAATTTTGACATTTTTTTCTACTTTCCTTATTGTAAGTTTTCCGTTATAAGAAAATCTAGTAATAACCATGAAACCTTTAGAAAAACTTTCCTTGTTTTCTCAAAATCAACTTGTTAAGTCCTTTTCTCCTCTTTTACGGTAGTCGATTTACTACTGTAAAAGAGGAGAGAAGGACTTAACAAGTTGATTTAGAGAAAACAAGGAAAGTTTTTCTAAAGGTTTTATGGTTATTACTAATTTTCTTATAACGGAAAACTTACAATAAGGAAAGTAGAAAAAAATGTCAAAATTAATTCGGATTACTATCGACTATTCGGAAATTTTTTACTACAACGATCTTTTTCGATTGCAGTCGGATAAATGTATCCAAGCTTCATCAATTGTAACTACATATTTCCATTTTTCACCCGCCAAATAATTTTCATACAACAATCTACACATAGTCTTACGCTGAGAAACATGTTTCGGTGTTAGGCGATGAACATAATGTTTCTTTTGCTTTGATTAACTTTAAATAGGATTTTATAATTTTGTTCACAGTTGCTAGAGAAATATTTTAAAGATTTTGCAATAGTTCTTTGGGTAGTTGGAATTTCCTTTAAAACGTGAGATGCTACTTAAGGTTTAATAAGAGGTGTACGTATCTTTGATGGGTATGCATTTTTTGCCTTTTCCCCAGTGAAATATAAACTTTGAAGTTTCTTTCATTTCATATTAATTATGTCATTTATTTTACGTGTAGAAATATTAAAACCATGACTTTTACATCTTTTTTTAATAACTGAATAAGAGTGTTTCTCTTCGGAAAGCAAAAATATAGCTTTTGATCCACTGTATATTTTTCGGCGACATTTTAAAGCAAAGAATATTTTTAATGTTGCAGACAATAAATAAGTCTAATTACAATTTGATGCCAATCACATGTTTATTTTCAAATTAATATTTTACTTCATGGAGAAAATCAAAATCGTTACAAAAATGTGTGAACACCTTCTGTAGTACATAATAGCACAGATTGGTCACAAAAGGCTGTGACGTGATAGAGGGTTACATTGGTCGAGGGAGTGTCACAAACTAGTCGCAATGTAATTCGTATTTAACGTGACTTCCCTGTTACGTGGTGGCGAGTACAAAGTGAATTCGCTGTTAAGTCATAATATGGTGAGTGCAGATTATTGCGTCTGAAAAGTGATATCACAGTGGTTGAGTTAGTGACTTGAATTTGACTCGATGGTTGTATTACACTAACATTTTCAGCAATAATAACTGAATAATATGATGTAATCTCACTGTAGGAAAATACTGGAGATTTGTATTTGAATTAAACAGAAAAAAAATATTAAAATTTATGAATTTGAAAAATGTCTCTCCATGTAATTTAGCAACAATCCTAAATATGTCAGGTTTCTTAACAGCAGAAAAAAAATTTAAAAATTTATATTTAATTTTTTTAAATGAAAGAATATATAAAGAAAGATGTTCTGAATTTTATAAAATAATTTATTAAAGTAAAAAAAATAATAGTTCGAAAATTTAATTTATAAATTTATTTAATTAATCCATTCGGTCTTTGGTCGTTTATCATCTAAGAAGGATTGCAGTCGGAACATCGAGAAGATTATAATTGCATAAATCGTTTTGGATTTATGGGACTAAATTTTGGACTGATTGTATCTCTCTTTTCAAAAAAAAGTAAGGGCCGCTGTCGTCGCTGCCGCCGCTATCAAAAGCTTGTTCGCCTATCTTCTCCTAAACCGTGGGGATTAGAATTTCGAGAAACATGTCCACGTATTCGGAAAATTCCGAGGAAACTGATAAGCTGACTTAAATTTCGAAAATCGAATTATTTTAGAAGATATAAATAAAAAAACGGAAAAAATAAACATAATGGTTGCCAGATTTGGCATAAAATCGTTCATTCCTTTCCAAAAAAGCTAATCCAAGTATGTAGAATCGCGTGAAATTCACAAACAAAGTCGAATTACACCAATATTACGCTAAATTAAAAGTATATGAAATAAATAACTCAAAGTGCGTTACACAAAGTTGACATTTTTCAAATAGTAAGTTCGCTTAGACAATAGGAGTTTAGAATTAGCGACTATTCGTTTTTCCAAAACAGAATAACTAATTGTAAATGATTTTAAAAGTGCCATCTTGGCATTAGGAATAATCTGGCAAAATGGTATCTTTCCAAGCAGGGTGAACTTCGCGTTCCAGAATGTTAGAACCCACTATCTTGAAAATGAAAGATAATAACGCGGCGAGATGATATAATTCGTGGTGCTAAATACACGTATCTGCAAAGTATTATGTATATGAAAATATGGATATCGGTTTTCCGAGAACCTTACATGAGCAGCAATTATAGGTTGTGAGCATGTGTAAATCGCCAAATAATGAAAAATCGTCATGGGTGGCAAGCTATCCTAGCTGTTCTGTAGTTTTTATCACAGAAAACTTATAAAGTACTGTTTTCTTAGAGCTAATTTTTAACTATACATATACGTAAATCGCCAATTTATGAAAAAATCGCCATGTGTGGCAAATACGCAAGGTGTCCAATAGGTTTTACTTAATTAAAAATACAGCTGAAACAGATGTTCTGATTTTATTACGCTTTAGCTCCTAATTAATGTAACATTTGATTGGCAACATTAAATATCATTGTATTTCTGAGGAGTGGAAATAATTTTTCCAGCGATTATACGCGGAATCAGCACTCCAGGTGGAGTATAGCTCAGGACCTGTAAAACACGGATTCCTATAACAAAATATCTACCGTGTTATGGGGAGGGGGATCCACTGTATTGTGAAGTTTAATTTTTATGTATAATGGACATGCAATGAATGAATATGCAATGAACATCCAAGAACCAAGCAATTTGCAGCTCAGTAACATTCTATCTGATCCAATCTTTGGGTTTTGTCGCATAAATTCTTTTTTTTACGAATAAGCCTTATTAGGGGCCGAATGCTTCATACGAAAAGCGAGCGTAGTGAGTCTAGGGGCCTTGGTCCCTAGTAGTTAAAAAGTATCAAATGAAACCTAATTCCATCTTTTAGGGGAAAAAAAGTTCAGTTGCTTCTAACAGTTCAGTGAGATTCCATAATATTTTTTTTCTTCTTTTAACTTGCACGGTTCTGATCTAATTACTACACTTAACGCGCGAGACTGGATTTGATTTGATTTGGGATGCTGCCGATTATCTGCACTAGTGATATAGTTCAAGGAGGGTACCCTCCGTGGAGACTTTCTATGTAGTCCTGACTCGTATTTACCGAAGTTTTGGAGAAAACCACGGAAAAGCCCGAACAGGTAAGTCAACGAACGCGATCTGGGTTTGAACCAGGAACCTTTCGTCTCCCAGTGCAGAGCGATATGAGCTTGGCAACTATTCAGGGGCGCGATACTGGAAAAAGAGTTGATTTATTTGTTATCATCTTTGCTTAAAAATGCAATACTATCTTCTACGTTCGTTTCGTGTACAGATAATGTTTGCTGGTGGTGCGATACTCTTAATACTGCGAGTGCATGGACACTAGTGGGATTTTGAGATGCTTCCTTCGACAGGATCAAAATTTAAAAAGCTGAATCCTCACAGTGTAAAAAGAAATAAGTAATATATAAGGTAATTCGGGGTAATATGCTATTTGCGAAAATACACTGGTTTGCTGCTTAAGTTTTTCCGTGTGAACTGATAGCAGCTAGAGATGAGTTCGGGCTCATTTTTTGAAGCCCGAGCGCGTCCGAGCCCGAGCCCGAAATTTCAGCTAAAGACAAATAAAATTAACTACTTCATTAATAGGATACAATAAATTTTGGAGCTTCACACACCTTCTAGTCCCCCGTGCCGCTATTTTTTTTAAATAAGTACGTCTATTTATTCCATGAATCACTTTTTAAAATCTGTTTCAAGGAGTATGTTCAACAAAGGAGAAATGTTTCACGAGCCCGAGCCCGCCCGAGCCCGAACGCAATCGTGAATTACAGAGCCCGATCCCGAGTCGGGCCCGGGCTGAGCCCATGTCATCTCTAATAGCAGCACTCACACTCTTCTGAGAGGTGTCTTATCCCAGTGTACACATGGACTGTGAATTTATCTTAATTCATCGCTTTTAATCACCGTTATTCCGTATCTTCTGAGCATTTAACCTGCTAAATAAGGCTGTTATAATATAGCATTGATCATATTTAAACGTTTATAAACGGATATTTTATTTTAGATAAGATAATAGCGATAGAAGTGAGTTACGCATTATGTTACAGACACACAAAGCAAGCAGAAGCAGCGCTAACTATGCCTCAAAACCAAAATAAGCTCTCTTTTGTGCCATTTTCACCCTATACTCGGGAGAAGACGCAACATAAATGAAATGAACATTAAATTTTAATTTAATTTTTCCCAGACAGCACATAAGCTTAAATCAAGCTTGATATTTCCTTGAATTTGAAGTATTAATGCAAGCTTGGCTTTAGCTTGATTTTAGCTTTCAAAGTGCGCAGTGATGACGCCATCCGTGAAAGATAATGGACATTAATTGTCTAGCGTCCTCAAATTTGCTGAAAGTTCGTAAAAGATGTGTTTTATTTTATTACCAGTGCCACATTACCGGCAGGCCAAACGGGGCAACTGCCCAGGGTCTACAGATTTTAGGGCCCAAAAATCTTACATCTTACACTTTTGTAGTTTTAAAATAAAATTACAAAGGATAAAAAAAAATTCAGAAGTTAAATAATTTTTTTAATTATAAAGTATGAACAATGAAAATAATTAAATTTACATTTGTATAAATTAATTTAAACTTATTTTTAATTCTTTTAAATGCTCTATATCGATATAGCACACCATTATGTAGGAAAATAACTAACCACATTTGTAAAGAGAAATTTTAGAGTTAAAAAATAGTAAAATTTTTCAATTATTTGTTATTTTAAGAAATATTTACAAAAATGACTAAAGTGTTTGTATTCCATACATGTTAGCAACTGTGATATAGCATTTCGAAGTAACGTTTAACTATCTGTTTCTTTGATTTCAGATTACTTAACACAAAATTTGTGTTAAGTAAGTAAACCCATTCTATATTTCAAAATATGGAAATCCTTCAAAATAAAATACAATTATACTACGAAATTGATTTCAAAATCAGTAGTTTGTCTCGATTTTGGCCAGCAGTATTGCTCATGAGTGTTGCGGTACTGAAAGTTTTAAAACGTGTGCTGCTCTTAAGTTTATATTATGTTTATTTCCCTATTAGTAGAGCCTCTAAATCACACATAACATTATTTTATTTTGATGCATCCCATGGAAAAATAAAAGAAACAAATCACATCGCCCACTTATCAATCTGGCGAGAAAACGGCGTGATAAGTCACTTCAAACTCTAATCATATCTGCGTGAAAACTTAGTAGCTGAACGGATAGCGAGCTCGACTCCCAACCGAAAGGTCCCGAGTTCTATTCTAGCCACGAACACTTGATGGAAACAGATTAAATTAAATTGAAATTTCAACGTAGAGGGGGAAAATGCGTGGCAAAGTAAAAAATGTGGGGTGAGTTCTCCGAACGGCACCCCGTATATTTAGGAATTTTGCTTGACAATTAAGCTTGACATTTCAAGCTTGATTCAAGCTTGAAATGTCAAGCTTAATGCAAGCTGGGCATGTGTAAACTAGAACACTTGATTCAAGCTTGCATTAAGCTTACACGCTTAGAATTTTCAAGCTTAATTCAAGCTTATTGACTTGATAAATCAAACTTGCTGCAAGTTTGATGCAAGTTTGCTGTGCTGTCTGGGTTGTGTATTGTACATTATAGGGTAAAATACAAATTAAATGAATAATAATAGCTGTAAAATTATAACAATTATCATTTTATATTTGTTTAATTAACAAAATATTTAATATTGTAATGTAATATTTTACATTATATATAATATATGTGTATGATTGTTTTACATATCTTCTTATTTTTTTCTAAGATGCTAAGAATTTTTACCTTTTGCAGGCCAATGCTCCGAATTGAGAAAATCGAATTAAAAATTTATTTAAAAATTAAATTTCATCAATATTGATTTGGAAAAAATAGCACATGTAGTTAAAAGAGGATCTTATTTTCTGAAATTGATGTTGCATTTCCATCACTAGTGGGAAACTGGACAAAAAAATCACGAAAATAGTCATTTTCATAAATTTTACAGAGCTATCTTGATACATTCCCATCCACTTCAAACTTAATTTATGTGTTTACTTAAATATAAAAATAAATCTTTTATTAATTTTTAATATTTCACTTATTATTTAAACCAGATATGGGCAACCGCCGGCCGGATGTGGCCCTCCACGGCTTTTGGTCCGGGCCTCGGAACATATGAAAACTCTGTATAAGACCCATTAATATTATTCAAAATCCCATGTAAATCCCAATTATGCTGCTTACGATTTCACTAACATCCTGAAGCTTGGCCCGCGGCTTCTCTAACATCCTAAAGTTTGTCTCGCAACTTTTTAAAGCTTGTCCATACCTGATTTAAACCATCCATCAATGTATTCCGTTTTTGAAACCATTGTAAAAGTATAGTCAGAAATGATCCATATTCCCAATTAGGAGCACTAGAAATTTATAAAATATCCCCCCCCCCCTTTAAATAACTAATATCCTTTAAGTAACGCATTAGAAGACAAAATATGCAAAATATATAAATAAATAAATAAAATATGACTGGATATAGAATTCAATACAATAAATAAATTGTTGGTCAGAACTAAGTTTGTGATGTACATCCTCCAAAAAAAGTATTCGAGCAAGAGAGAAATTTCCTATTTTAGATATGCGAATAATAATTGAGTTTTTGAAAAACGCACAATTTCACAGAAATATGGAAAATCATATTTACACATAGCCTAATTCATATTCTATGATAAATTATTTTTAATATACGAAACCAACGTAGGAAATTTATCTCTTGCTCGAATACTTTTTTTGTAGGGTGTATGTAGTACAGGGTTGTCCAAATTAAACTTCCCCAACTCAGAGGCCTGTGCAGGATGTTGTATGGGTCATAATGTGATGAAATTTTGAAAACAGGCACTTCAGATCACGTGCTCGTGATTTATTAAAAAAAAGTATTAGTAAAAGAAGTTGCTGATAGGTGGCGCTGTAACACTTGTAATTTGCATATTACAACAACGTGATTTGCAGAAATAAAGCTTCTGCGCAACGTATCCAAAAGACGAGCCCAGCAAAAGTGGAAGGCAGGTGTTGCACCGGCAGTTGTTTCCAGCTCGCTGATGCACAATGGCGACTTGGAAAGACAAAGCTCTGTTAGTGAAACTTTTCTAGCAGAATGACGAGAACTCCTGTGCTGCGATAAGAGCATTCCGTCGGCTGAAGAACTTATGCTGAGGACCAAT
The DNA here is from genome assembly GCA_038373885.1 of Cheiracanthium punctorium. Classification (NCBI taxonomy): domain Eukaryota; kingdom Metazoa; phylum Arthropoda; class Arachnida; order Araneae; family Cheiracanthiidae; genus Cheiracanthium; species Cheiracanthium punctorium. The sequence goes on along the minus strand of JAWZYV010011937.1, from coordinate 128,792 downwards.
GATACTACGCGCTTTACGAGACATGATTAAGAAGTTCAAAAGAACTGGACAGCTGGGAATTTTACCAGATGGAGGACAACATATTGTGTATTCTGCACGCGTAAAAGACGTTGCTTTGGCGGTCGTGGACACCACTAGCCAATCGCCACATAATGATGTCAGTGTGTCAACTGTTTCTCATGCTGTTGATATGCCCTATTCGACCACGGCACACATATAGAACATCTGTAGAACGTCTTGTTGATCTGCAGCGCCACCTATTGGCAACTTCTTGTACTAATATTTTTTTTAGATAAATCACGAGCGCGTGATCTGAAAAGTCCATTTTCAAAATTTCATCACATTATGACCCATACAACATCCTGCACAGGCCTCTGAGTTGTGGAAGTTATATTTGGACAACCCTGTAGATACTTTTGCGCTAAAAGCAGAGCCTGACTAAGACATTTGGGGGCCCTAGGCCTAGCACTTTTTTAGGGCCCCTATACAGTTATACCCTCTTAGTCATACCCCTTACAGTCAAAGGGCACAAGTATTTCTTCGCAGTGGCATACATAAGCGGGGCGGGGGGGGGCAGGGGATTTAGCTTTAAACTCTCTCTTGCCCAAAATTTTTTAACTTAAAGATCACACAGTCTTAATTTTTAATGTAGAAGTTGCGTTTCAAAATCAACTCAAGTCACATTGATGAATACTACATGGTGGAAGACTCAGGATAGGAACGTGACGTTTGTTTGATCCCTGAATACCCTGGCGTAGTGTGAGGGAACTCTTGTACGCTCAGCGTTACCAGAACATTTAAGAATTACACAATTTTAACAATTGTAATATTTATGATATTTTAATCAAAACTAAATTTCCTTTCTTTAAATTTTAAATTATATCCAACATAACATTTAAAGTCATTCATAGCATCAATTTACTCTTTACAACATTTACGTAAAAGCGCGTCTAGTGTTTCTCCCCAATGCAAGCGGATGGACGCTGGAGGAATCTAGCGTATGGCTTCCATGGTTTCCTGAAAGGGGAAACAGCCACACAACCACATCCAGGCAACGCAATGTCTGAATGTGGCACATATAATCGACCTCGCCTGTGAAGAGTGGGCGTTGAGTAATCAAGTTTCAATCGGACTTAGGAACGCAATGTTTGCTTTTCGCTGCTGTGAACTTGTGGATCAAGTTTCTTCTGAGTAGCCCTGAAAGTCATTGATTTTTTTTTGTCTTTTGTTAGTGCTCCTCGGTTATGATAACCTTTTTGTCATTTTCTTTGTTTTAGTGCCTATTATTTTCTTTTTGTTTTATGAGAGGTAAGTAGCGAAAATTACTCAACGTGACGCTGTTTTATTTTTAATATTATTGCACTGGAACAAATATCACTTTTTGAGATTGAAGGCATTAAGCAGTGATTTAAAATTAAAGTTAAAATAATTGAAAATTAATTAAATGAATCTGTATTTTCAATTTGATTTTGCGTCACAAACTTTCAAAGGTTGAATATTTTGTGTCTGTGTGTTTTATGAGAGGTAAAGTCAAAAAAAAAAAAAAAAAAAAAGGAGAACTTAAATTGTGCTATTTTTTTCTTTATTCTAATATATATTAAGACTGAATTTTATAACTGAAGTCATATAAATTGATTGCATTAATATTAAATTAGAAGCTTTATTATTTTAATATTGTGGTTTTTAATTCGTTTAAAATATATTAGCGCGTTTTTCTTTTTAAAAGAGAAGGAAAAGACAAAAATAATTGAAAACTTAACTAAGAATCATTTATTTAAAAACTTTATTATATCTGTATATCTTAGTTCTGATAATATACTATTTCTTTAAATAGTTACAAATGATTTCAATTGTATTTATGTTTTGTTTGATTTTAATTTCCATTTTAATTTGATTTTGCTAGCATAATTTATTGAGTATGGGTATGAAAAATAGAAAATATTACTATTCCATGTTCTTGCGATCAGGTAAAAGATTAAAAGAAATTATGACTACGAATAACGAAGCTCAGACTGACCCCACTGCTTTAGCAAATAACGGTTTAACAGGTAGTAGTGCTATTGACAGTAGCTCGTAAACATTCATCAACATTACCGACTCTAATACCGTGATCGTCACCGACAGTTTTTCTCCGATGATGACTAGCCATGCAAGTGCTACCAGCATTGTTAGCTCTAATATTTTAGAGTTTATGGCTTTCTACTGTCCTGAAAGCAATATGAAATTTCATAACTGGTTGAGTTATGTTGAAAAAATGTGCTCGGAATTGAATAAAACGGAACAGTGGAAAGTCCAAAATGTTAGTAAATATTTAAGTGGCAGTGCCCTCACTTAATTCGTAAATAACGCCCATAACTTACTAAATACCTGGCGCGATATTGTTGAAGTTTTAAAGGAAAGATTCATTTCGTGCAGTTCATTTTCAATCGCAGATTTTACGAGTTTAAAACTCGAGAACGATTCGGTCTCAGTACCTTATTTTCATAAAAAATTAGAGTTAGGCCTAAAATTTAAGTTTATCCAGTGATTTGATTATGGAGGGATTGACGAGCGGTCTCCCTTATAATATACAAGCATTATTAGTCTTACAAGCCCCCAAAACAGCAACGGAATGGTTATAAATTGTCACGAAATTAATAAAGATATAAAAGTTACCAGAGAAAACCCAGTCACCCTCAGTTTCCAACTATACTAGACCATATCTTCCAGGACCGAGGCTCTTTACACCTAGATACCAGAATCCGAGGATGAGTTATTATTCTAATCGTTCCTTATAACTCGCGAGTGCCATGCAATACTTGGCCTCGACAAGGCAAGATTCACTCAACTTTTCATCCCTTGCATGAGTTGTTAAAATGAAGACGCAGCTGCTTCGGATAGCTAAACACTAGGGCCTCGCACCAGGTTGACCATCTCGCTGAGGTGTATGCTTCACATTTTAAGCAGCTCTATATAATTCAACTGAAATGCGTTACAATGTTTACCAGGGGAAAAATTGCTGACAATATCCTACACAGAATGCAAAAAATAGACCTTTAGGCATTGTTTAAGTGACGGTGGGCACCTCAAAATATAGAGTTAGAACAATCAAACTTTGCAGGTGTTATTTCTATCCCAATGGACAAGTTTCTGGAGGTATTACAAAGCAAACTAAGAAAGTGTTTCTTTGACCCGCCCTACTGACCATCTGGCTGAGGCGTATGCTTCCACTCTCCATAGCAAATGGTTGAGAAGGAGTGGTTGGGCATCACAGCCTGAACTCCCTTAAGGGTTCAGGCTTGGGTTGTGCGATTTAGTTTGGTTAAAAATTATGCAAAAAACGCAAGATTCAGCTTCCAAATTCATAGAATTTACGAAAGTATTTTTTTGTAAACAGGGATACGATACTGTATCTACGAGCATTACTTGGACCTTGTGGCTGCTTGGTCTTCATCAGGACATACAAGAAAAAGCGTATGATGAAGTATCCTCAATAACTGAGGAATACATAGAGTTTGACGATACGAGGAAGCTCATTTATCTGGAGTGCATTATCAAGGTAAGTCAACAAATAAACCAAAAGCAGTATCGGGTAAGTTAATTTTAACAGTGCCTGCGATTAGTGAGTTTGCGTTTCGAAGAAACATAGATCTTTATAATAATAATCAAGTCGTTTTGAGAAAATAAGTGCTAGTTTATATGTGATTAAACTCAACTCACTGTGCGCTTAAACTTCATCCCTAAGCGCATTCCAGTGACATCAAAAACGCAACATTATATTTGCATTTGACAGTAATATACCATACATGCAATCGCCATTTATACAATCATTTAACAAAAATTTAAATATTTTAATTTTTAAACCCTCTGTGCATTTCTGATTGAATATGTGCTTATGACGAGGACTGTTTTTGAAAAATTATTCAACCTGAGTGTGCTGAGAAGAAACCACAGCAGCTGTCCGAATCTTTCTAGATTTTCTACGTATAATCCTCGGCATGGTAGGCATAGTCTTGCTACACATAATGCTTGGTGTGGGGGCATGGGCGCCGGCAGAATATTTCCCAGGGGGGCAAAGACTACTCAAGGGGGGGTGTAGGCTTTCAACGTATGGTTACCCTTGCCCTATGCTGCCGGCGCCCATCTGTTGGGGTAAATCAATGCATCTGTGGGATTACGCATTTATTAAAGTAAATAAAAAACTTTGTAAAAAACACACATAAGATGTTATAGGTAAGAGGATACGCACGTTTCAACCAAAAATTGTTTTGGCCTTCGTCAGTCCAAGCCCTTCGTTGCAAGCAACACAGGGTTCCCTCTGTTGCTTGCAACGAAGGGCTTCGACTGACGAAGGCCAAAACAATTTTTGGTTGAAACGTGCGTATCCTCTTACCTATAACATCTTATGTGTGTTTTTTACAAAGTTTTTTATTTACTTTATTGTTTAACACCAGTATTTTGAGTGTTTTTTCCGTTCCGCATTTATTGTTGTGATTAAAATGTATAATTCCATTTGTGTGCTGATTTAGCAGCTGCTGATAGGCAGGTGGATATACTGTACTGGGATTTTCGTTTGCGAAGTTGCAGTGAAATAACGGATTTATTTTTCCCTTTGGAAAGATTTTAAGGCATTTCCTAAATATTAAATACGCACAAATGTCAAATTAGGCATCGGCATAATTTTATTATTTTACATTTTCCTTAAATTATATGCTTGATGCTTTCAGTAGCTTTGATATTAAGTACATAGAACACGTAATACTGCTTAGAAACGAGTTTTACAAATGTATAATTAATAACGTATGTTATAAATGTAAAGGGGAATACTGGCTCCACAAAAACTAAAAAAAAAAGGTATTTAGCCACAATTGATAATAAAAGGCGCCTAATTTACAAAAATAGAAAATAATAATTAGCTACATCGGGCCATTTTCTTTTTCTTCAGATTTCGTCGTCCAGAAATCTAATATAAAATCTACTCTGTTACTTATCTGTAATAAACGTTATTTTATTCATTAAAATAAACATTATTTAAATCTATTATTTATTCGAAATAAGCATTTGCGTTCCTTATTTTGAAAAATCTTGTTTTGTTTAAAAATTTGCTATTATCAAAAGAAATGTTTCATCATGCTTTGTTTCTATTCTTCGTTAGGAGAGCCTAAGACTTTACCCCGTTGTACCACTTTATGCAAAGACTTCGAGCAAAGACATCTATTTCGGTAAGTTTCATATCTCGAACACAGGGCTGCCAACTTAGCCACTTTATGGCTAGATCTGGCCATTTTTGTAACTAGATCTGCCAATTTAGCCACTTTGTGGCTTGATAGGACCAACTGGCAATACATAAGTATTTTGTAAATCAGAAATGTGAGCCAAAATGACTCAAAAAATAAAAAAAAACTCTTACAGACAAGCATATTTCAGCAGCACAAGCACTTAGAAGTAATCCCTAATGACATATTTTTCTTTCACAGCTTGAAAACATTTTTAGCCATTTCTATCCACTTTTAACTTAGATTTCAGCCATTTTTTCTCCGTCAGAGTTGGCAGGAGAGAGTCTTTTTCTTTTGCTCACATCATTGCATATCACGAATAGTACGACCCTTCCGTTTTAGAAACTACACAGGTCATTTTCCAGCAGTTTCGAAATAGTTTCAAATATCAGTGGTGTACGAACCATGGTCATTGGCCGCGCTTGTTGCTACACCTTACACTTTGACCGATGAGAAATACTTAAAAAATATTCCGATACTTAAAAAATATTCTGATTCGATATATGTCTATTTTGTATAGTTAATCCCATGACCTAATTTTGAAGGTATAGAAAATGACTGGCGTTTACAAATTTCAGTACTATCATTTCAACTATAAGTACAATTTTAGGTGATTGATTGATGTAGTACGGCAATTTCTAAAGCAGTGGTTTTTAGCCTTTTTACATCTTTGGTTCGACAAAATTAGTAAAAATAAATATTTCACGGATCACCGCTAGCAAACATAATATATGTTATTCATACATCTATTTCTTTTATTAAATCAAGAATTTAAGATTTTAATTTTTTGTTGGAGCGACTTTTGCTGCTGATTATTTATTAATTTAATTTGATATACCTGGACCGGCATCTGTCCGTATACTATTGGTTTGGAAAATCTGCTCTAAAGCATCGTAATATGTTCGGATATCCTTGGCTGGATAAGAACAACTGCTTGAAAGTAACTTTAAAACTATGAGGGCTGGTGTAAGTATCATGCATGAATTATATTTCGTAATAGAGCTACCAAACCTCTGTTAAAATTTACAAAATTTGGAAAATAAATAAAATAGCAAATTTTATTTTCAGATGAAAGATTAGATTCATGAAATCAATTTGTTTTTCCGACCTTATACCTGTAAACCTATCTATCTACACATATATCAGCAGATTAAAATTTCTTTTGTACATTATAACACTATACAGTCAATGGATCAATTTTTGAGATCAATAAACTTTATGAAAATTTTTTTTCATTGCTATAGTTTTCTATCCTCAACAGGATGTTCAAAATTGTTAACATTGAATAAATGTTTTTTTTAAAAATGTGGTTAGCCTGTTCTTCATTGCTTGTTTTTTGTACTTGTGAATAAAACTTTTCCTCTCACTTTTACATAATGCGTAATACAATTCTTATTTTCAAGAACTTAAGATTTTAATTTTTTGTTGGAACAACATTTGCTGCTGATTATTTTTTCATTTAATTTGATATACCTGGACCGGCACCTGTCCGTATACTATTGGTTTGGAAAATCTGTTCTAAAGCATCGTAATATGTTCGGATATCCTTGGCTGGATAAGAACAACTGCTTGAAAGTAACTTTAAAACTATGACGCCTGGTGTAAGTATCATGCATGAATTATATTTCGTAATAGAGCTACCAAACCTCTGTTAAAATTTACAAAATTTGGAAAATAAATAAAATAGCAAATTTTATTTTCAGATGAAAGATTAGATTCATGAAATCAATGTGTTTTTCCGACCTTATACCTGTAAACCTATCTATCTACACATACATCAGCAGATTAAAATTTGTTTTTTTTTTCTTTTGTACATTATAACACTATACAGTCAATGGATCAATTTTTGAGATCAATAAACTTTCTGAAAAATTTTTTTCATTGCTCCAGTTTTCTATCCTCAACAGGATGTTCAAAATTGTTAACATTGATTAAATGTTTTTTTTTTTTTATGTGGTTAGCCTGTTCTTCATTGCTTGTTTTTTGTACTTGTGACTAAAAACTTTTCCTCTCACTTTTACATAATGCGTAATACAATTCTTATTTTCAAGAATTTAAGATTTTAATTTTTTGTTGGAGCAACTTTTGCTGCTGATTATTTTTTCATTTAATTTGATATACCTGGACCGGCACCTGTCCGTATACTATTGGTTTGGAAAATCTGTTCTAAAGCATCGTAATATGTTCGGATATCCTTGGCTGGATAAGAACTACTGCTTGAAAGTAACTTTAAAACTATGACGCCTGGTGTAAGTATCATGTTGAATTATATTTCGTAATAGAGCTACCAAACCTCTGTTAAAATTTACAAAATTTGGAAAATAAATAAAATAGCAAATTTTATTTTCAGATGAAAGATTAGATTCATGAAATCAATTTGTTTTTCCGACCTTATACCTGTAAACCTATCTATCTACACATGCATCAGCAGATTAAAATTTTTTTTCTTTTGTACATTATAACACTATACAGTCAATGGATCAATAAACTTTATGAAAATTTTTTTTCATTGCTACAGTTTTCTATCCTCAACAGGATGGTCAAAATTGTTAACATTGAATAATTTTTTTTTTTTTTATGTGGTTAGCCTGTTCTTCATTGCTTGTTTTTTGTACTTGTGAATAAAAACTTTTCCTCTCACTTTTACATAATGCGTAATACAATTCTTATTTTCAGGAAAACGCAAGATCCCAAAACGCACGACTGTGTGTTTTTTCCCCTACATTCTTCAAAGAAATCCAAAAATTCATCCTGATCCGGAATCATTCGAACCTGATCGATTTCGGAACCCAGATGCAAATAATAATCCTTGGACGTTCTTCCCCTTTGCGGAAGGAGTTCGCTCTTGCATAGGTATACAACTTCACAATGTCATTCATTATGATATTTAAAATATTTGATGACCATGACTTCCTTGTACGTCTATTAAATCATCCAAATCTATACAAATATTTGCGATATCGCCCAGCTGGGTCTAGGTTAAAGATTTATTTTTGGCACTTAATCTGGCAATATTTCGCAAAAACCGCCAGTCTTTAGATAGTTTGCGCGATTTTGGGGATAGCCGAAATATTGATTGATAACAAACTTATATAAATTGAAGGTATCCATGGCCCTTAATGTATTGAAACTTTTTGGTTGATCCTGTAAATAAATTAAACAGACTATTGCAGTCGAAAAAACGATACACAATAAGATGTTACAGTAGTTTTAGGTACAAAATCTCTCAGCATTTTAAGCTTATAAGAGTCATGCGAAATACGTATTTTTGTCCCCAAATTTGCGCAAAACTCACCAAGGAAAATGGCAGTAGGTGAGAATTTTGGAACGACCGAAACAATGATTAACTTTAGACATAATACATTGAAGATGTCCATAGACCTTAATGTTTGGAAATGGGGTGGCCCCTTTTGGGTGGCCCTCTAAATAATCGAGTTGTTACCATGAGCATGTAAAATTTCAACATTCCAAGGCTTATAGTTTATAAGATATACTAGTACGTACATACACACATACAGAAGTCAGAAAAAAATTGCTAGTCAAAATTGACTTGCGGTTGGCCAAAATGGATAGTACATCCATACATACGAACATACATACATGCGTACGTTGAGACGCCTCGCACAAACTTTTCAAAGTAAATTTAGAGATAGTTAGAATGGATTTTTTTTCACCAGAATCTGCAAAAAGAAATTTATTCGACATCACTCCACTTCCTTTTACTTCGTACAAGGAAGTAAATAGGTGATTGCGGTGTTCTTAACTGACACTGATAACATGTGAAGGCTGGTTTTTATAGATCTAATAAAAATAGGATAATATGGGTAGATTATACGCTCTCCTTTGAGATTATGAACTTGGATTCTAAAACGACTCTTGCGACAGGTTAATATTACATATGGATAATGCCACAAACGGTGATTTTTGTGGTATTTAATTACATTCATGAACAAGCAAAGTTTCGCCTTTATAATAGCTAATAACGAAAGAATTTGATACTTAATAAAATTACTTCGGGAAAAAAAATTGCCGTTGTAGTTTTTGGTGTTCATGTATGTTACAGTTCTTGAACAGAAATCACATTCCTTTTTTAAAATTCTTAAAGTTGAAAAGCGTCAGTTATTTAGATTTGTCTGTGTGTGCTCTAACTGCCGGAAATACAAATATATTTTTACGATATGCACATCTACGTAATTACAGCACTGTAATAAGAACACTAAAATAATGGATTTTAAATGGTGAAAACAAATAAAATACTTTGTATACTAAAAAATATGAAAAAAAAGCAATACAGATCATTTACATTATACAGATATGTTAAAAACTTGTTTAGAGATTATAGTCAAAATTTCATCAAATGGTGGCCAAGTTTAATTGTTGTTAACGATATATCATCAAATTTGGCATCAGAAAGTCTCCAAAACTCTGATTTACATGTACCAGGAAACAAAACTTGGGTAAACTCCTCTTAGACTACTACTTTTAACTCAGAATATTTCCTATCATCCGACGAATGTGCTGAACAGATTACGCTCAAATTATGGTGATTTATACAAATTACTTACGTGAGATTGTTTACAAATTTTTGTTACTCAGCTATAAATGCACATAATTGATAATTGTTTTGGAAAACGTTTTATAATCAATGCGTTTTCATAATTTATCTTTTCGTAAATTTTATGTTCTAGAAAACAAAAGATCATGTTTACTCCATTATAGGAAAGAACTTCGCCATGCTGGAAATGAAAATACTCTTAGCACATCTCCTCAGAAGATTCAAAATAGTTTCGTTGGATAGCAGAGAAGACATTCTTGAATCTTGGGAGTTACTATTACAAAGTGCAACACCGCTGCGCATGAAATTTTTACCAAGAACCCAATTCCTTTGTAGTGTAAATGAATCGATGTAATGTGATATATTATAGTTTTCTGCTGTACAATCAAAGTTTCGCAGAATTTGCTTTATATAAAAAAATTCTAAGATACATCGACGTTGATTGACTGATTTTTTATTAAATAATGAATTTTTTAAATTCGTTCTCTTTACTTTACAAATTATATTAAACATAGTTTTGGAATTTTAAGTGTGTAGAACAAAGAAAAGATTATTCTTCCAAATGGCGTTAATTAGATATATCTATAAATTTAATATTGGCTCCATTTACTCGATTAATAATACGCAAAATAAATAACAGAATCTTATTTGCAATCACTTTGTATTTAATGTACGAAAAACTATTTTATGAAAAAAAAATCTTGGTGTAGCTGTATCGTGGATACGGCTGCGTGCTTTACGTGAATACGTGTACGAAACGAGTAAAATTTTCTTTGAGTTTCATCGTGTTCAGGAAAGAAATCAAGTAAACAAATAATTACTTCGTTACAACTTTATTAGCATAGCGATAGGTCTGTGATATGAAAAGTACGAAGAAAAGGGCATAGAGGATACATCGAGATTTCTATTAAACGTTAAATGCATGCAGGCATTACCCAGCGTTGTTGGAGAAGTTTGGATCTAAGTTACACAGTTAAATTAAACACGCTGAGCATGAAGCCGGGCAACGAGCGGTCCTGTGAGACATTAACATTAAAATCTCCGACCATTCTATATGTTGCAAAATTTAAATGATATTTCTCATTTTAAAAGCGTGTGTTTAGTCTGAACTATATCTCTAATATATAAAATTCTCCAGTCACAGTGTTAGTCACCGAACTCCTCCGAAACCACTCGACCAATTTTAATGAAATTTTCTATGTATATTCGTTAGGTCTGAGAATAGGTTTTTAACTATGTCTCATACCCCTAAGTCATAAGGGCGGTCCACCCCAAAATGTTTAGCCCCCGAGTGCTATTCATTTCAATCAGGATTTCTGTGTAGACATTAGCGTGTCGAATCACTTTTCAAATGTGTTTGCCAGATAATGTGGAGAGGGGGAGGAGGGACGTTAATAAAATGTTGAAAGTCGCACAAGGTTTGCAATTTTTGATAATGGATCGCTAAACGGGGTGCCAAAACGCGACAATTTATTATAAATATATTTCGAGTATAGTTAGAAAACGCCTGGCGTATATTGTAAAAGAGTTTTAATAGGCGATTTTAATATAGATTTCTATTCCGAAGAAGTGCTCTGTGGAACAAGAAAGGAAAACACGGTACACTCATGGATTATGATGTCCATTCCAAACAGCATTTAAAATGTCTTTGCGGTATAGTTGGAATATGCTTACAGGAAGAATATGCCTGGCGAACAGGCCCGGATACGCCCACCGGGAAGCCGGGAAATTTCCCGGTGGGCAAGCGATGGCCGATTCTCTCCCTTTTTCTTTTTTGTTTTTTTACAGATACAAAGAAAATTTTCCTTCTCCCATTCTCGTATAATTATGTAAATCCAGTAAAGCGCATTTCTCAAAAAATCAATTTTCGTATTCGCTACAGAATGAGAAAAAGTTTCTTTTGAAACACCCATTTGAAAAATTTAACCAGTTACAGCAACACGTGGGAAGAAATAAAATTATGCTTCTGTCAGTGTTAATCACGACTGTTAACTTCTTGAAAGGTAAGTATTAAAACTATCCTCTTGCAATAAAGTATTTAATGAGTTGCATTTTTACGGCTATTAATCAAGCACTTGAAGTTTATATACGAGGGTGGCTATTTATATTTCTGGCCTAATAATGAAACAACAAATATGTATGATCGAAATTGGTTTCATCGTTTTTGAAAATATTCTCCACGAAGATCAATGCACTTTTGTGTGCGTTTGAACTAATTTCTGAAGCACTTTTTCCACTCCGATTGATGTAACTGCAAAACATGTGTTTTGAATGCATCGACCGCTTCTTCGGGTGTCGAAAATCGTTGTCCACGTAATTTATTTATGATGTGCGTGAATAAAAAAAGTCATTGGGTGCCAAATAAGGGCTGCACGGTGGATGACCCATCAATTCGATGTTTTGGCATTTCAGAAAATCCTTTGTTTGAGCTCGCATTGTCATGATGTAGAATTATGCTTATCTTCTGCTTTTTTCGAATTTCTCCGGCGACTTCTGGCAAACAAATAGTAGTGTGCCATTCAGAATTGATCGTCCTGTGTTGCTCTAACACCAGTGTCGTCACGTGACCAGGAATGCCGAAGAAACAGGCAACCATTTGTTTCTAGGTGCTTCTTGCTTGAGCAATTTTTGTTGGATTTTGCTCGTCTTGGAAGACCCATACAGTCGATTGCTGTTTTGTTTTCGGCTCATATGCATAGATCCATGATTCGCCACCTGTGTAGATGTTATACGCAGACTTTGATGCACCTTGATTGTATTTTGTCAGCATTTCCTTGCACCAATCGATACGAGCCTTCTTTTGAGCGTTCTCCAGATTATGCGGAATCCAACGCGAACAAATCTTTTTTACGGTCAAATGTTCATTTAATATACTAGGGGCCAAGGCCCCCAGACTCACTACACTCGCTTTTCATATGAGGCATTCGGCCCCTAATAAGGCTTATTCGTAAAAAAGACATAATTTCAACAGACAAAACCCGAAGATTGGATCAGATAGAATGTTACTGAGCTACACATTGCTTGGTTCTTGCATGTTCATTGGTACATAAAAATTTAAACTTTACAGTACAGTAGACCCCCTCCCCCTCATAACACGGAAGATCTTTTGTTATGGGAATCCGTGTTGTACGGGTCCTGAGCTATACTCCACCTGGAGTGCGGACTCCGCTTATAATCGCTGGAAAAATTATTTGCACTCCTCAGAAACACAATGATATTTAATGTTGCCATTCAAAAGTTATATTAATTAGGAGCTAAAGCGTAATAAAATCAGAACATCTGTTTCAGCTTTTTTTTTAATAATGTAAAACCTATTGGGCACCTTGCGAATTTGCCACCCATGGCGATTTTTCATTATTTGGTGATTGACACATGCCTATTCTGCAGCTTACGAAATATTGTAACGAAAGAGTAAAGCTGTTGTGAACTAATAGTATTTAAATATATGTAAAGCATATTCTATAGCTTTTCGAAATATTGTAACAATAGATTAAAGCAGTTGTGAACTAATAGTATTTAAATATATGTAAAATTATGTGGCATACTTTTATGTCGCATTTTTGGGACACGTTTTTCATACAATTTTCAATAAAGGGGGTGAGAGATAAAATGACATAGTCATTAATAGATGGAGAAAAGCTGCACAGAAAAATGCACAATTCCAATTGAATGAAAATTTTAAAGACTTATTCTCAGATGTATTCAGCAGACGATAAATTACGATAAATTGCGCCAATTAGAATCATCTCCTCAAAGTCGCACAAAACCGTTTAATTTTTCGCCAAATTAAAAAGTTGCACATTTTAGTATCAGAAAATTTCTAAATAATATGCTTCTTTTAAGTATAAAACATTTCATTACTGCTCTGATTTCCCATGCACACGATATTTTAATTTGAAAACAGCCTTACGAATAATTTAGACAAAAAAAATCGTTATTCTTTTGTTTTTACTTCAAGAGTCTGAATCATTTAATGAACTTGCCGAATGTGCCAACCTAGATAACCTTAAACGTCGCTTTTTACACTGTGCGGTTAGAATTACGAAATGGCGGAAAGCAAAAATTAGCCTTTTGGAATACGTTTTTTATCGATATCTCCTAAAATAATTCGAATTTTGAAAAAATCGCTTCGAGGTGTGTCGGGAACTGTCATGGAAAATTTCCGTACAAAATTTGATAGGTCTACGATCACCCGTCTGCGAGCTACGCCAGACACATTCAAACAAACTAAATAACAGTTTACGCATTGTTTTATTAATATAGAAGAAATATAGTTTTTATTTTGGCGTAAAAAAGGCGTAATTCTAACTCATGTTTGTAAATTTCACGCGATTCTAGATACTTGGAAACGCTTTGTTGCAAAGGAATGAATGATTTTATGCCAAATCTGGCAACCATTCTGTTTATTTTTTCAGTTTTTTATTAATATCTTCTAAAATAATTCGATTTTCGAAATTTAAGTCAGCTTAGCAGGTTCCTCGGAATTTTTCGAATCTGTGGGCACCTTAGTCGAAACTCAAATCCCCATGGTTTAGGAGGAGACAGGCGTACAAGCTAATGACTGCGCCAGCGACAGCGGCCTTTACTTCTTTTTAGAATAGAGAGATTATTGATGCTTGTCATACTAATGTCCAAAGACATCTCAATCTCACGGTATGCCACACGACGATCTTGCTTAATCAGTTCTCGCACAGCATGGATATTTTCTGGCACAACAACCTGCATGGAATTCCTCCTGGATTGAACACCGAACACAATTGAATTCGTTATACCAGCTTTTTACAGTGCTGTAGGATGGTGCTTCATCGCTGTATAAAGATTTAAGTTCATCAAAGTACTCTTGTCTTGACAATCCACGTAAAAAGTTGTGAAAAATAATTGCACGAAAATGTTCACGAGTCAACTCCATTTTTTTAACGAAAAGAATTTTTAAAATTCCTGCAAACAGCACAAATCAAGCTGAAACGGCAAATCTTTTGGAAGAATTTATGTTTACAAATATCAAATTTTCGATTTAAATCGTCTGTGATCTCCTAGCCACGCATTTATGTTGCCAAGGCCAGAAATATAAATAGCAACCTACGTAAACAGTTACATAATATAAGGAATTGCCTTGACGATAGTTTCCTGTAGTGGGAATTTATAGACATTTAAGCACATTTCCTCATAATGAGAGAGCATTCAACGATCTGCAAAGCTGAATCTAAGAAATGACGTTTGCTAGTATCTCTCACTCAAATAACAATTAATTTGCTGGACAATAATTCACTTCGTTCCCTCCAATTTTTTCGTATGGTGCTAAATTAGTAACTTAACCCTCTCGTCACCGAATTATGAAAAATCAGAGAAACAAAATCTGTCTAGCATTTAATTCATCTGAAATACTATTATAAATCGTGCAAAAATATATTTTTCTAATGTCGATTAATATTAGATTTTTCTAATATTAATTTCTGCATTTTCGAAGCATTTTGTTATGCTAAAATTAATTTAACACGATGCACATATTAGGTAAAGGTTGAGGAATAAGAAAAAAAAACTAAACCTTAAAAAGAAAAAAAAAAAACGGTAAAAAAGCAGCGTAAATATTTTCTTAATTTTTCTCCTGAAACAATGAAGCAAAAATTGTAAAAAATGATCTAAATTGACTATAACTGCAATCTAGGCACGATTTATGCATCTAGTTAAGAGCCTCATATACTTTCTACATGAATTAATGATATTGATATCACTGAAAGAAAAAAAATACTAAATTCAGTTGTTTTCTCTCTAAATATTGCTATTTGTAGTAGGAGCCTCATATGAGGTTCAGGGTGACGAGAGCGTTACAGACGTGCAGAAACTGGTTTGCGCTGAATAATGATTTTTCCAAAACAGAATAACTAATATCTTGAAAATGAAAAATAATTAAAATGCAGATTATTTTAAAGCCGGTTCGGTCCAGCTGGATTATTTGCTACCAATAGAAATATTTGGCGGCGTTAACTATGCCATTATAGCAGTTATAGTACACTTTTGATATTTGCTAGCGCGACGAGATGGTATAATTCGTGGTGCTAAGTACGCCAATCTGCAAACGATTATATAAATGAAAATATGAATAACGGTTTTCCGGTAACCTTAAATGAAGAGTAATTATAGGTTGTGAGCATGTGTAAATCGCCAAATAATGAAATGTCGTCATTGGTGGCAAGCTATCCTATCTGTTCCGTAGCTTTTATTAACTTTACATGTACGCAAGTCGCCAAATAATGAAAAATCGCCATGGATGGCAAATTTGCAAGGTGTCCAATAGGTTTTACATTATTAAAAGTACAGCTGAAACAGATTTTCTGATTTAATTATGCTTTAGCTCCTAATTAATATAACTTTTGAATGGCAATACTAAATATCATTGTGTTTCTGAGGAGTGCAAATAATTTTTCCAGTGATTATAAGCGGAGCCCGCACTCCAGGTGGAGTATAGCTCAGGACCCGTACAACACGGATTCCCATAACAAAATATCTTCCGTGTTATGAGGGGGAGGGGGTCTACTGTAGTGTGAAGTTTCAATTTTTATGTATCAATGAACATGCAAGAACCATGAAATGTGTAGCTCAGTAACATTCTATCTGATCCAATCTTCGGGTTTTGTCTGTTGAAATTATGTCTTTTTTACGAATAAGCCTTATTAGGGGCCGA
Source organism: Cheiracanthium punctorium (assembly GCA_038373885.1). Classification (NCBI taxonomy): domain Eukaryota; kingdom Metazoa; phylum Arthropoda; class Arachnida; order Araneae; family Cheiracanthiidae; genus Cheiracanthium; species Cheiracanthium punctorium. Next base: position 112,300 of record JAWZYV010011937.1, on the reverse strand, counting down.
ATGCCTTATACGAAAAGCGAGCGTAGCGAGTCTGGGGGCCTTGGCCCCTAGTTTTCATAAAAATAGTTCTTACTTTAAAGAAAAATGATTTTCTGACGAAAAATTTAAGGGCAAAGAATGACGATTATTTTGCTACAAAAAATGTTCTGCTATAAGAAACTTAATTCAAAGGTTAAAGAGAAAAATTTAGACAATTGTTTTAACTCACTTTATTCAGATAAAGCAGATAAACTATTTTTCATGATAACAAACCAAAAATGTATCTTTAAACATTTTTTCTGAATCACTTTTTTATTTTGTCATGAATGAAATTTGGTAGAAACGTTCTTGAGACTGAAAACTTATATATGCCCACAAACTTTTTTAAAAATCCAAAGTAGAACTTACGCGTTGAATATTAGCCGTAATTGGATTCTATGAGGAAGTAGATCTTAATACTGAAGTTCTAAGCCGATTAAACTAGGTTGATACGGAGCGTCGTCGTTGCTTTACCGTAATTTCCCCACTGATCATGCCCGGATTATCTGATAATTTATTTTGCTTTTACAGTACGCTGCTAAGTACTGTTAAATATTTTTCTTGAAATCTCCAATTCTTAATTTTAGATTCAGATGATTCTGACTTTTAGCTTAGTTAATTTTTTTAATTTAGCATCCTGCAAATAAGTATAAAAAGTTTTTGCTGAAAAGTAAGACTAATCTTTATTTTATTGAATTTTTCTTCAGAAGAATAACACATGCTCTCATTCTTTTTTGTTTTGTTTGTGTAATTCAATTCATATTTTATGATAAGTAATTATAAATGCATAAAACCAATGTAGGAAATTTGATTCTCACTCGAACAGTTTTTGAGAGGGTGTATTTATGATTAATCATATTAATAAAAGTATTTTTTAAATCAGAAAGGCTTTAGTTTTTGATGCGTAAATAATCATTGAAAAAATCGCTTATATTTGTGAACATTTTGTTAGATTATGCGTGGATAAATTATTACTGCGAATTAGCTGAGTTTTTTGTTTGTTTGTTTTTGTTTGCTGTAGTTTCCCCTTTTTCCGTTTAGCTTAGTTTGTTTTATCAAATAAAACGAACAAAAGAACGAATCTAATAAAGGTCTTTAGTTCTGACTATCTTAGAAATAAAGTTGCTTAGGAATATTTTTACGGCTTAATGCATTTCATTATTCTAGTATCTCTACAGAGATATTGAATTAAATCGTATTACTACCGTTTTGGGACACGATGTATAGCCAGAAATTAGAAGGAAACAGTTTTAAACAATATTTTCTGCTTATTACAAATGCACTGTTTTGATTAGAACCTTGAACACCTATTAAGATAGTTCTGCATGTTACTCGCTATAGTACAGCACATAGCTCGACGTTCTCGCTGGTGTTATTTTGCTGACATTCTTGTTGCAAAAATTGTGCAACAAATACTTTTTTGAGCTGTCGAGAATGAAGGTAAAAATTCTCTCACCGTGGCCAACAATGATTATTAGACCGCGGATTATATGCACTTAAAAAGTGACAAAATATGCATTAACAAATCTAAAAATATGCACTAAAAATCTAAAAATATGCTCTAAAAATCTAAAAATAAGCACCAAATAACTGAAAAAATATTCACATATTAACAGAAAATAAAAACGAATTTACTACTAAAAGTACTTTCTATCACTTACGTCAATTATGACACATTGTTTTCTCTTTGGAACTTCAAAACATCATGAAAGACAGAATGAGAAATTTTTATTCACAATCTTAGTGATATGAAATATGAATTAAAACTGCTTTCAGTAATTTTTGTTGCAATACACAGCTAAGTGTTTTTCTAAATTTTTAATAGTAAGGCTTTGACTTTTATCATCTAAACTCATTTTATATGCTGAAAATGCTCTTTCAACATCAACGAATGTCACTGGACAGTACTTATAATACTTCTCTTTGGATGGTTCTACTTTTATCGGTAATTCACTCCCCTCACCATTAATAAAATTATTTATTTTATTCACTGCCAAAAATCCTGAATTTTTATTTAAAATAAAATTCAGTTTCTCACTGATTTCTTCTCCTAATGACTCTGGAATAAAAATTCGTACCAACGCATTCCTGTACTTTCACAACTTGACTCATTACATCACTCAGAAGCAGATTTTGATATTCTAATTTTGTGATGACTGATGTTAAGAAGGAAAAATGTGTTTCGATTATCGATAGACGTTTTCGGATGGAGATATCGCTAAGCATTTCTTCCGCAATGAATAACGGAGAAGAATCGACGCTGTCCAAAGCATTAACTACATCTTTTATGGAGTTAGGTCTTGTCCATCATCCGAAATCCACGTCTTCATCAGGGTTGGCATGCTTGCTTTCATTCTAGCCATTTCTGAAATTTTAATATATAGGCTGACTTAGCCTATATTAAAATTTGAAGACGATGAAATTGAAATCGTATATGCTATTTTGCTGGGAGCCTGAGGTTGTATAAATTTTTCAAAGAGTGGGACTTAAAGAGTTAAAGAAAATAAAAAAAACTGAAAGGAAGGTAAAAAAAGTTACAAATTCAAAGCTAAAGAGATTGAAATATGCATCCAACAGAGAAAATACGTAATTTTATGCAAAATCATCAAAAACACCTGAAATATGCAATTGCATATGCAAATATGCGATTGCATATAATCCGCGGTCTGGTGATTATAGACAGAAGACAGAGCCAGTTCAATTAGCTCAGTCTAATTAAAAATTGTTGCAAGGATTTTGCAACAATTCATATTTAATTCTAGGTTGTTTTCATGTTTTAATCTATATTAACTCTTTTTCTCTAAACGGCAGTATCCTATTTTGATTTCTCTACCTATTATAAAAGAAGGTGTCTGTGTGTGTGTGTGTGTGTGTGTGTGTGTGTCTGTCGGCAGCATTACGGACAAACGGCTACACCTAGAAACACCAAATTTGGTACTCGGGAAGATGTAAATATGTAGTTGTGCACCTCGAAGCGATTTTTTCAAAATTCGACCTAGATTTTTTTTATTTTATGTTTTATGCGATTTTTGGCATTTTTTCTCACCTAATTCGTATTGACGGCGGAAATTACGCTCGCAACAAAACGGCATTTGTATCATCGGATAGAGTAGAAAATTATCTTTTAAAAACAGTTTGTTCTGAATACGTAGCATAATTTACCGATTTTTAGGAATTTTTTTGCTAATCATTTGCTTCGGCCAATTGTTTCGTAAAATAATTTTAAAACTGTCGCATCTTGAATTCTAACCGTCATAACTTTTAGATATTTTGACCAATCGTGAAACATTCTTTTCTCCCTCTTTTAAAATAAAAACAAAAAAATTATGTAAATTAGATGATTTTTTATGAATTTTAATGCAGCCTAATGTTTAGAATTTAATAGCATCAACACGATCTTACGCCATTCATTACATTGCGATCACGGCACGAGAATTTATCTTCGGTTGTTGCCACAGAAAGGATTAGAAAAAAGGGTTTTCTCAACCAATCGAATTTTTAAATGGGATATCGGAATTTCAATTCGCAAGTGAGGATCTATGACGTCAAATGCTTTAAGATACGTAAAAATTACGCCATAATTATAACTCATTTATTCCAGCTCTATTTTCAACACAGGGAGACGATATTTTGATTAAAATTTACTGTAGAAATAAACTAAGAAATTCACGATTATCATATTAGAAGTGGTATTTTAATCCGGTGCTTATTTAAAAATTGAAATGTCTTCACGGTGCTGAAAATGTTCATTTTAAAAATTACAAAGTTCGTTTCAAAGCGCGATATATTAAAATTTTTCTATTTACTATTTTTATTTTTGACATTTAATTATGGCGCAGACGTTGCCTAACATATGCATGCAGGCTGCGAGTATAGTTTTATTTTAACGTTGAATTACGTTCCTCCATAAAGGTCCTACATAACGCAAAGTTTTAATGATACCGTTTGAAAACTACTATGAGAAATATCGAAATTAACTCCCTCAACCAACTGGGGTATCCATTACGGCAGTCAAACAGTGACGTCATAAATTAAAAAAATGCGTGAAATTTGTAAACTGTGCAACTCTGCACCATGTCACAATTAAAGCGGGAATAAGTAGCTCCTCGAGATTACACAGTTTGATGATTTTCAGGAGACCGGACTATGGAGAATATAAAAGATATCGCTATATTAGATACATGGATATTTAAAATGGCCTCCCTTGGATATTTTCTCCCCACAATAAGATGAAATGGTTTGCGGCGCTAAATACGCCAATCTTATAAAACTATGTATAAATTAAATATATATGGAGAGTTTCCTTAATGGCAACCATTATGTGAAATGATTATTATTTATGCTAATGCGTAAATTGCAAAGAATCGCCATAGAATCAAAAGATTCCATTGGGGCCAAATAATCTAAGCTGTTTCTTTTAAGGGAGCCTTGAAGAGGGAGAAGCGAAGATAGATAGTATTAATGTACGTAATAGGTAGTATCATTAGATTCGTAAGGATAATATGAATAAATCATAATATACCACGTTAATAAATATTTCATGAAATTAAAAGTGTTTCTCCTTTTTCAACGGTTGTCTTACAACCAACTAAACGAAAAGTAATTCTAATTTGCGTTAATATATCCCGCAGTAATTTCAACAGAGGAGATTACTTGAACTTTTTTAAAAATGAAATTCTGTTTTGTCACATGCAGATATGATTTTAGTAGTAAAATATTCGCTTATTCCCGTATGAAGAGCGGGTGTGCAGTTATCTTAAAAACATCTCTTGAAAATAGCATAAATGAATTCAGAAGACCTCAAAACGTGTAAATACACCAAAATCTCGAAGTCGAATTTTTTCATGATTACAATACTTTCCTTATATGGTACATGTTCGGAAAGAAATAAATGGTTGTCCATTCCATGTAGTGTCTTTGGTATTTAATGCTACAACTTGAGCCTAAAAAAAGTATGATGTAGAAATAAGACATTTTGAAAGCCAGGAGTTCTCTGCAAACCATTAAGCTTTCCACTTTTTTGATAGTGAATGACACTGACGTAGTTTTTAGAGTCATTATACTGCAATGATGCCAGGTTAATACTCGTGACGCAAACTTTACATCAAGAGTCAAATAATTTTGCTCTTTAAATTCCACATCACGAAGAAATTCGAATTACACATGTAAGGAAAATTTTCGTTTCCTACCGTGCGAAGAACGGGCACGCAGCTAGTTATAAACTAAAGAAACCTTCAAATTATCCAAGTTTAAAAAAATTCACGAAATTTTTACCATGTTTACGTAATGCAAATTTTTTATTGCACGATTTTAGGTTGTTATCATAAAATTTAGAAAGGTATATGAAGGTTCGGAATTTTTCGCCTAGTAACAATTTCACTCACAGGAGTAAAAATATATATTGCAATTAAAATAATGTTTATAGTCTAATTTTTTTTGGTATTGAGAGTAAAAAATAATATTATTATATCATTTCATCTAATTTCAGATTGGTAATTTATTATACAGGGAGTCCCAAAATGTGGTAACAGGCTTTGACTCTTTATTTTTTAGAGATAAGTGGGCAACGTAAATTTAAAAAATGTTCAAAATGAAGCAGAAAAAATTTCTTCCGTTAATTTTCAAAATTTGGATCTTTTTAATTTTATATAGATCCCGTATAAAATAAGAAAAAAAAAATTCGTAAAATGTGCCCCACACGTTAATAAGGTGATGTACAGGATTTGAGAATTATGCTTCAAAAAGTGCCAGAAAGATGAGGATAAATCTCTCTCTCTCTCTCTCTCTCTCTCTCTCTCTCTTATATATATATATATATATATATATATATATATATATATATATATATATATATATATATATATATATATATTATATATATATATATATATATATATATATATATATATAGACTTAAACAACATTTCAATAGCTCTTAAAGGGAAAAAAATCACGTAGGACGATGACATTTTAGGAATCGTGCAGAAATTACGAAAAAAATAATTTTTGTACTCTAGCAATAAATTTCACATTCAGATTCACGTACAGCCGCTGATCCCCTTTGTTTAAACAGATCTCTGAGTCGTTTTATGATGAAAGGCTGAAGTTTTTGCATCACTTCATGGGGGCATATATTATTAAATGAGAATATTTTTGTACGTGTGTTGTTTACCAATTTTAAAAATGTAGCTGTTTGAAAATTAAGGTGAGAAACATATTCTTAACGTAGTCTACTTTATTTTGAACAGCATTTTTACAATTTACATTGCCCACTTACCTCTAATAGATTAAGTGCGTTAGAACCTTTTTTGGGACACCCTGCATAGATTTTCGAAACATTTTACTCGATATAGAATATTGTAAAGCAAATGTAAATAATTTTACTGAAAAATTTTATTACTTGGGAAATTTATAGTTTAAAGCAATTATTTTCATGGTTTGCATTAATTGTTACACCACAAACCGAAAATATTAATTTGAAGTTACAGTTTTAGTTTGATAGAAGTAAAAATACATTAATTATGATTTATTTACAATTAGACAAATGTTCTTTTTTAGATTTTAGTTGGCGATGTTTTAAACAATTGGCCTTGCCATATCATAATATTAGTATCATTGTTGATAGTACTACAAAAGGAAATACTGTTGTTATAGTGTGTTAATGAATCATTGAGTATTTTAGAGCTCTATTAACATATCGATATTTTTCATTTTAATATATCAAATAATTATTGCATATTTATTGGCATTAAACCGTGATTGACTGTTAGAAAACATTTGCATACTTCTATCTACCTCTGCAGCGAATTGTAGCCCCTCAAATTCAGAATGACTTCCAAAAAATAACATTTTTGTAAGTCAGTCCAAAAATTATTCATTCGTGAATCCTTTGAACAACAAATTGTCAATTCTTAATTCCTATTAATATTTCATAAAAAATTACAATAATAGCAAGTAATGTTTCAGCTCATGAGTTCTAATAGTGGGGATAAAAACCAAAGCTTCTTAATATCTATTTTAAATGAGATACGAATTAAAATATGAAAAAAAATATTTTAACTTAGCTGGAGTGAGATTTCGTAACCTCATAACTTCTGAATTCTTTGTTCTAATTGGCATCTGGGGATAAAAGGTACTAAAATTTAACTGTTGCCTTTGGAAAAAATAAAGTTTGGACGCATTTAAATTTGAAGATGGCACCTTTTGCAAATTTTATGCATAGCAAATTAACGTGTACGTTACTCATAAATGATTGGTGTATGTAACTTTACTACAGGACAAACGACGGACGACCCAGTAAAGATCAAGTGAGCCATTTTCCCGTAGTTGTTCTTCGATATACTTTGATTTGCAATTCTTCATAGTGAAAAAAATTTAAAAGTTAACTGCATTTCCTCATTCTTCGTTTAACCGTTATTACACACATCCAACAATACGGACTCACGCAAACATGTCAATTTCCGCATTACTTAGAGCGTAAAAAAATAATTTCTTTTTAATCGTTTCTTTTGAAAAAATTAACCAATCACACGAATAAAGCATTTTAAAAGGAAAATATAAATGTATGATGATGTCACTTTCAAATTTCTTGCAATAGTTATGTGATTTTGAAAAAAAATATTAAAACCATTCCTGTGGAATAGCTGTGTACTGTGTAGCACTTTTATGGCGATGACACCCAATTAACCACGATTATGGAGATTCGGAATTACTTACTTAGTAGAAACAGGGACGTGAGGTATTGAAAATTTATGGAAATAAAAGAGTTGTTTTCTCTCTATATTCCGTGCTGGGAAAAAGAGTTACACTGTCTGCTGAAACTAAATCAAAAACTTGAAAGACGTTCAGAAACTGATTTGTACTGAATCATACAGTGACACAGCTAAAGCAGAAAAAAAGTAAGTATTCTTTAATTTAACATAATTTATTTTTTATTGTAATTTAAAAAAGCATTCGTGAATGATGCCGCAGCCAGGGGGGGGGATATCGGGATATATATATCCCCCCGAAAGTGATGAAATTCTGTCTCTTTTATACACAAATAAGTTCATATCCCCCCGCCCCGAAAAATTTTCCTGCCTACGCGCCTGGCCGCAGCAATGTATTTTAATAATTTAACTATAAAATCTGCAACTATAAGGGGAAATTTTTTTTTACACTAACAAGTTAAGTAAATTTATCGAGATAAAGCAGATTAAAGGTTTTATATGATAATAATAATAGAAATAATAACAACAATAATATCATTTATTTTGTATAGATTTATAGAAGATAGATAGAAGATGAAGTACAGCTACAAAAGTTTCATTATTTAGCCCAGCGGTGCGCAAACCGGGGGTCGCGAGATAATTTTTGGGGGTCGGCAAATTCAAAGAGATTCAAATTTATGAAATATCTACAATTATTCATTTCAAAGAACTGAAATAATTCAATAGAAGAAACTGACAATTATTATTTTACGAGCGCGATATTCGCGATCGCTATCACGGGGCTTCAAAACCACGTTATCATGCATAGTGATCTGCAAATTGATAATGCATAGTGATCTGCAAAATTATTTTCCATTAAAACAAAACACAGATCTCGATTGGATCCAGAGGATGACTTAAGACTTGCGATTTCCAATACAGATCCGAACATAGAAGCAATCATGAGCTCTTTGCAAGCACATATTTCACATTGACTTTTATGATGTAAAGTTTTTTTAAAGTATTTTTCATTAAGCAATATTTATATCCATATGCATAAATAAAGCACTGATTCATAAAATTATGTGTTGATTCATTAACTGATTTTTATGATGTTACAACTTTTATAAGAATTTTATGGTGGTTTATAAGTCTGGTGCGCTAGTTTAAAAACGTGTTATTTCAATCGATGACGTCACGACACTCCTTTAAAACACATCCTGTAAGAGCAACTCCCAGAAAGAATTTCAATGTAACTTCGTTTTCAATTAAACAAAATGTCTACTGTCTATCCAGGGGTCGCGACAAAATTTTACTCGAAATAGGGGGTCGCGACAAAATTTTACACAAATTAGGGGGTCGCAGATGAAAATAGTTTGCGCACCACTGATTTAGCCTACAACCCTGTGAGAAACGAGACCACGGGCGACAGGTCGGCACCAACAACTTAATTTCATATGCTGAACCAAAATTAATTTAGAAGGGAATCAGCAGACCCACCGTCGCAAAAAATAAAAGACAAACGCGCATTTTATCAAGCCTAAAAGCTGAGTGTAGAGAGAGAGATTAAAATTGAATACAGAATATTTGATTTGGAAAAATAAAACAAAGAACATTATTTTAGAATCGAAAAATGTGTGATCTGCATCAAAACACGGGTTTATAATATATATATATGTATCTCAGCTGTTCAAGACTCGTCAGGGGGAGACCCCTGAACCCCTCTATATTTTTGGTTTCATTATTGCCACAAAACGATATTAATTGACTATGTCATTTTATCTCTCATCTTTCGTGTATTTCGCCTGGTAACCCTATGTTGAAATTTTTATGATTGTAACCTATTTAGAAAAATACATGCGACGCATATTCTACAGCTTACGAAATATTGTAACAATAGATTAAAGCTGTTGTGAACTAATAGTATTTAAATATATGTAAAATTATGTCGCATATTTTTATGTCGCATTTTTGGGACGCAATTTCGGACAATTGTCAATAAAGGGGGTGAGAGATAAAATGACATAGTCATTAATATTTTTATCACATATCTTCAAAATATTTGGATACTGAGTGTCGGTTCTTTTTGCGGTTTCAACAACTTGAGGGAACAAGAATGAGATGAGGATTTATCACGCCCATGTTCTATACACCGCTGCATACATTTACAATATTTCCCGAAACCTAAGTTTTGCATTTTTAGATTCAGATGAATTTTTTTTTTAATGCTTAAAAATAGATGTACATAACATTTTCAGTAAATTTTGAACATTGATTATTTTATTTAATATTGATTTTTTGTTTTGTTGATTAGTTTCCGAACGAAATGTTAATTAATTCTTCTTGATTTTGTTTCACATCATAATTTTCGTGGATGCAGAAAAGACTCTGATGTATCCACGACATTTATCGACAGAGAAAAATCTTCATTAACATATATGCTTAAATAAATTTGAGTTTTCACAAACACAGTTTTTTTTTAAAAGTTAGAATAGATTTTAATCATTGCTGTGTAAATAAGCAAAGAGAGAAAATCTCTAATTTTTATTAAAACTTCATAAACGGTGGTATATTGCTGTGGATTACCTGACTTTTTTTTAAAATTCTTGTAAAAGAGAGCACCTGTGGACTATCTGCTGCCAAATATTATATGCCGGAAATTATCGCTCTTTTTAAGAGAAAGTTAAAAAAGAGGAACAATGAGGGTTTTAGTTTTAACTATGATAAATGTATAGACAAAAATGAAAGATGATATCCGAAGCAAAAACACGTTTTAAAAACTTCACCGGAAAACTAGGCCACGGTCTAGGGCCCCCAAAATTTTAGGAGGCAATTTTTAAAGTAGTTTAACACAAGAGTACTCCGTCAAAATTATTTTTGGTAACAAAGGTCATCAATTAAAAAATATTACTATCAACAAATAATAACCAGAAAGATAAATCACATCGAATGCATTGAACATGCTGGGCTGCATGGTGGGTTCCCAAAAATCTTAACTAGGCCCTACCCTTAACTTCACAGATTTTAATGAATATTAAAGGACAAGTGTATATTGCTAGAGTTTACATCCCTATCCCCACCCCCCGCCCCAACATACACGTGCTCTCATAACTTAGAAGATAATAAATTTTATTTTATAACTAAACATATTGCTTTTATTATACAGGGTTTCCCAGAAAGGGGGTAACAGGCTTTAATTGTTCATCTATTAGGGATAAGTGGGCAGTGTAAATTGAAAAAAATGTTCAAATTAAGGTCGTAAATAAGACTCCGTAAAGAAAAAATCCCTCTCGTTCATTGACTGAGTTATTCGGAATTGTTTTGTACGCGGGGGTTGTATACAAATTTAAAAAGTGTTGAAAATTAAGGAGAGGAAATTTTTCTTAACGGAGTCTTTCTGACCTTATTTTGAACATTTTTTCAGCTTATACTGACCACTTATCTCTAATAAACAAAGCATTAAAGCTCTTTACCGCTTTTTTGCGACACCCTATATAATACAGTAATAAATTTTATTTTATAATAAAAACTAGTTCAGTAGCAAGCAAGTAGTTACACAATTCAACAATAACTATTAATTTTCTATGAACCACGACTAATTCAGTAGACAATAACATGTATGGAGTTTTTTGCATGTCCCTTTTAAAATGTGTATTTAAGTGCGTTAGGTCCCCATCTTAACAAGTGCTTAAGAAGAGAGCCAATCCAAGAAAAATATTAGTCAATCTCATGGAAGACTGCTTCAAAATCAATGGTTGCAGAGCGATATTTTTTCATCGTCTAGAATCATAAATAGTTACAAAACCATGTTCCATAATTATAGCGGAGAAGAACGGGAACTGGTGGACCTGCGTTTGAATGAAATGTGCTTCATAATCAATGGGTATCAAATATAATATGATTACAGTTTCAATAACTTAATGAGTGGAATGGGACAGTGCTTCGAAATGAATGCGTGTAGCATGATTTTTGTGCCTTGTCTTTAGACTACTCCAATGGTAGAAACTTCTAATGTGGAAAATAAAAAAAAGCAGTGTTGGAAAATAAAACCACAGACGACGGAATAACTTCCTAAGAAATCGGAAATTGTTGAATAAAAAATGCGTAATATATGATGTTTCTTTACCGAGATTTCAGAGAGGAAAAAGTTAGATATGATTCAAAAGCAATACCTCGCACATAATTTTCGTTGTTTGCTTTTTCCATTGCATTACAAAGATAGGGAGCTTTGCAGATAAAAAAATCCTGAAAAGAGAAATTATTAAAAATCGAACAAATGACCTCCAAAAAAATGACCTGATATTCCCTAAGCAGCATCTAATAGTAAAGAAATATCTCCGCATCTTCCAGTCTCCCAACCAGTGAACAATCTATTATAATTAGTCAGCAGACAATTTTTTAGAATGGTTCCTTAATAGTGTGACTTTAGAAAAGAAATTTTGCATTCATAAATCCTTCGGGGTGGGGTAACTAATGGAGTTTTTATAAACGCAACATATAGCTTTCAGAAACTGAAAACAATCAGGTTCCGCTAATCAACAAGGTAAAGCATGGCAATTGCAAATCAGTTCTAATCGAAAGAAAAACCCGAATGCGCTTCCAGTTACTACTGAGAATTTTACAAATTCTAAGTTCCTCTATAAATACATTTTGAAAGGAATTAGCAATCGTATTTCATTGCTACTTTTCCTAATAAAGATGTACGTGTTAACACAGAGTGGGGTAGGGAATTTGTTTCTGGGATATTTAAATTGGGGAATATGAGGATCGTTATTTTGGTTGCCATTTGTTTGAATGCCCCTAAAAATTATCTCTTTTCCGTTCAGCAGTGATTTTTAGACTATCCAGGTAGTGCTAAAGAAAATCCTCTGTCGATCGTTTGCTTTCAGGAACCTGTAACCAGTTTGTTTGGATTAAAAGGATTGCATACGTTTTTGCTCCGTGTAGTGATTGAGTATGACAAATCATGCAGAAAAGTTCGTAAACGCTTTGTGATTATGGAGCATTTTCCAACGCAATAATATCCGGCTGAAAACTATTATGCAAATTTGAGAATCACAGTCCGTTAAGAATTACGAGACAGGAAAATCTTTCGAAATGAATTGATAATGATTGAGAAACTTTCAATTGTAAATGTTTAAAACGTGCATTTTTACATCCTTGCACGAAGTAAAGAATTAACTTTGTTAAGTTACTGCGTAACATTTCAAAGTACACTGTTAAAAATATAGTTCAACGTTTCACCGAAATTCCGGTGCCAATTTAGCTGGAACCGATATTTTGAAAAATGTGGTGCTAATATTCGCCATTTTATTGGAGCTTCCTCAAACACCATTCTGCAGGTGAAACGTTGAACCAGGATCTACGTTTTTTATGTAACCTATTATATGGTTATAATTTGAACGGATATCAAGGTTTCTTTCTAGAACCAAACATATGGTTATAAGTTGAACAATGATCGAGGTTCTTCTCTAACCAAATGGATAGTAAAAGAGAAAACCAAGATGGAGGTTCGAGTGAATTATTTCTGATTTTCTTTTTTTTTTTTTAATCTAATACATTTTAATAACCTTTTCTCTGAAACTTTTGCTAAACAGTAGTAATTATTTTTTTACATGCTGTTGTGTACTTAAAACCTTAGTTAATTTCAATAATAAATACATTTAGCGGCATAATTTGTTAAAATTTATCTATTTATTTTCAAAAGCAAATAACTATAAAATGAATTACAAATATGTGGTACAGGCAGCTTAGAAAAAATCAAATATTTATCAATTTTTCACACCTTATTAAGTACATGTAATCAAGTATTTTACCCACATCACATTTAAATCATAATTTACAAAATGTTTGACATTAAATTTATTATTGAAAGTACTGCAGGGAAAAAATAATTACTTTATCCAGACACAGCTTCATAAAAATCAGAAAGATTTACTCACCTGGGTTTTAATGTGCGTGCATTTAATAACAAGCTGTCATCTAACGAAATTCGTTAGATGATTCTGTAAACAATCTGCCCAAACAACACCCAACTCCATCGTCTTTGGTCTTTCTACAATTTAAATCCAAATGGACGCTAAGTCGCAGCGCCTTCTGCATGTGCATGGAGTAACTTTTTTTTTTTTTTTTATAAAACACTGAATATTTTTTTCAAGTCGTTATAATAATGTAAAGTGCTACTGATAAATTTAAATCGATTTAGCGTAATGCATTTAAGTGAAAATCGCGTTATTTTATTTTATTTATTTATTTTTTTTGTAAGCGGTTTTTGTCTAGTATGAGTGTACTTTTTTAAAATTTACGATATATCAAATGCGCTGAAATGTTATCAAATTTTGTTGCGCTGCGGAAAGCTTTTTAATTTTTTAGAAAAATGTGATTCAACTCAGATTTTGAACAGAAACTTGTTTTTATAACTGTAGCATTTTTATTTACTTTGTTTTTTCTCTTCACCTTTTTTTTAAAGAACAATACGTTTGTATAGAAATATTTACTTCGGGTATAATTTGGTATATTATTTTTGTTCTTTTCAGTAAAAAAAACCCTTCCATTTGAATTTTGTAAGGAAAGGCAATTCATATTTAATATATTTATATATTTCTACATAAATGAATGAATATCTATATATTTTAATTGAAATGAAATTCCTTTGCTAAGTGTATGTGATAAGCCGAAAATGTTTTTGGAAGGTTACAGAAACTTTTATTCAGGAGTAATATTCGAGATTTATTTAGCATAAATAAAATATTTAAAAAAAATCGTAGCACACAGAAAAACAAGGAGAAAAATTCTACCAGCTAGACCCGAACCTGCGTCATTCCATCAGGTGGAAAGTGCCTAGCCGGTATGACTACTTTTTATACAGCCAGACTGAAGAAATTAACAATATGTAACTGAGATCGCTTAATAGCCATTCAACGTTTTTCTCGTAAAAAATTTAACATTGTGCATTAAATTTTTAATCACTATTTTATCAAAGTAATAAATAAAGGATTATCTTCTATTAGGCGGAATTTTAATAAAATATGAGCTATGAGCAGTTACTGCGCTTTTTTAGTGAGGGTACATGGCCAGCTATCAAATGTGGTTATTCGACGGGTAGGTACTTTACACCTTTAACGGGTAGGTACACTACCTTTAGACAACCTACATTTTTTAATTAACGTTTTTTTCTTCCATTTTTGTGCAGATTTTTCTATTTCGAAGAATTCATGAGACAGTCTTTCTTTTTTGTTGAAAATTCTGTTCACCGTTGAAGAGAAAGATCTGCTTTTCAATTTCCCCGGAATCCCGGTGAAATTGGTACTTGGCTTTTTTGAGGCATTTGCTGTCGAATCTAAATTACGGTGAAACCTGTATGGCATAGCTTGTAACTCTCTGATTTCACCAGTTATTCGGTGAAACGCTGAACTTTTATTTATAACAGTGGTATTGATGAACGTAAGACAATGTACATACGTATTCATGCATATACGATATATTTTTCTTGACCACGGATAAATTTTGGCCGGGTTTGTGATGACGTCTGTACGTACGTATAAACGCAACTCGCATAACTTATCCGTACCATGTTGATATTTTGCATTTAGATTATTGCAACATATAATTGTGTATCTCCTTTTACGATTGCAATATAGACTGAATAGTTTATTACAGGGTCACCCTAAAGACAGTAAGGTCTGTGGACACATTCAATACATTAAAAACCATGAACATCTTCAATACATTAAAAGTATGTGAACCGTCATTATTTGGGACGCGATCAAATAATTTTTAAATGTCGCCAGTGTTGCTAAAATACTGCCAAATTTCTCGCCAAAAACAAATACGTAACTCAAAAACAATTAGACAAATTATGTTGAAATTTCGCACGTTTTGTAACATCTAGTTTTTATTATATATGGATGGTATATCACATGATCACTATTTTAGACAAACGGAAATTGGGAAAAATTTCTAAAGGTGAAAATTATCAAAAATTCGAAAAAGAAAAATCGTGGAACGATTGAATTTTCAGAATGTTAAAGGTGATTATAGACTATTCTATGTCATTTTACGTGTATGTGCAAAATTTCAAGCCGATCGATCGAACGGTGTGGAAGGAGTTCCTGGACAAACAAACAGACAAACTTTCACATTTATATAACAGATAATATGTTTAGATTTTAAAGTATTTATGAACTTCAAAAAGTAAAGATAATTTAACTATTTTTTTTTAGTTTAATTTTATCCCCGGTCACTTTTAATGACTTGTTTTATTCATTTTCACAGTAACGAGACAAATTAAAAAATGGTCATTCGCTATAGGAGCCTGAAGCGTTCGTTGGGTCTGGACAAAATTTGTCGCATTGGACCATTGAGCGATTTTCTTCTGTGTCTATCGTTGCTTCCTGGTCCATGTTTTTGAATGCATACGCTGTGGTCCCCAGTGGAAGTAACGATGCCAGGAAACAACGATGGACACAGGAAGAAAAAAGCTGCTTTCTCATCGTTGCAAAGTTGGGAAGCGAAGCAGACAATAATTCTTAGGCTAGTTATGTTTAACACTTAATGCATCAGGGCATCACCTGCAACGTTAGTTTATCTTCTTGTGTGTGTAAAAGGGAGAGGGCACTCGATATGCACTTTAAAAACGAAATCCAGAAATTTGGACCCAAAATCAAATTAAATAGCATCTTCACATTTACTCTGAGCCCATATAGCGAGGAGGTGGGGGCTTGACCCTAACCCCTGCCCCCACTTTGCAAATCCAATAACCCATTAAAAGCAAGTCCGAATAAATTTATGTCCACTATTAAGAAAATATCAGGGGCGGACGCATAAAAAAATTCTGCGGGGAGGGGGGGAGCACAAATTTTTACCCCCTTTCTCTTACAAATGTATTTTAATTTACAAAAGAAGTCACTCTTTTAGGGTCTAAATTTGATTTGTCACGAGAGTTCATGTACCCCAATCGCAACACCCCTTCCTTTGGATACGCCAATGAAAATTATAACTCTGAGGAGCATTTTTTCAGTTCGTGTTTTTTCCTACAATTGCCCCAGTGATATATAGACATCCTATGACTTATTAGAATATATTAGAAATGATTTTCAGCACATTATTATTTAATGAAGTTCGAGTGTTTAGGCTGATTAATTTCAGCGACGATGCGAAAAATTCCAGAGCTGGGAATCGAACCCAGGCTTTCCGCTTAACGTTAAGGTGCTCTACCACTGAGGTACTCTGGAACGACTCCCAGATGAAGTTTCTCCCGTAAGAACCGTTGGCACTTACCATCTTCTTCTGGAAACCACAGACTGAAGAGATGAAATAAATAATTCGCGACAACTCCGATACGCTGCGAAAAGTATACAAATTTTAGAAATGGATTTATCAACCTTTCAAGTAAATTTCGAGTGTTTAGGCTGATTAATTTCAGCAACGATGCGAAAAATTCCAGAGCTGGGAATCGAACCCAGGCTTTCCGCTTAACGTTAGGGTGCTCTACCACTGAGGTACTCTGGAACGACTCCAAGATGAAGTTTCTCCCGTAAAAACCGTTGGCACTTACCATCTTCTTCTGGAAACCACAGACTGAAGAGATGAAATAAATAATTCGCGACAACTCCGATACGCTGCGAAAAGTATACAAATTTTAGAAAGGGATTTTATCAACCTTTCAAGTAAATTAGGAAAGTTCGAGTGTTTAGGCTGATTAATTTCAGCAACGATGCGAAAAGTTCCAGAGCTGGGAATCGAACCCAGGCTTTCCGCTTAACGTTAGGGTGCTCTACCACTGAGGTACTCTGGAACGACTCCCAGATGAAGTTTCTCCCGTAAGAACCGTTGGCACTTACCATCTTCTTCTGGAAACCACAGACTGAAGAGATGAAATAAATAATTCGCGACAACTCCGATACGCTGCGAAAAGTATACAAATTTTAGAAAGGGATTTTATCAACCTTTCAAGTAAATTAGGAAAGTTCGAGTGTTTAGGCTGATTAATTTCAGCAACGATGCGAAAAGTTCCAGAGCTGGGAATTGAACCCAGGCTTTCCGCTTAACGTTAGGGTGCTCTACCACTGAGGTACTCTGGAACGACTCCCAGATGAAGTTTCTCCCGTAAGAACCGTTGGCACTTACCATCTTCTTCTGGAAACCACAGACTGAAGAGATGAAATAAATAATTCGCGACAACTCCGATACGCTGCGAAAAGTATACAAATTTTAGAAAGGGATTTTATCAACCTTTCAAGTAAATTAGGAAAGTTCGAGTGTTAAGGCTGATTAATTTCAGCAACGATGCGAAAAGTTCCAGAGCTGGGAATCGAACCCAGGCTTTCCGCTTAACGTTAGGGTGCTCTACCACTGAGGTACTCTGGAACGACTCCCAGATGAAGTTTCTCCCGTAAGAACCGTTGGCACTTACCATCTTCTTCTGGAAACCACAGACTGAAGAGATGAAATAAATAATTCGCGACAACTCCGATACGCTGCGAAAAGTATACAAATTTTAGAAAGTGATTTTATCAACCTTTCAAGTAAATTAGGAAAGTTCGAGTGTTTAGGCTGATTAATTTCAGCAACGATGAAAAAAAATCCAGAGCTCGAATCGAACCCAAGCTTAACGTGCGGGTGCTCTATCTAAAATTTGTATTTCTTTCTAAAAATTTGTATACTTTCATTGGCATATCGGAGTTGGGGAATAATACCGGGAAACTTTTATGCTCTACTTAGTTTTTGAGTTCGAAATGACGCCCCTTCGAAGTTGGCGCCGCGATGCGATGCTTACCGTGTAGGGCCGCCCTTTGTTACAAAAATAAGGTGGTTAAATGATAGAAACCTTCGAAAAGGTACAAATTATTTTCGTCCTATATTAATTCGGAAGAGCTTATAGATATATTGGCGTTTTTCAAAAAAAAAGGGAAGAAAAAAAGAAAGAAAATCTGAAACACTTTCAGATTTAAATATGCACTAAAGTGCTATATATTAAAAGCGTATTATAATTCATGGGTCTTCCCTATTTTCTTTCCTTATTCCTTTAAGTTGGAAAGTGTATCATTATTCATGAGTGTGATTAAACAAAATTAAAATTGATAGTTCGTCATCCTTTTTCTGGTTGTAATACATTAGAAATAGATGGGAAAAAGCTGTGCAGAAAAATGTACAATTTGAACGGAATGAAAGTGTCAAAATCTTATTCAGGTGTATTCATAATCTAAGTAGCAGACGATAAATAGGCCATAAATTGCGCCAAGCGCTAGAATCATCTCCTCACAATCGCATGTCAACCATTTTATTCTTCGCCAAATTAAAAAGTTGCACATTTTAGTCTGGGAAAGTTTCCAAATCCTTTTTTTCTTTTGAGTGTAAAACATTTCATTCCTGCTCTGATTTTACGTGCACATGATATTTTAACTGAGAAATAACCTTACAAATAATCTAAACAAAAAAAAAATCATTATTATTTTACTTCAAGAATGTGAAGCATTTAATAAACTTGCCAAATAGGGCAACCTAGATATACTTAATTCTCACTTTTTCTACTGTGGGGGTTACAATTGCGAAACGGCGGAGAGCAAAAATTAGCCTTTTGCGACACGTATTTCATCGATATCTCCTACAATAATTCGAATTTCGAAAAAATCGCTTCGAGGTAGGTCGGTACCCGTACTGGAAAATTTCCATACAAAATTTGGTAGGTCTACGATCACCCGTCTGGGAGCTACGCGAGACACAGACAAACTAACTACTAACTAACTGACATTTTACAGTTCGTTTTATTCATATAGATAGATGTGAAAAGTTGTGAAGAGCTCAAATGATTTCGTTTTATTTTAAGATGTTTACCCTCAACGGAGTGAATGTAAGATAAAAATTGTTGTGGTGAATATATCGTGGTATTCTAGGATGAAATTTTGGTTATTCGAATGGTATTTGATGTACTTATTTCGTGATAAAGGTTCGTTGTTAACAAATAATAACGTATGTCTGTACCACTAAGCATGGAATATAGTGAAAAATTTGCGGAATGTGCTTTTGTTTATTTAAATGTTTATTTCGTGTTGTAGTGCATATTGGTTTGACGTTGAGAATTTTCAGTGTTTTATGGTTGCATATTTATATATAAAGGTTTTAGTATTTTGTGTTATTTTTTGTGACTTGGGAAGAATAGATGGAACTAAAGTTATAAGAAACATGAATGATTTTATTCGATACATGGTATTGCTATCTATATGCAGAATTAACGTACACTTTTGAATGTAATATGAATGAATAGATGAGGATTTTTGAGTTGTTTATAATGAGTTTTGATTTTATTCTGAGTTTAGAAGCTTAAGTTTTGTGTTTTATTTATGTGGATGTGCGTTGTGTTAAGTTCTTGTTTTATTTTTCATTGTGTTTGAAATATGCGTATGTTTTAGTAAGGTATTTAGATAAGTGGATACTTACGTATTATGCCGGGGGTCAATCCCGCCAAACTATTTTTCCGTCAAATAATTTGCCAAACTGTTGCCAATCGTATTACAAACCATTAATAATTTCATATGCCCGACATTTCTCTTGGCAAAAAAATCGCTCGTCTTGGTGGACCACCGGGATAATACGTTAGTACCGATAAGGCTTTTGTGTTTTTGGGTATTTTGTTCCTTATGTATCTACGTAAGTTTATGTTCTGTTTGGCGAAAAAAAAGTCGCCAAGGTTAGACGTTGGCTACAAAAATGTCGCCCCGCTTACGGTCGCCCGCTTACTTCAACCTGCCCCGCTTACGGTATTATTCCCCGGAGTTGTCGAGAATTAATTATTTCATCTGTTCAGTCTGTGGTTTGTAGAAGAAGATGATAAGTGCCAACTGTCCTTATGCGAGAAATTTCATCTGGGAGTCGTTCCAGAGTAGCTCACTGGTAGAGCACGCGCACGTTAAGGGATAAGACTGGGTCGTTCCCAGCTCTGGAATTTTTTGCATCGTTACAAAAATAGATCAGTCTAAACACTCCAACTTGCCTAATTTACTTGAAAGTTTGATAAAATCACTTATAAAATTTGTATTATTATTTATTTACATTTTTTAAAGGTATTTATCGTCTCCTTTTCGACTTTTATTCGTTTAGAATCATTTTTGCTTGTTTTCCACAGATAAATCGATATTTTTATTAATTCAACAAAATGACTAGAGATAAAGAGATTTCGATAGAGGACATCATCAAAGTTTTGGATTTAAAACTTTGATGATCGACTTTCGAAGGACTTAAAGTATTCTCATCCCAATTAAGATCAAATTTAAGCCAATTCTCCATTCATCTGTAAAAATACCGAAAAGAAATTGCTATATTGTGGGCTGTTATACTTTATTTTTTGAATAAGGGTACTCTATTTTGGGAAACACGGCTTTGTTAAGAAGTATTATACTTAAAATTACTATGTTTTCAAACGGTTAATACAGATACGTGCACATATTGTTCATTTTCAGTGATGCAGGTGTTAATTGTGCTACCCTTCATTTTAATTTTCTGGATTTGGTGGCAGAGACATTCAGCGTATTTGAAGTTTCCGTGCTACTTCTGGATTCCATTTGAAGTAATTCAGTGGGTCTTCAGAACGAAGAAACACAAGTCGAATTCTTGTACTGTCTGTGAGTATTGCTTTTGTTCTTTCCTGCGTCTCTTATAGTCATCGATAAACAAGAACAACTGGATAGACTTTCAAAATGCCTCAACGCAGAAAAAGTGTAATCGTATCCGTCACTCGAGTTAACTACCAGCAACAGGGCAAGCAATTGAATTGCCAATCGTGTGCCATAAAGAACTAGTTGGCTGTGCGACTGCTTACACTGCTGTGAGTTAAAAGTTCTATAGCTCTGTGGCACGCAATTGACGATTTAATCGAGTACAGCCAGCTGTGTTAAAATGTTTTTTAACTGTGTGGCACGCGATTGAGGATTCGATCGAGCGCCATGTGGCCTCGTCCTTTATGAGCGGTCGTTCAGTGCTATATGTTTGAAGATGAAGGTTCGTTGACGAACGTTTCCGCATGACGAACACCATATCAACAGGAATTGCATTCCCTTCAGGGTTCGTGTCTTAAAACCTCCTTGAGGAAAATTCTCCTAAATCCACTATTATTCCAATTTGACGATGTTTCCCAAACGAATATTATAGCCTACGTGGATTACCTACTAGTAGTGTCTAAATCTAACAGGAGGCACTTAAAATGCCATTTACAATTTTCCCTAGATAAAATACAAACATGGTCAGCCCAACACAATCTTCATACAGCCTCAGGAATGTGCCATGCCCGAGCTTTCCCGAAGCAAGGTAGAGGCCTTAAGAGAGCATATCCGTAGTATCTTTCCAGCAATCTCTTATAAACACACAATTAAAATTAACAACACCCTTATTAAACACACAGACAAATATTTAGACTTCATAATAGATAAATAAATTTCTTGAATTCCCAACTCGAAACATAAGAAAAATCGGGTAATGTAAATTAATGAAATCTATTATAATTGGCCTCGGGTAATGAAGGAATCTCAAAACACATTTTAAAATATAGTCGCAAATGTAAAACCGAAAGAATTTTAGTCTAGGCATGCTCCTAATCATCGTTAAACCTTTCAAAAATTGTTGTAGAACATTTTCTGCCATCTCTGAAACGGCCACAAATATCTCGCACGTGCAGAAAATCCTCAACATCAGATCTGCAAGTCTCGACAGACATACCTCCATTGTGATTGACCTTCAAAAAAGAGGCAAATGTCTCATTAATATGAAGACCAAATACTGCTATTTCTATAATTCAAGACTCTCTGTGTACCCAGGAACTAGAAGTAAAAAGTGCCAGACGGACTATCCACCTAACAGCTGCAAACTTCTCTGAATTTTATCCATCCGCATTCTCACACTCCCCAGATCTAAAAATTTACATGGACAGTCAAAAATTTGAAATGGGATCTGGTTCAGATTTCTGTGCCTTTTTAAACAATAAACCAATGTATAATTTGGAATGTAAAGTTAATTATAATTACTAACTCACTTTATACAATATACCTAACAAACACAAAATTCTTTGATCCCACAGTGAAAATCTCGCCACCCAAGTTGTGTAGTGGTTATAGAACCTTTCTACAACTCTACGACTACGACGGTCAAAGTTCGATTTCCGGCACGGGCTTGGTTATCATTTCGTCCGTCCCTTTATAGGAGGAAAAAACGGTCCACTTATTAGGTGTCTCCATAATAAAGAGAAAAGTGATTTAGGCCTTAGTAGTGGCCAATGCCTATAAACGGCAAGAGGCCACCATTAGGAGAAAAAAGACATCTAAAATCTTCCCGACCAAACAATAATAGAAGATTTGCAAAATATCTGGTCATAAAAAAAGTATTGATCACCATACATTCAAATTCTTCTCAAGAGTTAACTTATAAACAATTTTATTGCATAGAATTTTTTTCATATTTTTCACAGAGCATGATCCCATTAACACATAGTTATCCAAATTCAGCAAGGTATTTTCCCCATCATATATTTGCAACAGATCCTTGACACTCTTACATTACGTTACTAAATGCCCTCTCATCTCCAGATATCACATAATTTCCCTTTCTCATTCGCTAGATGATTGGGCTACTTATCAACAACATTTTTGTCGGCTATCGAAAGTTATAAACTATATTGAATATTTAGAAGGAAATTAAACTTTCGGAGTCCGTGGACGAACAGTGGGTATGGGGGAGTTGTCGGAGGTCGATTAAGAAAACATTCTCTCGGCCGTTTACGTGACGTATAGTGTAATTAATATATCCATGAAGTACGCTGAGGACTTAGAAGAGCAGGAAGACGAGTCGAATTCAGAAAAAGCTGCGTTTATTAGAGGTATCAGCAAAAACAGTCTTAAAGTAAGCAACTTCAATTACGTACAGAACATTGCTTCATAAAAATAACACCAGGAACATATCTAATCGTTCCGGACACACGGCATGCCGGAGTTCCATAAAAAAACGAACACAACCTCCTCTGACGGAGAGCAATCAAGAAGTGTACTAAAATCTTCCTACAAAAATGCCAGCTCTTTACAGGTTGGCGAGTAAAATATGAACACTCATAAGCCACTGCCCCACGTGACAACCACCGTCCGGTAAGCGTAAACAATATAAAAATTTGAAACAAACGGATTAAATGATTATCGCCAAGACAGAAGTGCCAGAATTTGGCGAATGCCAATACATAAGTCTACAACCCCGTGAGAAAAGCAAAGGCGTAAACTGGGAGGCACCAAGAATTTACACAGCATATGCTAAAGCTGGGAGAGAATTAATTTAGAAGGGAAACCCCGAAAAATCCCAGACATACCGTCGCGAAAAGGAAGAGCATTTTATCGAGCCGACAAACACTGTGGAGAGAGAGAGATTAATACGGAAAACGAAATTTCGATTTTGAAAGACGAAACATAGGAACATTATTTTAAGACGCCAAAAATATGTGAACTTCGTCACAGTGGTGTCTTGGACATGGATTCTGAGGGTTAAACGTGATGCAGTAGCTCCCCATGTGACCTGCCGGGTTACTTACTAAAATTACACATTACTTGCTTCATATGTGGTCGGGATTTAAACGACTTGAAATAGTCTGTATTATTGCACATGTAATATTACAGAGCATTTAACAAAATAAAACAACCCCCTTTTTTGTCTTTTCGATAATTATAACTTAAACTTCCTTTCTTTTGTACTGGACATGATATTAATGTTTCAATTTACAGACTTTTTCCAGAAAGTAGTCGACATTTGTAAAAGATTTGAAGATAAAGGCCTGTGTGTGGTGTGGCTTGATCAACCTTTACTACTAGTTTATGGCGAAGAAGCTATAAAGGTAAATGTACGGTTTTCTCTACTTATTACAAAAAGATGTCTCTGTGTCTGTGTGTCTGTCGACAGACCGTAACACGTGGAAACTCCTAATTCGGTACACGGGAAGTTCTAAACATGAAGTTGAGCACCCCGAAGCGATTTTTTCAAAATTAGACCTAGAATTTTTTCAATTTTATGTTTATGAGATTTTTTGCATTTTTTCTCACCTAATGCTTAATAACGGCGGTAATTACCTTGCAGCGAAAATATATTTACATCATCGGATAGAGGAGCAAATTTTCTTTTAAAAACAGTTTTTTTCTGAATATATAATTTGCAGATTTTAAGGAATTTTCGATTTAAAGATGACATTTGACAAAAATTTTCGTAAAATGATTATAAAACTGTCGCATCTTGCATTCTATCCGTCATAAATTTTGATATTTTGGAAAATGATAAAACAGACATTTCGCCCTCTTTTGAAATGAAAAGAAGAAATTATATAGGTTAGGTGATTTTTTAAGAATTTTAATGTAACATAATGTTTATAATTTAATACCATCAACGCTGACTGTTTACGCCATTATATAAATCAATCATGGCACGAGAATTTATGTAGGGTTGAACTGAAAGGATTAGAAAAACTGCGTTTTTTCAACCTATCGATAAGCTTTTAAATGCGGCACCGGATTTCAAATCGCAAGTGAGGATCTGCTCGGATCTACTTCTGTGACGTCAATTGCTTTAAGATACGTAAAAATTACGCCACGATCTTACGAATTTATTCCCTCTCTTTCTTTAACACAAGGAGGCGATATGTTGATTAAAACTTACGATAAACTTAGAAATTTACAATCGTTATATAAGTGGTATTCTAATCCATTGCTTATTTAAAAATTGAAATGTTTTAACGCAGCTGAAAATGTTCTTTCATTTTAATAGTTACAAAGTTCGCTTTAAAGCGCGATATATTAAAATTTTTATTTTTGACATTTAACTATGCCGCAGCCATATATGTTTCCTAACACGTATATGTTGCGAGTATAGTTTTATTTAACGTTGGATTATGCTCCTCCACAGCGGTCCTATGTAAAGCGAAAAATTTTTCTACGTCGTTATAAGTTTCAATATTATACTGTTTGAAAACTCCTGTGAAAATTAACCAGATTAACTCCCTCAACTACCCGGTTTTCTTTTACGGCTGTTAAACAGTGGACACATTCGTAAACGCCAAATGAGTTGCACTCGTGCAACGAGTTTCCATCGAAGGTGTTCGTGAAGGAAACTGAGTGCACTCAGTTTAAAAACTCGAACGTTCGTATACAAAACCGAGTGCAATTAGTTTCAAACGAAGTAAACCGAGAGCGATTTAGGTTGATTGAGTTTGTTGAGAAGATTACTTGCTGCACGTTGTTGCTGTTTACGAATGGCGTTTGTTGTTATGGAAATGTATGTCGTTATGAAAAGTATTTTACGTTTGCTGAAGCTGCAAATATTACTTTTTAAAGGAGGAAATTCATGCATGCGCTAGAAACTGCTACAAAGGTACATAATTTTTCAAAGGTAATCATTTACTTATATTTTTAATTTTAGTAAATTCAAAAATGCATGTTTTAGTGTTGAGATTGAAGTTGAGTCAAATCGTTATTAGCGAAATTTGAACTTCTTTTGCTAAATACTTTTGAAAAAATGAAGTTGGAATTTCTAAATTTTGATCCGCGCACTTCAATTATGGCCACTCTTTTTTTAAAAAATCCTGTTGATTTTATATTGAGTATGTACTAAAAACTCTCCACAGCAAAATTAACGCATTCGCGAATTGTAAATGCAAAAGAACGGCTCCTAGGCGACGAAACTAAATAAACTGAAGGTGTTCGTAAAGTCCAAAGAAACTGATAACCACTGACAGCGCTAAACAGACGCATTCCAGTTTTCTTACGAAAACTCGTGCAACGAGTTTGTCGTATACGAATGTACCCAGTGTCGTCATGAATTAAAAAGGGCGTGAAATTTGTAAACTCTGCAACACTAACATCCTGTCGCAATTAAAGCTATTCTGAACAGCTCCTCGAGATTACACTATGTTTATCACGAGACAGAACGATGATTCGCTAAATCGGATATTTAAATTGGTAATGCTTGAATATTTTCCACTATGGCGAGATTAAATGTTTTTAGGTGTTAATTACGCTAATCTGGCAAGAATTATGCATAAATTAAATATATATGGAGAGCTTCTTTAATGGAAACTATAATGCGAAATTATTATTGTTTGTGCTAATGCGTAAATTGCTAAGAATCATAATAGAATAAAAAGATCCTATTTGTGCCAGTAATCTAAGCTGTTTCTTTAAATTGAGCATTAAAGAGAGAGAAGCGAAGATAGATTGTAGTAATATACTTTTAGGTAGTATCAGTAAATTTGTAAGGATTATATGAATAAATCATAATATACCACGTTGATAAATATTTCATGAAATTAAAAGTGCTATGTTCATCCTTTTTCGACCGTTTTTTTAGAAGTAACTAAACGAAAAGTATTCTAATTTGCGTTAATATATCCCGCAGTAATTTCAATAGAGGAGATTACTCGAACTTAAAAACTGTTTTATCACATATAGTTATGAGCATATTTTGGTAAAATATTCGCTTCTTCACGTATGAAGAGCGTATGCGCAGTTACTTTAAAATAAAAAAAAATGTCCAGTTCATGTAGTGTCTGAGGTATTTAACGCTGGCAAGACGTGAACCTAAAAAACAGTATGATGAGGAAATTAGACATTTTGAATGTCAGGAGTTCACAGCAAGCGGTAAAACTTTGCACCTTTTGGATAGCGAATGACACTGTAGTTTTTTTTTTTTGTGTGTAATAATATTGAGATGATATCAGGTTAGTACACATGACGCAAACTCTACGTCAAGAGTCAAATAATTTTGCTTTTTTTAGATTCCACATCACTGGAATTAATTCGAATTACACATGTGAGGAGAATTTTCGTTTCTACAGTGCGAAGAATGGGCACGCACCTAGTTGTATAAGGTAGTGCCAACGGTAATAATAAAGTTAAAGGTAATAAGGTAGGGCCAACGTAGTCGAGAAAGTAGCAAATGACTGATCATGCGCAAACAGGATATTGTACCCGTTAGGTTTCGAATGTGTAAACAACATGAAACACTCTATCCAGTTAAAGGGCAGTTGCTGTAAGTGGGTATTGAAATCAGCCATGCCTTTGGTATTCCTTTAAAAATATCTACAAAAGCAATCAGCGCTCGTGGATTAAAATCGAGGTTACTCGCGGAAAAAAAAAAGCTTCAGAATATTATGAAGGATTGCGTAAAGTTTGTGGCAAGAGTGCTTTACCGCGCAAAATGGTTGCAAATGCCAATAAAAAAATTCTAAATCTGCTTGTGATGAGGATGAATTTATTTCCTTTCGCTGAAGGTGAGAAGGCGAAACCGTGTTCGTTGTCCGGGTTTCCAATGAATGGGAGTGTGTAGCGAAAGGTGGTTTTGACCACGTGAATTAAGCGTGGTAGGTTATAGTGTTATCCGATCGGACAAAATGTAGCTCTGCATTTAATTGCTGAACTGTAGCGTGTTCAGTGTTGTTTTCATGTCACTACAATTGTACATCTGCGCGATAGTTGTTTATTCTAAATCCATGTACACAGGATTTCTGCCTCCTCCTTACGATGACTTGGTTGGCAAGTAAGTTTGCACCAACGTTTAAAATATACTCCAAGTGTTTTTTTACAACTGCAAAATTTTATATGTATCATGCCGTATTTTAACTAACGCACAAGCATGGAGAGACATTTTTCCTAGAGCAGATGTTCCCAAACTGTGTGCCACGGCACCCTGGGGTGCCGCGAGTGTTTACCAGGGGTGCCGTGGAGATAATCAAGAAAAGTCTAAGTTTTGGGAGAGCAGAATCAAAAAAATTCCTCTGAACGGATATTTCACAAAAAAGTTTGCCAAGCTGATTATCAAATAGGCGAAACAAAAATATTTTAGTCCAGTTCGAGCGAGTTCGGTGTCCAATCGCCTCTATTTTACAGGAACTCACTGAAATATGGGGGGGGGGGATTCTATATCCTTTTCCAAGATAGTGTAATAGTAAGCCCTATAAACATAAAAGAAACAATGAAAAATATATCCGAACCGTTTCATTCTAACTTTCATATTCATATTGCTTTAAAGGTAACCTGCCCCGAAACGTTTTCAGCCCGAGAAGGGTGCCCCGAATTGATTTTTAGTCTGACAAGGGTGCCGCGAAGTGTTTTTAGCCTGACAAGGGTGCCACGGGGGAAAAAAGTTTGGGAACCCCTGTCCTAGAGTGTAAATTTAGGTAAAAGTGCGCATAGAATTAAGAAGGCACAATTCAAATGAAGCATAGAACAATAGCCTTCATCTATTCGTTTTTTTAGGACTCACAGAACCTGAACAGATGATAAAAATGCAAACAGATGACTAGGGAAGGAGATTAATGATTTATCAGCAGAGCAATAAGGGATTCGTATCTCACAATGCGACAGTGCTCTCACAAAACGTTCATGTGTTAACGTACGGAATGAACACCGCGAGAGAGATGAAAAGATGTTTCATTTGAGCTTAATGTAGATCTCTTATCCATTTTGAGTCTTCCCTATGTTTATTTTGGAATTAAAGTTGATTTTTGTTATTTAATGCAAACCAGTTCTTCTGTGGAGAAATTATGAGAGAATGTTGCAGAGGGCGCAAGGTCGCCGCGTTATCTGCGCGAGTGCAAGAGAGTGACTGACAGAGAGTGTTTTGAGCAGCCTTACCGAGAGGTTACATATTAGAGAAGGCTGTGTGTAGCGTAATTAAATCCTATGCTTGTATATCTATATAAATAAAATTAGACTTTTGTCTGAACATTTCTTGGAATTCAAAAATTTTGCGATTTCTATCCGTTTCAAGCACCCGGGAATCCGATGCGACAAAAAAAAAAAAAGTTTGTCAGTCTGTCATTCTGTCGTTCTGTCGTTCTGTCGTTCTGTCATTCTGTCCGTGACGATTTTTCTGTTTAAGCATCACGTAAAAACGGCTGAAGCGAATGATATGAAATTGGGTGTCATGATAGGTGATCACTCAACTTAAAACATAGGCGTCGAATTAAAAAAAAATCTTGATTAGATTTTCAGATTTTGCGAAAATCGTTTCAAACTGCGTAAATTTGTGTTCAAGCATCACGTAAAAACGACTGAAGCAAATGATTACGACTAAAGCGAATGAAATGATATTACTTAGTGACTCTCTTAACCTGTAATATTTTAACAATACATAAAAATTATAACTTCGCTTTCTTTACTTTGGCAACATACTCCATCCATTCTGTGTACTCCTACAATGTTGACGAAAGTTCTTGCGTTTTAGAAATTTGCATTCACTAACCCATGAAGGACGGGTACTTCAGCTAGTCTACATAAATAAAATTAGACTTTTGTCTGTACATTTCTTGGAATTCAAAAATTTTGCGATTTCTATCCGTTTCAAGCACCCGGGAATCCGATGCGACCCTAAAAAAAAGTTTGTCTGTCTGTCATTCTGTCCTTCTGTCGTTCTGTCATTCTGTCGTTCTGTTCTTCTGTCGTTCTGTCATTCTGTCCGTGACGCTTTTTTTGTTTAAGCATCACTTAAAAACGACAGAAGCAAATGATATGAAATTGGGTGTCATGATAGGTGGTCACTCAACTTAAAACATAGGCGCCGAATTTTAAAAAAATCTTGATTGGATTTTGAGATTTTGCGAAAATCGTTTCAAACTGCGTAAATTTGTGTTCAAGCATCACGTAAAAACGACTGAAGCGAATGATACGAAATTGGGTGTCATGATAGGTGGTCACTCAACTTAAAACATAAGCGTCGAATTTTTAAAAAATTTCATTAGATTTTCAGATTTTGCGAAAATCGTTTCAAACTGCGTAAATTTGTGTTCGCACATCACGTAATAACTGCAAAGGTGAAAAAATGATATTTGGTGAAATGATAGGTGGTCACTCACCTTAAACTATAAGCATCTAATTTTAAAAAATCGATCCGATTTCGAGATTTTGCGAAAATCGTTTAAAACTGAGTGAATCTTTGTTCCCGCATTACGTAATAACGACTAAAGCGAATGATATAAAATTTGGTCACCTGATAGATGGTTGCTCAACATAAACTATAGGAGTCCAATTTTTTAAACATTTTCATTAGATTTTGAGATTTTGTGAAAATTCTCTCAAAATATGTTTATATTTCTTCAAACATCACGTAATAACAACTAATACGAATGATACGAAATTTAGTGATATGATAGGTAGTTGCTAATCTTAATTTATAGGCGTTGAATTTTTAAAATATTTTGATTACATTTGGAGATTTTGCGAAAATCGTTTTAAAATGCTGAAATTTTGTTCCAGCATCACGAAATAAAGACTGCAGGGAATGAAACGAAATTGGGTGACAGGATAGGTTGTCACTCAACTTAAATTCTAGGCTTCCAATTTTTCAAAGATGTTGATTAGATTTTGAGATTTTGCGAAAATTATTTCTATATTCGTAAATATTCGTTCGCGCATCACATAATTACGACTAAAGCGAATGAAATGATATTACTTAGTGACTCTCTTAACCTGTAATATTTTAACAATACATAAAAATTATAACTTCGCTTTCTTTACTTTGGCAACATACTCCATCCATTCTGTGTACTCCTACAATGCTGACGAAAGTTCTTGCTTTTTAGAAATTTGCATTCACTAACCCGTGAAGGACGGGTACTTCAGCTAGTCTACATAAATAAAATTAGACTTTTGTCTGTACATTTCTTGGAATTCAAAAATTTTGCGATTTCTATCCGTTTCAAGCACCCGGGAATCCGATGCGACCCTAAAAAAAAGTTTGTCTGTCTGTCATTCTGTCCTTCTGTCGTTCTGTCATTCTGTCGTTCTGTTCTTCTGTCGTTCTGTCATTCTGTCCGTGACGCTTTTTTTGTTTAAGCATCACTTAAAAACGACAGAAGCAAATGATATGAAATTGGGTGTCATGATAGGTGGTCACTCAACTTAAAACATAGGCGTCGAAGTTTTAAAAAATCTTGATTAGATTTTCAGATTTTGCGAAAATCGTTTCAAACTGCGTAAATTTGTGTTTAAGCATCACTTAAAAACGACTGAAGCGAATGATATGAAATTGGGTGTCATAATAGGTGGTCACTCAACTTAAAACATAGGCGTCGAATTTTTAAAAAATCTTGATTGGATTTTGAGATTTTGCGAAAATCCTGTCAAACTGCGTAAATTTGTGTTCGAGCATCACGTAAAAACGACTGAAGCGAATGATATGAAATTGGGTGTCATGATAGGTGGTCACTCAACTTAAAACATAAGCGTCGAATTTTTAAAAATTTTCATTAGATTTTCAGATTTTGCGAAAAGCGTTTCAAACTGCGTAAATTTGTGTTCGCACATCACGTAATAACTGCAAAGGTGAAAAAATGATATTTGGTGAAATGATAGGTGGTCACTCACCTTAAACTATAAGCATCTAATTTTAAAAAATCGATCCGATTTCGAGATTTTGCGAAAATCGTTTAAAACTGAGTGAATCTTTGTTCCCGCATTACGTAATAACGACTAAAACGAATGATATGAAATTTGGTCACATGATAGATGGTTGCTCAACATAAACTATAGGAGTCCAATTTTTTAAACATTTTCATTAGATTTTGAGATTTTGTGAAAATTTTCTCAAAATACGTTTATATTTCTTCAAACATCACGTAATAACGACTAATACGAATGATACGAAATTGAGTGATATGATAGATAGTTGCTAATCTTAATTTATAGGCGTTGTATTTTTAAAATATTTTGATTACATTTTGAGATCTTTAGAAAATCGTTTTAAAATGCTGAAAATTTGTTACAGAATCACGAAATAAAGACTGCAGCGAATGAAACGAATTTGGGTGACATGATAACTTGTCACTCAACTTAAATTCTAGGCTTCCAATTTTTCAAAGATGTTGATTAGATTTTGAGATTTTGCGAAAATTATTTCTATATTCGTAAATATTCGTTCGCGCATCACATAATTACGACTAAAGCGAATGAAATGATATTACTTAGTGACTCTCTTAACCTGTAATATTTTAACAATACATAAAAATTATAACTTCGCTTTCTTTACTTTGGCAACATACTTCATCCATTCTGTGTACTCCTACAATGCTGACGAAAGTTCTTGCGTTTTGGAAATTTGCATTCACTAACCCGTCAAGGACGGGTACTTCAGCTAGTCTATATAAATAAAATTAGACTTGTCTGTACATTTCTTGGAATTCAAAAATTTTGCGATTTCTATCCGTTTCAAGCACCCGGGAATCCGATGCGACCCTAAAAAAAGTTTGTCTGTCTGTCATTCTGTCCTTCTGTCGATCTGTCATTCTGTCGTTCTGTTCTTCTGTCGTTCTGTCATTCTGTCCGTGACGCTTTTTTTGTTTAAGCATCACTTAAAAACGACAGAAGCCACTGATATGAAATTGGGTGTCATGATAGGTGGTCACTCAACTTAAAACATAGGCGTCGAATTTTTAAAAAATCTTGATTGGATTTTGAGATTTTGCGAAAATCCTTTCAAACTGCGTAAATTTGTGTTCAAGCATCACGTAAAAACGACTGAAGCGAATGATATGAAATTGGGTGTCATAATAGGTGGTCACTCAACTTAAAACATGGGGGTCCAATTTTTAAAAAATCTTGATTGGATTTTGAGATTTTGCGAAAATCCTTTCAAACTGCGTAAATTTGTGTTCAAGCATCACGTAAAAACGACTGAAGCGAATGATAGGAAATTGGGTGTCATGATAGGTGGTCACTCAACTTAAAACATAGGCGTCCAGTTTTAAAAAAATCTTCATTGGATTTTGAGATTTTGCGAAAATCCTTTCAAACTGCGTAAATTTGTGCTCAAGCATCACGTAAGAACGACTGAAGCGAATGATATGAAATTGGGTGTCATGATAGGTGGTCACTCAACTTAAAACATAGGCATCCAATTTTTAAAAAAATCTTCATTGGATTTTGAGATTTTGCGAAAATCCTTTCAAACTGCGTAAATTTGTGTTCGAACATCACGTAATAACTGCAAGGCTGAAAAAATGATATCTGGTGAAATGATAGGTGGCCAATCACCTTAAACTATAAGCATCTAATTAAAAAATATCGATCCGATTTCGAGATTTTGTGAAAATCGTTTAAAACTCAGTGAATCTTTGTTCCCGCATTACGTAATAACGACTAAAGCGAATGATATGAAATTGGGTCACATGATAGATGGTTGCCCAACATAAACTATAGGTGTCCAATTTTTTAAACATTTTTATTAGATTTCGAGATTTTGTTAAAATTCTCTCAAAATACGTTTCTATTTCCTCAAACATCACGTAATAACGACTAATACGAATGATACGAAATTTAGTGATATGATAGGTAGTTGCTAATCTTAATTTATAGGCGGTGAATTTTTAAAATATTTTGATTAAATTTTGAGATTTTGCAAAAATTGTTTTAGAATGCTGAAATTTTGTTCAAGCCTCACGAAATAAAGACTGCAGGGAATGAAACGAAATTGGGTGACATGATAGGTTGTCACTCAACTTAAATTCTAGGTTTCAAATTTTTCAAAAATGTTGATTAGATTTTGAGATTTTGCGAAATTTTTTTCAATATGCGTAAAAATTCGTTCGCGCATCCCATAATTACCACTAAAGCGAATGAAATGATATTACTTAGTGACTCTCTAACCTGTAATATTTTAACAATACATAAAATTATAACTTCGCTTTCTTTACTTTGGCAACATACTACATCCATTCTGTGTACTCCTACAATGCTGACGGAACTTTTCACTTGTTGGAAATTTGCTTTCACTAACCCGCCAAGGACGGGTACTTCAGCTAGTATTGTATAAAGTTAATGTTCATAATAAACTATGTATCCAAGAGAAATTTTATTGAGTGAGAACATTTTAGTAGAGCCACCGATTTAAGAGAATCCGGCTTTTGTCATATCTTGGGCTCATGTGTTGAATTCGATGCAGTTTTGTACACAAGTGAGATTCTTGAGTTCGAAATAAACTTGCGTGCGTTTTTCTAAACATGAAATATCTTCTGAAATTAAATAAACTATCTCCAAGAAGTAAAAGTCAAAGATTACATCTATGTAAAAACTGATTCGTTTTTCTTCGAAAGAACACAAATTGAAAAAATTTAAAATATTACTCTTTTTTTATCTATTTTTTAAGAGCATTCTTTTTAATTTCGAAAGTAAGACAGGAATACAGTGGCGTAGCCAGAAATGTTTCATGGAGGGGGGTTACGACTACTGCAACTGATATATATGTGTACGTGAGTGGGATAAGAGAGTGAAAAATATACATTTTGTATGGCAAAAAATTACTCATGGGGGGATTATGACCCCCTAACCCCCCTTGTCTACGCCACTTCAGGAATACTATTGTTTTCGAAGATGTTTCTTTGCAAGAATAGTGTCCAGTCTTGCAATATTAGTTTAACTAAGCAAGAAGAATCAAGAAAAACCTGGATGAATTGAATTGCCTTTAACTATGAAAAAAAAAAAACCTTGTTTACAACTTTCTACAAAAATATTATATGCATTGTTGCCCTTATCTTCTTTAAATTAAGTTTTATTACATAATTATTTATTTATATAAAATGAACACTTTTGAACTAATTTGCAGTTTTGTTATACTACAGTTGAAATACAAGAACAACACTATCTTAATTCCTGAAATAATTAAAATAATTTCCAATTTCAGTTTTTTTCAAATGAAGCAACTTTAATAGACAAGCCGACTTATTATAAATTCTTGGAAACTTCTGGTCAACACAGCAGTCTAACTCTGAGGTAATTTGTAATTTAAATTACTTAGAGCTATGTAAAGTTTAAGTATGCAGAAATAAATTTTTATCTATGTAATTTTAATGAAATTCACAAGCATCACCTAGCGAAATATATTTATTTATGTTGTTATGTCATGATGTAGCATAAAAAACATTTGAGTGCGAAAAACAGTTCTGTCCTCCCTTTATGCAGAAAAAGAAACCTATCTTAGATCGTCTTACTTTAATAAATGCCCTCGACATTTTGTAGACATGAAATTTTGTTCGAACGACATAGCTGCCAACTTTTACGTCTTTTTTCGGAACATTTGCCAGCACAACTTTCAAACAGTTTTATTAAAAAAAAGGATTTATTTAAAATTAAATTTTGAAGAAGAAATTAGCGGTTGGAAATCTTTCGAAAAAAGTGTTAAAGTTGACAGCAGTATAAAGATCACCTAGGGTAAAGGCACCAACTGCTGACACTACCTCAATTATTGACAGTCGTTCCTTCAAATTTTAAAAATAAGCGTTTAGAGCCACCCAGGTATTCAAGATTAGACCCTAACGAAAGCTTAACTAATCAACTACAGATTCTTGCCATGATCAAGTCAATTTGATTGACAAAACGCCTGGGAACCTAGAGTCTCTATTCAGTGTCTTGCAGCGGCTCATAAACTAAAAGTTTTGGGTAAGTCTCGATTTCGCCTGTAATAACTATGCAAATTCATGTTTCATTGCTTACATTTTTTTTAGTTATACACTCCTTTGTTGCTACTTACTGAGAATACAGTTCCCAAATGTCAATTTTCAGTTAAACAACTGCTTTTAGTGGAGTCAATAATTAGTACTTCTAAACAGTCAATTTACCCAGTTATCGAAATACATGTCATTAATTGTGAATTTCACATAAATATACTCAATGACATAATTAAGATCGTTTTTTTTATTTTTAACACAATTGTGCTCCCCACTTTTAATAATAATAATGAAGGTATTCAATATTTGACCGAGGTGTCAATAAGAGGTTCACGTTTCAGTCAATAATTTCAATGTTAAGAACCAATTATTGACAGTTTTAACATTCAGACATTTTCATTTTTGATCTATGTAGGTAGGCATAATGAAAAATGTTAATTAATATACATTTAGGAGTAAGCCAATATTCTGCATGTCTGTGAATTAGACAAAACTTATAACTGTGATTTGTTCTCGTTTTGAGAACACACTTTACATGTGTGCATTTGTTCTCGCTTTGTGTAATACAGTTTGCATGTGTATCTCTTCTCGATTTGAACAACACAAACTGCACTTTCGTATCTATTCTCTTGTAATTTTAAAAGTAGACTTATTATAGTATCGCCCAAATCGATGGTTTAGCCTTTTCTGATTATGGAAGTTAAAAATCGACAAGCTTACGGTTCCCATTTTTAGGTTGGCTTTATCAAGTTGGTTGTTTTCCATTTTCAAGTTGTTAAAATGACTCCAACAAGCTCTCCTCAACAAAAAAGGCAAGGTCCAGTTGAAAGAAGAAAACAAAGTATGAAGAGAGATAAATATTAACAGCACACACTCAGCATCCTTAAGAATAGTGTTCCACTTGCAACAGCAGTCTGGAATTATGGGGGTACCCCGTATTATTTTAGTTTACAAAGCAACCGGTAAGTCTCCAATCAGTCGTAAACCTGGCTCTATAAGTATTACAGCAAAAGGAAGAACACTTTTCTTAAAACATAGGAAAATCCAAGAAAAGTTTTCAGTGGTGACGAAACAGCATTTGCCCTAAATTCTGAATGCAAAAAGTATAGGCTCC
Source organism: Cheiracanthium punctorium (assembly GCA_038373885.1). Taxonomy (NCBI): domain Eukaryota; kingdom Metazoa; phylum Arthropoda; class Arachnida; order Araneae; family Cheiracanthiidae; genus Cheiracanthium; species Cheiracanthium punctorium. The sequence continues at coordinate 75,036 of JAWZYV010011937.1, read as the reverse complement.
AAAGGAAGCAACGAATGTATACTTCTCTGTAAATAATGAGGAAAAAGAGTGCTTTACAGTACTTATTACAGCTAATGCTTACAGTCATTCAGCCCCGTTGTGTCCAAGTACGTAACAGTGCCTGATATCACCCAAAGCTTTCCTGATAGTTGGAATCTGATGATGAGGAGATGACTTGTTCTATCCTTTACAATTACTTCGCCAAAATATTCAAACTTAATTCGAAAGATAGGTTCATTTGTGAAGAAACAGTGAATTCTTTCAAAGAATCACCAGAATAACGGGATAAACCTTCAGGAGCAGCTCATTGGTTTTAAGCAATGTTTGCCCTCGGAGTGTTCTGCTGTCAAGCGAAAACGCCAGATCAGGGATATAATATATATATATATATATATATATATATATATATATATATATATATATATATATATATTTAATTTACATTGTTTTACATGTAAAATATTTTAAAATTTTAATCAGGAACGAAATATATTGAAGATTTCCCTCTTTCTATGGTTTATAAAAGATGAGAAGATGTTTCATGGAGGTAATAAATGAAGACCTTTTGAAAGCTTCCTGAGAAGGATTTAGTGACTAGGAGTTTATCAATACTCACAACATATCACGATCAGAACGACATCTATTGGTATGTGCCTATGCAACTGAAAACATTTATCCCAATTCTCTGGAGAAACCAGTACCTCTGACATATCATGTCTCCCATTTCATGTTCTGCGCATCATTTGTCCTTGTTAATAATTCTAAATAAATTGGATCCGATCCTAACGCATTGATATATATAAAAGACATAACACGTGCTCAGCATAATGCCTAGTATAGTTATCAGCGGATTATAAAAATTGCCCAAAGAGGAAGATAAGTAAGAAAACAGAAGAACAAGAGAACAGAAAAGCACGAACATTAGAGAGAGCTGAATAAACAGCAGATTAAAGTACAGGAAATAGTAAAAGGGAGAAAAGGAAAAAACAATGACGCAGTCAAAGTAAAAAAATAACAGAGCCAAGAAACCAAGGAAGCGCATGAAATCTCGAGCGATGATGAAAAACGAGAAGAACGGGAACCACAAGATCAGTCAGTTGAAAACGGTGAAATTTTAGTTTAAAATATATCAACCTGTGATGAAATTTTTATTTATTTATTCCTTTTGGGTTTATTTTTTGTAATATTACCACATTTTATTCAAAATAACATTGTTTAAAATTTTACTATGGTGTCTATATCTTGTTTTTGCCAATAAAAGAATATATGTCAATAATTGGGTCTTATCCATGTCAATAACTGGTTCATTCATGTCATTAAAATGAGGAAATAATTGTCGTTGAATTTCCGCTCTTAAAACGGAAATTTATATTAATTTGACTGAAGTAATGAATGGAATCGGTAGTGCAGATCTTGGCCATAAAGAAAAACTTTGAAACATAAATATTGCTTTTTAAATAATACAGTTTTTAAGAAAATAACTCGAAAATTTTCTTAAAGTGTCAAGAACCGGTGCCTTTACCCTATTTCTTAAAACAGAAATTTAAGTCAAAATATCCTATTCATTACTATTTCACCGGGAAAAAAATCTCATTAGTTCTAATTATATAATAAGAAATTTAAGCATAAATTTGACGTATAAAAAGAAGATTCTACGTTTCAATGAATAATACTTCTTTTTTTCGTAATTGTTTAGTGACAAAATTCTTGGAAGCTTGCATCCTGTTTTAAATACTTGAGGGTAATAACAACAACTTTCCTGTTTTGAATAAATACTACAAATAAACAAGTATATAAAATAAAAGAATGAATAAATCTTTGTATTCTACTGCAGCAGTGGAGAAAAATGGAAGAAAGAGCGGAAACTGATCGCTCCTGCGTTTAAGTTCAGCATCATGAAAGAGATGGTACCAACTATGAACAAGCACGCTGCCATACTCGTAGAAGAGTTGAGTCGTTTTGGAAATGAAACCGTCGATAATACGTTGGAACACGTGAAACTGCACTTGATAAAGTTATTTTGTGGTAAGAGTGATTGAATAGTTTTCTGCTTTTTAATACTTTCCAGCAAAATTAAAATAAGAAATAGCTGACTATGAGAGCCTGAAAACTATTTTCTGAACACATTATAATGGACAATCGGATGCACAGACCTGCTTTTGTTTATGTTTGTATTTGTGAGTAGAAGACTTGTGATAATTTGGGGTATTTTTACTCTTAAATAATTTAAACAGTATTATTATTATTATTATTATTTTGATAAATACCCTGAAACTTTTAATACAGATCCCATGTGTTCGTGATAATGTAGTTTTATTTACAGAAAAAAAGACTGTTCTTGTATAACCTTTAATAGAAATCTTCATTTGTGTAAAAAGGATTTTTAAATTCATCTGTTCAAGTAATTAATGAACTTTCAATAAATGTAAACTTAAATTTAGCCTTTGTTTCGAATATTTTTATAAATAATGGCAGAATCACTTTGAATCATGATTAAAAGAAATATCTAAAAAAGAGATAACTTTTAAAATGCTTCTTAGAAAACAGTTGGCTGGTGCGATCACACTTTTCAGGTGCAGCACGGACTCCTAACTTTCATAACTACATTGCTGCAATGTTTACGCTTGTAATTGCATGTAGAATAGGCCTGTAATAAGCATGGAGAATGTAAAGCGCGTCTAAGAGTACTGACGACATAATTACGAAAAAAGTTAGGAAGAGAAAACATGTAATACATTTATTATAACAAAAAATATACTATAAGTTGTACATAATTAAAAAGAAGAAACAAATGGCTGCCCCCCCCCAAATGTCATAGATTTTCGATAGCATTTAAATTCAAATTTTGTATCAATTCCTTGGGTTATTTTAAAAATCATGTCAGGTGTGCTTCGAACTAACATTTGGTGAATGTATTGTGGTAATGAGAACGAACTCGGCTCTACTTGTTGTTTCAATCCCTGAATAGTCTAAAACTCACGACTATGAGCAAAGAGGTCATTTAAAAAATGTTACAAATCACGTCATTTGCATTCAATGGCATTCAGTTTTCTTTTGTTTGTTGTTACAGCTTCAGAATCAATCTCTTGAATTCAAGATGTTTCATGAAGGATTCTTAACTTTCAAAATAAATAACTCAAAAACGGTCACTGATAGAAGTATGAAACAGTTGTGTGTTTATAAAAAACAAACTTGGTGCAGAAACCACAAAATGTTAGTTAAAAATTGCACCGACTGCGCGTTGCAAGCGGTAAGAGGTATCTTAAGAAAATTCACATTTGTCACACACTTGACCGTTCCATTGCCCAAAAATTACCGTTTGGGCTATAAAAAGCCTCTTGAAAAGGAGTCATTGGATTTTTGTATTTGTGTGTATTATGCTTTTGAAACATTTGACGCCACTCATCAACCTGGATGATCAACATAGTGCGGCATAGCTTTTACAAGATGGAGCTCGCGCAAAATACGCAAGACACATTTTGTAGGACTTGTTTTGCCTTTGGACGAATAATTCGAGGATAGAGTTATTGCGTTGAAATAAATATTCTACAGGTATATAAAAAGGCATGAATTGATTTCCGTATTCTGCCGACCTCACCCCCTTTGCCAACCACGAAATTTTTCCTGGATGCGACCCTGGCATGTGGTACGGAAGATGAGCATGTTAAATCCATTTTGATGCAACTGTTCTTGGTGCCCGAGCTCTTTTCTGGCATCCATATTGCCGGTCATAGAGCCATCTATCGGTACAATTTGTAACTAAATTTTGTGGCTTCAGTATCAAATTCTTCCTTTTTTAAAAATCAACATACCACTTGTTTCATGCTTCTATCCATCACTGTTTTCCAGTCATTCATTTTAAAAGTTAGGTGTTCTTCGTGTGAAACACCCTTATATACATAACAATTAATACTCTCTCAAAATCCCTTCTCTTTCTCATAGATTTAAAAAACAAACAGTGATAAAGTTATAAAATATAAGACGATTTTCTATTAATGGGATATCTAATGAAAGATTACATTGATGCTTCTTTATACACTATAAATAGCTAAATTTATTCACTTATTGCAATTTGTTTACTGTAGAAAAATTACAACTAAATGCAATTTTAATGACACAATTTTAATAATACAATTTAAATAAATGTAGTGTGAAATTATTTTCCCAACGTAACAATACTTACGTATATTTATACTGATTTGCATTACTATCTAAAAATTCTGTGCGTGGAAGGGTAGAGTTGCTTGTATAATCCTTTGGAATGTTGACGAATCTGCGAATTAATTGAAAAGTTATAGAAAAACTAATTCTGAAATTTTGTATACTTCAGAATCTACTATGGGCATGACCACAGACAGTGAAGAAGGAAACAATATGTCAATACGTTTGATGGATATAACTGAAAAGTAAGTATATTATAGAAATTTGCTAAAATTGTGAAGAAGAGAAAGTAATATTAGCTTACAAAATAGTTTTAGTGAATAGTTAGTATTATTTTCATGGTAGTCTCTTAAATAACTATCATTTTTTTTCTAATGGCCGGGTCTGAGGCCTACTATAGGCTTGAGTGCTAGGAGGCCCGCAGATGCTGGTTATTTCATTATGGGGGTGCCTATTAGGCAGACCAACGTTGTTCCTTATGAGTGGTCTCCTGGTTTTGAGCCAATTCTAGATGAGAGACCTGGACTGTCAGCCCCAGAGGTATCGTTTGAACCTGGAGGACACTGGAACCACAACAAAATTTAGGTGGGCCAGCTTCCTTTAACGCACGCGGTTCCACAGCAGTCCACAACAGAGAGATTTTCACCCTCCCAAGCACTGGGCAAGCCGGTGTTGCCTCACTTTCCGTGTTCTTATGGGAACGGAAGCTTATTGACTTGGGAAGTTCAGTTGGAGCTTAGCGACAACAATTATAAATTAAAACAATATGTAAATCACTCAGAATAAAACATCATACAGAAATTTAATATTCAAATAAAACTAACGGTCGTATTAAAAAAAAGACACTGTGTTCCTTAATTACTGTTTAGAATTATTTTGCTATATAAATATGTTTAAGAAGCTCAGTGGTGTAGGAGTAGCGGATTGTACTGTCATGCCATAGGTCGAGGATTCGATGAAGGGGCTATCTCAGGGTAACTCAGGCTTTTATCTTTTGGATGTGTCGAAAAAAAAATGAAGATTGCTTAGAAAAACTACACTGGTAGCCATGTGTCAGGCGGACCATCCGGCCGGGGTCTGCATCCAAAGGGTCACTGTCAATAAAGCGTCTTTTAGCACCATGGGCCTTGACCCTTACATGGGCTGTTGTGCTACTGGGTTTAAATTTTGTTTTAAGGAGTTACCACTGTTTTAAAAATTGAACTTGATTTTTTTTAAATCAAAACTCTCTTTAATACAAGTTTGAATAAAAATTGTTAAATAAAATAAAATTACAATTAAAAAGTACTGAAATAACGGAATTGCAAATTTTGAGAAGGGCTCAAGTCAGAAAATTATAATTTTACAGGAGACACACAAAAAAAAAAACTGATTTTCTGTAGAACCATTCGACAGATAGAAGCAGTTTTATTTGCAATATTATCGAGAAAAGGCCATAACAAGGCAAAATTGTATCCTTGAAGCAAAATTTGAGGGAGAAAATGATCGTTACAGTTTTTTCAGATGAGTCTTTTTCGAATTTCATTTGATGATTTGGGTGGTTTTAGTACTTCCACGTCATTATTTTACAACGCATGTTTTTTAAAAGAATAAAAACACGAATGTTTACTTTTACATTTCACTATATTGTGATGGCTTGCGATTACATTCTCATACAAAAATATCATCTCATAATGTTTTTATTAAAAATCTTCTTCGACGTCCGGCTGTGACACCGCATGTGTCGGCCACTACAGAATGCCTCCATAGAAGTTTTCAAAATCCCGCATGTATTGTCTCAACATTTTTATTTCTTACATTTTTAAGTCATTGATCGGAAGTTTACATGAGTAGCATGGAAATGCTTCAGCAGTAGGAATGTTTGGACAAGAGCCTTTCGTTTTTGATAGGACGAAAGTTTCACTAATAAAATCGTTGTCAATCAGTGGGCAGTATAAGACTTCAACAGGCTTACTAAGGTACAGAGGGTGTTCACACATTTTTGTAAAGATTTTGATTTTCTCCATGAAGTAAAATATTAATTTGAAAATTAAAATGTGATTGGCATCAAATTGTAATAAGGCTTATTTATCGTCTGCAGCATTAAAAATATTCTTTGCTTTAAAATGTCGCTGAAAAATAGACAATGGATCGAAGGCTATATTTTTGAGCTATCCGAAGAGAAATACTTACAAAACGATTTCAAAATCACGGTTTTAATATTTCTACACGTAAAATAAGTGACATAATTAATATGAAAGGAAAGAAACGTCAAAGCTTATATTTCACTGGGGAAAAGGCAAAAAATGCATACCCAACAAAGGTGCGTACACCTCTTATTAAATCTAAAGTTGCATCTCATGTTTTAAAGGAAAATCCAACTACCCAAACAACTATCGCAGAATCTTTAAATATCTCTGTAGGAACTGTGAAGAAAATATTAAAATCCTATTTAAAGTTAATCAAAGCAAAAAAACACGATGTTCATCGCCTAACACCGAAACATATTTCTCAGCGTAAGACCATGTGTAGACTGTTGAATGAAAATTATTTGGCGGGTGAAAAATGGGAATATGTAGTTACAATTGATGAAGCTTGGATACATTTATCCGACTGCAATAGAAAAAGATCGATTTACTACCGCAAAAGAGGAGAAAAAGACTTAACAAGTTGGTTTAGAGAAAACAAGGAAAGTTTTTCTAAAGATTTTATGGTTACTATGGATTTTTTTATAACCTAAAACTGACAATAAGGAAAGTAGAAAAAATGTCATAATAAATTCGGATTGCTATCAAAACTATGTTTTAACACCTATTTTTAAAGAAGAAATTCCATCCCTTTATCCAAACAATCTTCACTGTGTTAAGTTCCATCAGGATAAAGCTCCAAGCCATACCTCTAAATCTACTGCTCTATTTTTTGATAAAATGAGAAATGAAACTGGAATTGAAGCTATTCCCTTTAAATGCATCCCACCCAAGTCCTATGACGTGTCTCCTAGATGGATTACTGTGCATTTGGACTTTTAAAACAAGCTCTTTATGAGCGGCATCCCAAAACATTGGGTGGACTCTGGAAGATTGTGAAGGAGGAGAGGAACAATACCAGCCTTGATGTTTTAAGAAAAGGACTTTTATCTTAAATCAAGATGTAATAGGATAGTTCAAAGAAAGGGCTATCAGATTGAACACATTAGAAAAAAAATTCTTGTATTTATTTCTATATATATCTTTGCAAAATCGTTACAAAAATGTGTGAACACCCTCTGTAGGAGATAAATTCAACAAAAGGTGATACTTGAAAGTAAACTTTCTCCTTCTTTTCGACTCTTTTTCCCATAACATGTTTCCTACAATGGCTTTGCCTTGAATTGCAGAAAATCATCTGTATTTCACGCAGATAACAGTCCTTCTCGCTCAAAAAATATAGATTTTCATGTGTCCATGAAAAAAATAACAGAAAAGTTAAATTTGAAAGAAAAAAACTATAGATAGATAAGCCCTTTTTGAAATTTGCTATTCAATTAAAATGACGTGGAACTATATGTTAAAGAAAAATTAAAACTTTAAGACATCGCTCTTAGGTTGTACAACTCAGGTTTTCCATCTAGTCTATTTGTAAAAACAAAGAAAGTTAAGCATTACGGCTACGTTAAAGAGGCCAAGCATAATTACTAATTTAAATTAACCCTTTTTACATTAAACGCCGATTTTCAGCCCGATTAGTCATCAGTAGTTGATGATTTGCTATCGATCATACAGAATAGGCATTTTCGATGAAATTTTACTGTAAATAATTATAAAAATTTAAATATCCTGAATTCCTCCGTAAATGAAGCATTTTTAACAAGTTTCAATGTTTTACCACGGCAGGATATATAATGATGAACTTAGTTGGGGGATTTAAAGTACTATCGAAGGTTTACTTATAGAAGCGATAAAGTACATTCGGAGAGCGCTGTGAAGTCGTATAAATAATCCAGGTAAACGTCACTTTGCACAACAATTATAAGAGAGATATATTGTAGAAGGCAAAACTTTTATTCAATGTCTTAGAAAAGATTACAGGATGGTGGTGGTTGGGTGATCGTTAGCTACGATGGTCAATAAGGGTCTGATTAATCAGAAGCCAAATTCAATCGAAGAATGATCAGGAGGTTGGTGAGAAATTTAAACTTGGCATATTAAAAGAACGTCCAAACGAGAGCCAATAATACATTCATTATTAAAGACGCCGAAAAATCGCGGAATATTCCTAGTCAACAGAGAGAATGGCAAGATATAACAAAGCGCTGGGCATCAAATTATTGAAGACAGCCAAAATTACAGTAAACCTCCGTGAAAAAAAATTAGTTCAGCAGAATTTTAACTGATGTGAGTCCATGTCCATATTTGGTAATGAAAGAAATAAAGTGATGTACGCGTATAGAAAGACGTTCAGCATAGATGCATATTAATAAAAAGCAAATGTTCTGCATGAGAAAAAGATGTTTCTTAGCAGCTATGAAAGCTGAAGTAATGTGACGGACTTATTGACATAGAGCAAAGAGTGAAAAAATAATTTAAGCATGAAGTCTGGATATAAGCAGATAATTGAAATTAAACACGAGGCAAAAAAGAATATATTAAAATTATTATATTTATTTAAAATATATTAAATTAAAGAAAGTAAACACAAATGAGAATTATTATTAAATATGTGATCTTCCCCACAGGCTCTTCAAAATTGTGTCCAAAAGAATGTTTAATGTATGGCTGCATTTCGATTTCACGTGGAACATTTCTTCTCTTTCTAAGCAATACTCGAAGAATTTTGAAGAGCTATATGACCTCTACGATAACGTAAGTAGTCGATTGAATCATTATTTCCAAAAACATGATGACAGAATAATAAAGAAAATCGCATAGCTACAATCTAGTGGAAGTTTTATTATTATTATTTTTTAAATGTCCATCTGTCAATGTAATTTTTAACTTCTAATTCACAAAACAATTTATTTTGTTTTGTAGTTGAGTGTTTAACAAAGAGTCGCAGCTTTGAATTATAATGATATAAATTAGATTTTTAATATATTATAATAATGCGAATTCCCTTTTGTATTATTATAATATATTAAAAATTTGTCAATTGTCAATTTGTCAAAAATTGTCAATTTTTTTTAAACTTCTGAACAGGCTGTTTGTGTTTGTTTTGTATAATTTCAAACCTACACGAAAGGTGTCTGCACATGGAGGGGGGGTTGCCTTGGTCAGAGGACTTAAGGGTACACACACGTTACATCTGGAAAAAACACAACCCCTTTGACGTAGAAATAATCTATACAAAGAACCTAGGACAAGTGCCTACACGATAATTATTGCCTATGTTGACTGAAAGAGCCTCCCCAATTATTTTTGTTTGAAAAACACAAATGAATTATTCAACATTTGATATTACAAGATAAAAAACTTCCTGTATTGACCACTCCCTCAGACAGCAAATAAATAAACAAATAAAGCTTACGTTTACGATATCGTATAAAACTCTATGCTTCTTTATGACGATTTTTCGTTTCAAAAAACACAATTGTGTAACTTCCTTTTCGATTTAAAGACTTCGTAAAGATTCCAACACTGAAATATTCCCCCCCCCCCTTATTTCCGGTGAAAACTGTAGTTTACATAGATAAAACATTTTCCTGTTCTTGTGAAATTGCGCATTTTTTTTTTGTCACTTATCAATACAAGTTTACAATATATTCTAAAAAAAAAAGAAAATAAGCGTAGAGAAAAGTAAAAGTTTGGTAAAGCACAGGTGCCAAGTATTACGGAATATAATTAGCCACTTTTAGCGAAAGGTAATTTTCTGTTTAATATATCGCAAAATTTCTAAGTTAAATGTGTGCTGTTTTGGAAAAATATTCAGAGAATTTACTGTTTACAAAAGTGGTTAATTATATTCCGTAATACTTAGCACGTCTGGTAAGGTGGTAAATTTTTTGAAAACTTTCTGGTGAAAAATAAAAATATTGATGGGACTGAAATTTTGATCTCTCATTTGTTTTTGATTATATATCGGTCATGAAAAATCGCACTAATTCCAAAACATACATTGGAAAAAATGGGTTATGTTTAATTTATGCAATAATTCTTCTCTTAATGTCCATTTTTGTATTCCCAGAATATTTTTGATTGGAAAGAAAAAATTACTTCGCAAATCCAGACCACAGCCTTGTTTCAAGAAGACTCGGAATTGAATCCTAGACATTACAGGACGTTCATCGAAGTTTTAATGGAACTACATGTCAAGGACCCTTCATTTACAGAGGATGATTTGAAAGGACAGTTGTTTACGATTTTAACTTCTGTAAGTGTTAAGTTATAGTAATCCGTGATATCACAGATGGTCATAAAAGAGTGGCTGCGAAGTCACAGAGGGACAAAATGTTCGCGAGAGTGTCATGAACTAGTCGCATTGTAACTAATAATTAACGTGACTTCACAGCTACAAGGTGAATATACTATCAAGTCACAATATGGTGAGTGTTGACTCTAGCGACTCTATAGTGACATCATAGAGAACGCGTTAGTGACTTTTGAATTTGACTGGATTGTTGTATTAGACTGGTAATTTTCGTAATAATAACTTGATACTCTCGTTGTAGGAAAAAACCGGAGACTTTTATTGGAATTAAAAAGAAAATGTTACTAAAATTTATAAATTTGAAAAATGTGCCTCTATGTAATTTATCAACAATCCCTAAAATGTCACGTTTCTTAACAGCAGAAAAAAATTTCAACTGTACTGTGACTTTTCATGTACGTATGTATGTAACTGGCATATCGCAAAAACTATTAATTGTAGATTGTTGAAATTTTATATATAAGATTTTTGTAACATTTAGTCGTGCATCTAGATTTTTGTTTCTAGTCTGCTGGAGTGTTTATTTACAGAGTACAGGACTACCCAAAAGAATCTAGAAAACGCTAAAAATAATCTACGCCAAAAAACTCAAATATGCATAGTTAGATGTTACAATAAATCTAAATATAAACTATCAACATTCTATGGTTAAAAATTCTATAGAATTTTTAACCATAGAATATCGAAACAGCACTGACATCTGCTGAAAAATGGAAGAATGCGTGAACAGCTGGTTAGATTGCCCAATGCTGAAAAAAGGCCAGAAGTTGCCATCGCTTGACTTAACTACCAGCAAGATGGCGGGCGATCGAAACGTTCATCGTGTGCCACAGATCTAGAGACCCTTTTTTGACGCAGCTGGCTGTGCCGCACAGCCAAAATAGCCAAGCCGCACAGCTAAGTCTCTCAAAATAATGCTCTCCATTGAGAATAGTGTCTGTATTATTAATAGTTTTTCTACAGGAGCACTCAAAAGAATTCCAATACGTTACAGTCTGTGGCATTTGTTGAGAGACACTAATACATTTCCAGCACAAGACAATGAGTATAAAATTTTTATATTCTTCAGTTAAACGTTGGAAAAAAAATGAAATATTTTTTACAGGGTCTCATAAAATTGAATTTATAGTGATGATGCAACATTATCTTATCTCCAAAGTCTCTCCAGTCTTAAGGAAAATACATCGCCAAATTTTTCGCAGAAACATTTTTGTGTTGGAAAGTGTTTTGTAATCTATGAGTTTGGCAGGATTTATCTTTCTTGTTTCTCTATGATTTATTTAAGTAAAATGACTGGTTTGCTTAGCATCAAGTTAACAAAAATTGGCCATGTTTCAGCATTTTTATATCTATTTATAATTTTGTGTGATTTCTGTACGAAAGGTTGGGCGAATGCCCACCCTTGCTCGACGGCGGCCATAACTGCAACAGGTGTCATGATCTCAACCTCGGGGACTTTATCCAAGTGGCATTCTGGTATTGTTTTCTCCCCGATTTGGAAGAATTCGCAATTGGACCTCGGCTGCGGTGGCTCCGTCTTGTTAAACGGCTGCCACATGACCTCACAGAAATTATTTTACGACATAGGCCCGAGGTTCGATCCTCGGGCTAGGCAAAATTCACTCAACTTTTCATCCCTTGCGTGACTTGTTAACCCTTCAACGCGCAGTGATCCCGCTCTGGGAACACCAAATTCTGACGTTTTGATTGTTGCCAGTCACGAAGAATAGATTTGATTTCTATAAAAATAGTTGCGCGTGACGTAGCTCCACGAGTATCCTTTACTTTTTAGCACGTCATTTCCCGTAAAAAAAATGGTCACGATTCTTTTTAACAGCACTGACATTGGCTGAAAAAATGGAAGAATGCGAGAACAGCTAGAGAGATTGCCCAATGCTGAAAAAAGGGCAGCCGTTGCCATCGCTCGACTTAACTACCAGCAAGATGGCGGACGATCGAAACGTTCATCGATTGCCACAGATCTAGAGACCCTTTTTTGACTGTGCCGAGAGGGTTGCGCCTCTAAGGGTTAAAATGACGACGCAGCTTGCTTGGATAGCTAAATACTGACTCCTCGTATCAGACTGACCACCTAGCTGATGTGTATACTTCCGCTCTCCACGGCAAATGGTTGAGAAGGCGTGATTGGGAACTTCCATAGACCTCAGGTTTGGGTTGTGCGATTTAGTTTAGTTAAAAATAATGCAAAAAATGCAAGTTTCTGCTTCCAAATTTATAAAATTTATCAAAATGGATTTTTTTTGTAAGCAGGGTTACGATACTGTATCTACGAGCGTCACTTGGACCCTGTGGCTGCTTGGACTTCATCAGGACGTACAAGAAAAAGCGTACGACGAAGTATCATCAATAACTGAGGAATACATAGACTTTGACGATACGAGGAAGCTCATTTATTTGGAGTGTATTATCAAGGTAAGTCAACAAATAAACCAAAAGCAGTATCGGATACGTTAATTTTAACAATATTTGCGATTAGTGAGTTTGCGTTTCGAAGAGACATAGATCTTAAAACTTCATATAATAATCAAGTCGTTTTGAGAAAATAAGTACTAGTTTATGTGTGATTAAAATCAGGGCCGTACCCAGAAAAAAATTTCGGGGGGGGGGGTCCAAAAATTGCGTGCAGGGACGACCAAAAGGTGGAAAAGGCTGAATTTTTCACAAAAAGGCTTCATTATTATTGTTTGGTTAACAAAATTTTAAATTTCGGGGAGGGAGGGAACCGGATCCCCTGCCCCCCCCCCCTGGGTAATGCCTTGATTAAAATTAACTCACTGTTTAACAAATTTCATCCCCAAGCGCATTCCAGTGACATCAAAAACGCATCATCATATTTGCATTTGACTGTAATATATCATCATACAATCGCCATTCATGCAATCAATTAACAAAAATTTAAATATTTAATTTTTAAACCGTCTGTGCATTCTTGTTTGAATATGTGCTTATGAGGAGGACTGTTTCTAAAAAATTGTTCAACCTGTGTGTGCTGAGAGGAAACCATAGCATAGATCGTTCGAATCTTTCTAGATTTTCTACATATAATCCTCGGCATGATAGGCAGGTCTTGCTACACACAGTGCTTGGTGTGAGTGTTAATCTATGCAGCTGTGGGATTCTACATTTATCCTTCTAATTAAGAGGTATAATTCCATTTGTGTGCTCATTCTGCAGCTGCAGACAGGCAGGTGGATATACTGCTTCAGGGACTTTCGTTTTCGAAATTGAAGTCCAATAAAGGAATTTTTTCCCGTTCTGGAAAGATTTTAGGGCACTTCTCAAATTAAAATTTGCAAAAACGTCAAATTAGGCATCATTGTAATTGGAATATTTTGCCTTTTCCCTATATTATAGGCTTTCTGCTTTCAGTAGCTTTGATTTTAAATACACAGAATACGCAATACTGCTCAGAATCGAGTTTCACCAATGTATAATTCAGGTAATGTATGGTCCAGGCTGTAAGCTGGTATGGCCTCTTATAAATAATTTTATAATATCGCGCGCGCGCGCGTGTGTGTGTGACTAATACAGAGCATTCAGTTAAGAGCATTTCAAATGCTTCACAGATAGTAGTTCGATACCTTCCAGCCAAATTAAAAATATTTTTTCGTTTGGCATCCTTATGCTATGTTTTTAGTGTTCCATATAGAGGCAGGTTCCAGATTTAGTACAAAGGCGGGTTCCGGTAGTGTGCAAAGTTAATTATACGAATACAATGCACAAATATTGAAACAATTTCAAGTACAATTGCTTTTTAAGTTTTATGAGTCTATTTTTTTAAACTAATAGATTAATTGTTTTGTTTTTCAAAAGAAAACATATTATAATTTGTTTTGATACTTCTAAGAAGGAGTTTACGAAAGCATATTTGTATATAAGATATTATTTATTATTATTTTTTTTTTTTTTCTACAAAAATAACCTATGATATTTTTGAGCAAAATGGCCAACACTTTTTTTTGGATGTCAGTTTAATTAGTAACATTTTTGTAATTTCAACAAAGTGTCAGAAAAACCGTTTTTCAAGTTTTGAAAATTTTTTATTTTCCATTACTTTCTTAATTATTTTTCGTTAAATATTTCTAATTTAAAATGTGCTAAGAAAGCACAGTTACTTAGCTGGTATTATATAAATATTAAATGAAGTTATTAATGCGGTAAAATGCATTTTCTTCAAACGAAAGAGTTTCTAATAATAAATCTATGTTACTTATCTGAAATGAACGTTATTTTATTTATTAAAAGAAGCATTATTTAAATCTGTTATTTATTAGAAATAAGCATTTTTGTTCCTTATTTTAAAAATCTTGTATTTTTTAAAAAATTTATATCAAAAGAAATGCTTTATCATGCTTTATTTCTATTCTTCGTTAGGAGAGCCTAAGACTTTACCCCGTTGTACCACTTTATGCAAAGATTTCGAGCAAAGACATCTATTTCGGTAAGTTTCATATCTGGAACACAGAGCTGCCAATATAGCCACTTCAGGCCACAGCGACAGAAAAAATAATTTAGTTTCATGCATGAATTATATTTAGTGATATTCACAGAGCTTTCTAACATCTATTAAAGTTTACAAACGTCTTATATTTTGAAAATAAAATAAAATAGCTAGATCTGGCCATTTTCCTGTTTTGATCCAGCTATTTAGCCACTTTGTGGCCAGATCTGGCCAACTGGCCATACCGAATATTTTGCAAATCAGAAATGCGAATCAAAATGAATATATATGTAGCATTAAACGGCTACGGGAAGGTTGTAGTCGTGGGTTGGGGGAGGCGAGGCTGTTGAGACCCATGTAGTCGGTGTTGGGTATTAGGCGAGGCGGCTCGGGACTCTGGCTTCAAGCCGTTATTGCGGGATCCGGGCCGGTCTTCGCTGGCCGGTAACGCTGGAGCAAGCCGTGAAAATCCTTGGGCCGCTATGGCCGTTGGTGCAAGAATGAGTCGAACTGCGATTTATTTTATTTTATTGGTGATTCAATACTTATTTTCTTGGCAGTTGCGGTCACGCGAAAAGTCGATGCTGGGCTGCATCAGCCCCTTTTATTAACTTTTGAGGTCGTGTCACATGATCCGCGCACGTTGCAATTATTGGCCGATCCCAAAATCTGGTCAGCGGTTTTTCAAGGTTTGTTATGGATTTAAGACGCTAGATTGACTGGACGCGGGGACTGTCTACAAAATTACAAAGGAATTGCAAGGGACCGTGTAGTAATTGCAGTTTTTGAAAGCAGATTCCTTTGTTCCAACTGATTAAAACTGCGTAGTTCTAGAAATGTGGGATTTTAGCGGGCTTTTGATTTGTAATGTTATCTATATAAATAAAATTAGACTTTTATCTGTACATTTCTTGGAATTCAAAAATTTTGCGATTTCTATCCGTTTCAAGCGCCTGGGAATCCGATGCCACCCTCAAAAAAAAGTTTGTCTGTCTGTCATTCTGTCATTCTGTCCGTGACGCTTTTTTTGTTTAAGCATCACGTAAAAACTACTGAAGCGAATGATATGAAATTTGGTGTCATGATAGGTGGTCACTCAACTTAAAACATAGGCGTCGAATTTTTAAAAAATCTTGATTAGATTTTCATATTTTGCGAAAATCGTTTCAAACTGCGTAAATTTGTGTTCAAGCATCACGCAAGAACGACTGAAGCGAATGATATGAAATTGGGTGTCATAATAGGTGGTCACTCAACTTAAAACATAGGCGTCCAATTTTTAAAAAATCTTCATTAGATTTTCAGATTTTGCGAAAATCGTTTCAAACTGCGTAAATTTGTGTTCAAGCATCACGCTAAAACGACTGAAGCGAATGATATGAAATTGGGTGTCATGATAGGTGGTCACTCAACTTAAAACATAGGCGTCCAATTTTTAAAAAATTCTGATTGGATTTTCAGATTTTGCGAAAATCGTTTCAAACTGCGTAAATTTGTGTTCAAGCATCACGCTAAAACGACTGAAGCGAATGATATGAAATTGGGTGTCATGATAGGTGGTCACTCAACTTAAAACATAGGCGTCCAATTTTTAAAAAATTCTGATTGGATTTTCAGATTTTGCGAAAATCCTCTCAAACTGAGTAAATTTGTGTTCAAGCATCACGTAAAAACGACTAAAGCGAATGATATGAAATTGGGTGTCATGATAGGTGGTCACTCAACTTAGAACATAGGCGTCGAATTTTCAAAAAATCGTGATTGGATTTTGAGATTTTGCGAAAATCCTTTCAAACTGCGAAAATTTGTGTTCAAGCATCACGTAAAAACGACTGAATCGAATGATATGAAATTGGGTGTCATGATAGGTAGTCACTCGACTTAAAACGTAGGCGTCGAATTTTTAAAAAATCTTGATTGGATTTTGAGATTTTGCGAAAATCCTTTCAAACTGCGTAAATTTGTGTTCGAGCATCACGTAAAAACGACTAAAGCGAATAATATGAAATTGGGTGTCATGATAGGTGCTCACTCAACGTAAAACATAGGCGTCGAATTAAAAAAAAAATCTTGACTAGATTTTGAGATTTTGCGAAAATCATTTCAAACTGCGTAAATTTGTGTTCGCACATCACGTAATAACTGCAAAGGTGAAAAAAATGATATTTGGTGAAATGATAGGTGGTCACTCACCTTAAACTATAAGCATCTAACTAAAAAAAAATTGATCAGATTTCGAGATTTTGCGAAAATCGTTTAAAACTGAGTGAATCTTTGTTCCCGCATTAATTAATAATGAGTAAAGCGAATGATATGAAATTTGGTCACATGATATATGGTAGCTCAACATAAACTATAGGTGTCCAATTTTTTAAACATTTTTATTAGATTTTGAGATTTTGTGAAAAATCTCTCAAAATTCGCTTATATTTCTTCAAACATCACGTAATAACGACTAATACGAATGATACGAAATTTAGTGATAGGTTAGGTAGTTGCTAATCTTAATTTATAGGCTTTGAAATTTTAAAATATTTTGATTACATTTTGAGATTTTGCGAAAATCGTTTTAAAATGCTGAAATTTTGTTCCAGCATCACGAAATAAAGACTGCAGGGAATGAAACGAAATTGGGTGATATGATTGTTTGTCACTCAACTTAAATTCTAGCCTTCAAAATTTTTCAAAAATGTTGATTAGATTTTGAGATTTTACGAAAATTATTTCAGTATGCGTAAATATTCGTTCGCGCATCACATAATTACGACTAAAGCGAATGAAATGATATTACTTAGTGACTCTCTAACCTGTAATATTTTAACAATACATTAAAATTATAACTTCGCTTTCTTTACTTTGGCAACATACTACATCCATTCTGTGTACTCCTACAATGCTGACGAAAGTTCTTGCTTTTTGGAAATTTGCAATCACTTACCCGTCAAGGACGGGTACTTCAGCTAGTATATATATATAAACACTCTCAGACAAACATGTTTAAGCAGCTCAAACTCTTAGAAGTAAATGCCAATGATTGATTAGATTAATTGCTTTATCTCAGCTGGAAACTATTTTTAGCCATTTTTATCCAACTTAGATTTCAGGCATTTTTCCCCGGCAGAGTTGGTAGGGGAGAGCCTTTCTTTGCACACATAATCGCATATCACGAATACTACGACCCTTCGATTTTAGAAACTACACAGGTCATTTTCCAGCAGTTTCGAAATAGTTTAAAGCATCCGTGGTGTAAGAACCATGGTCAATGGCCGCAGCTTGTTCCTACACTTTACATTTTGACCAAAGAGAAATACTTTTAAAATATTTGTATGCCTCAAATATGTTCTATTTGTATTATTAATCCCATGTCCTAATTTTGGAAGGCATAGAAAATGTCTGGCGTTTACAAATTTCAAATTTCAGCGAACGATCATATCAACTATGTACAATTTTAGGTTATTAATTGGTGCTCGGCATTTTCTAAAGAAGAGTTTTCCCAACCCTTTTATGTTTTCAGTTCGACAAAATTAGAAAAAAAGAATATTTCGTGGATCCGCGACAGAAAAAAAAAATATTTTATTTAAACATCTATTATTAAATAAAGTGTTTAAGATTATAATTCTTAGTTGGAGCGACTTTTACTGCTGATTATTCTATTTTTTTAATTTCATATACATGGACCGGCAGTAAAGTCTTGAGAACCGGCACTGGTCCGTGGACCAGTGGTTGGGAAACACTCTTCCAGAGCATCGTAATAAATTCGGATATCC
Organism: Cheiracanthium punctorium; assembly: GCA_038373885.1. Classification (NCBI taxonomy): domain Eukaryota; kingdom Metazoa; phylum Arthropoda; class Arachnida; order Araneae; family Cheiracanthiidae; genus Cheiracanthium; species Cheiracanthium punctorium. The sequence continues at coordinate 56,265 of JAWZYV010011937.1, read as the reverse complement.
TTGGTTGGATAAGAGCAAGTATTCGAAAGTAACTTAAAAACTATGACGCCTGATGTAAGTATCATGCATGAATTATGTTTAGTGACATCCATAGAGAAATCGTACTTCTATTAAAATTTACAAATTTTGGAAATAAAACAAAATAGCAAATTTTATTTTCAGATGGAAGATTCGATTTACAAAATCTATTCGTCTTTCTGTCCTTTTACCTATCAACCTATCTATCTACACATACAGAAGTAGATTAAAGAATGTGTACATCATAATACTATACAGTCAATCGATCAACTGTTGAAAAACATACAGTAAACTTTATAAAAATTATTTTTTTTCGTTGCTCCAGCTTCCTGTCTTCAACAGGATGTTCAAAATTGTTAACATTGAATAAATGTTTTTTTATGCTGTGTTTCATTGCTTGTTTTTTTGAATTTGTAAACTCACTTTTACAGAATGAGTATTATGATTTTTATTTTCAGGAAAACGCAAAATCCCAAAACGCACGACAGTGTGTTTTTTCCCGTACGTTCTTCAAAGAAATCCCCAAATTTATCCTGATCCGGAATCATTCAAACCTGATCGATTTCGGAACCCAGATGCAAATAATAATCCTTGGACGTTCTTGCCCTTTGCAGAAGGAGTTCGCTCTTGCATAGGTATACTACTTTACAATGTCATTGATTATGGTATTTAAAATATTTGATGACCACGACTTCCTCATACATCTATTAAATCATATATATTTTCGGTGAATTTCATATAAACTTATTTCATTTGAAAGAAATGCAATTCTGCAGGAATACTAAAATTTAGCGACTTCTGTTCAAATATTTGACATATCGCCATGCTGGGCTCAGTTTTAAAGATTTATTTTTGGCGCTTAATTTGGCAGTATCTCGCCAAAAGCTCGCAATCTTGAGATATTTTGCGAGATTTTAGGCCTAGTCGTAACAGTAATAGATTATACACTTTTAACAAGTTGAAGGTATCTATAGGCTTTAATGTATTGAAGTTCTTTTGCGTGACTCTGTAAATAATGTATTCCGCCAATATCAGTCAAAATAGTGATGCAAAATTAGATGGTAGGATAGTCCTATACACAAAATCTTAGCAATTTTCGATTAAAAGATTTAGAATTATGAGAATTATGTAATTATTTTTGGCTCCAAATTTGACGACATTTTCGCAAAACTCGCCACGATCGATGACAGTATGCGAGGTTTTGGGACATGACCCAAACAATGACTGAGCGTAGACATAATATATTGAAGATGTCCATTGACCTTGATGTACTGAAATGAAATTCTTTTGGGTGGCCCTGTAAATAAACTATCCAGTAGTTTGAATCAAAAAGGAAAGTACACAACTAGGGGTTACAGGAACCTAAATAAAATATGTCAACATTCTACGACTTATAGTTTCTGAGATATGCAAGTTACGTACATTTATGCACACACATAGGTACGTACGGACTTCAGAAAAAAAACCTAGTCGAAATGGACTTGCGGTTGGTCAAAATGAATTAATTGCACATAATACATATAATACAAACATACATACATGCGTACGTTGACACGTCTTACAAAAAAACTCTTCGATGTTAATTTAGATATAGTCAAAATCAATTTTTTCCATCAAAATCTGCATACCGAAATTTTTGCCATCGCTATACTTCCTTTTACTTCGTAGAAGGAAGTGAAATATTGATTGTAGTTTACAACAGTTCTTAACTCACGCTGGTAAAATTTGAAGGCTGCTTTTCGTAGCTATAATAATGGTATTAAAATATGGATAGATAATACGCTATTCGATAGGCGAAATTATAGGTTAAATAGAAAAGTATGCTTGTGTAACTATGTCCTCCTTAAGTATTTTTTATTGAAATCCAATTTATTCTTCGTGAATCATATCAGTCAAAATAACAGAGCTGTGTCCTCACGCCGAGGACACCGTGCCTTAAAGGGTTAAGTGAGGTTCTTTACAAATTTTTGTTACACAGCTATAGATGCACGTAAAAGATAATTGGATAATTCTGTTGGAGAAAATTTTATAATCGATGAGTTTGGCATAATTTATCTTTTAATTTTATGTTCTAGAAAACAATAGATCATGTTTATTCCATTATAGGAAAGAACTTCGCCATGCTGCAGATGAAAATACTCTTAGCACATCTTATCAGAAGATTCAAAATAGTTTCGCTGGACAGCAGAGAAGACATTCTTGAATCTTGGGAGTTACTATTACAAAGTGCAACACCGCTGCGCATGAAATTTTTACCAAGAACCCAATCCCTTTGTAATGCAAATGAATGAAATGACTGAACAAAGTCGAGGTAATGTGATATATTTATAGCTTACTGTTGTACGATCAAAGCAATGTAGATTTTACTTTATTAAAACTCGTTTCAACATTGTTTATGTCGTCGTTGTTGTTGTTGTGAACATGTATATCGGATTTATGTGACTGGCTCGAAGCTCGCTTATAAATCCTCGGCAGAAAGACCAACACAAGAGGGGGGAGGGGCTACGTGGGGGTCTTTCTAAGAGGTCCTAACCCGTATTTACGCTAAGTTTCGGAGAAAACCACGGAAAATTCCGAACGGTTAGGTCATCCTCCGGTTAGGAACTCCTGCCATTTCCAGTGACATAACCACTATTCCATAGTGAGACCACCATTATTTATTTTTATTAACTTCACAAAATACTCTGCAGAGTAAACAGCAGAATATTTCAAAACAACATGCCCTTTTCAGTCCTAGTTTTGGTCGCTACATGGCGTAGAATGGGTGAGACATTACAATAGGACATTTTAACCAAGATAGCAACCAGTGAAGTAAGATCCAATGAGTGAAAAACACCTCTAGTAATCTATTTCAAAAGCAGAAAACCCGATTTGAAAACTAAAAAGTAGAAGTAAAAGGCCCTCTTGGAAAGTTATTAATAAAAATGCCACCGGGTAATGTCTCATTTAAATTAGTTTCTTTTAATGGTCTAGATGGTAAAATTTTTGGTTACTCAGACAAAGAAAATCTGATGTAGACACCACATGACTTCCTTACGTCTGTTAAATCATAAATATTTTCGGTGCCCTTCATCTAAACTTATAACGCCTGTTAGTAAGAAACTAGCTGCGTACCCGTTCTTCGTACGGATTGATCAAATGTTTTTCTTACTCATCTTATTGAAATTAGTTCCATTTTTACGAAATTTCAAAATATAAAGAATTCTTTTACTCGTGACCCAAGCTTTTGCTAAAATTTATGTCAGCGTTACTTAAGATCAAACAGAACGTATAAACAGTGTTTTGCAGTCAAATCTGTTCGCTTTCAAAGTGCTTCTGCAGGATAGCATCGTCTTTTTCGTTTTGTTCTAAAATAACGTCACATGGTGTGAACAACTCTATTATTTCGTCTTCTAACTCCTAAAGCTTGAGCGATGTGTAATCTGAGTCATTCTCCAGAACACCTTGGTCAAACTCTGGGGTTAAGGTCTTCCTTCCCACTGCCAAAATTTTAATTTCTTAAAGAAAATAAGGTATTTTTGTGAAAAATTCTGCCTTTCCAATGCTTGGATCCCCACCCATTTTTTTTTTTTCTGAGTATGGTTCTGTCACTTAAGCTGCTTAATTCAACAATGAAATGAAAGGTAAGCTAATGTTTAGAGTTCTTATGTTAGTTTGGGAAAATAAAAATACATATTATAAAAAAATAAACATTATTTTACAGGAGATTTTAAAATTCTTAAATTGTTAATGATTAACTTAATATATAATTACTTAATATATAACCCAATAACTTAAAAATTGCAGCTATTTTGCAATTTTTCCTTCGTATGTGTGGCAACAAGGCTTTTCAATTTACCCGAAGCTGCACATGCGCACTATGCTGTTTTCCATAGCGAATGCAACGAACTTTTGACTTCTTACATGATACTCGTCCTTTAATTTTAATTCATGCTTTCCTTTACAGCAAACTTTTTCACTCCTATCGTTGCTGTGGAAACCGGGGAACATTAAATTCAAAATGTTGTTTAAAATTTGTAGGAAGTCTCCTAATTTGTATTTTAAAGTTGTTTATCTTTGAATGAAGGCCTTAATGTGCAATTTATTTCTTGGCAAAATAAAAAAAAAGATTCTGATTAATAGATTTCAGGATGCGACAGTGAAAATTTGAAAATGATACGTAATCTTATTTTAATAAATGGCTATACTCCTCATTTGATCTGCAATAAGAGAATTTGAGGAATGGACAACATAGTTGTGACGTTATTTTTCAACCAACATGTGACCCTCAACCAATTAATTGTAGCAATAGATTCTTCCTTTAATCTGATTCGTACATATTTATATTTTCCACAGACATGTGATTGAAATAGCCTCGTATCGATATCGTTCATTATTTTGTGTGTGGCGTATTTTTTGCTTGGTATAGTTCGTTATTCTGATTGAGTTCCGGAAGGTACACTCTAAAACAAAAAAATCGACGCACCAAGAAACAATCATCCGATTGCTTTGAAATTTCGTATGCATGAATGTTTTGAACAGATATGCAAATGATTCAAATTTGGTGTCCAAGGAACGAATAGTTTGATCTCTAGCGCATCGGAACTGCGCATCCAGCAGACGCATATAAGGAGCAGTTCTTCAATGGTTGTTTAAACTTTCAGTTTGATTGCGATTCAGATGACCTCTCAACAACTCAAAAAATGCCTCTCTGCAGGATTCGTGCTCATTACGAGCAACTGTCAGAGTTTGACAGAGGTCGTATCATTGGATTGAAAGAGGCCGGTTGGACTAATCGGAGAATCGCTCGTCATTTGAGTCGAAGCGATGCGACAATTCGAAGATGCTGACAAGGATGGGTGGAAAATGGCAGAGTGCAGCGTCAGGATGGTAGCGGTCGACCTAGGGCAACAACAGATCGTGAGGACAGAGTGATGGTCCGATCAGCTGTCACAGCGCCTTCTTCATCTCTATCAACCATCAGACGTTCAACCCAAACACCAGTGTCCATCATGACCATTCACAGACGGTTGAGAGAGCGAAATCTACGCTCGCGCCGACCGTTACGCCACCTGCCACTCACGCCTGCACACTGCCGAGCCAGATTACAGTGGTGCAGGGCTCGATCAGGTTGGAATGATGCCTACTGGGGACGTATAGTCTTTAGCGACGAATCCCGTTTCCAACTGTGTCCTGACGATCATCGAAGACGTGTTTGGAGACGCACAGGGCAGAGGGGGGAATCCTGCTTTCACTATTGCACGCCATACCGGCCTTCAACAAGGCATTATGGTCTGGGGTGTCATTTCCTTTGACAGCCGGACCCCTTTGGTCGCCATTAGAGGTACACTTACTGCACAGCTGCACGTGGACGACATCCTAAGACCTGTTTTGCTACCGTTCCTTTTGCAGTGCCCTAGGCTGGTTTTTCAGCAGGACAATGCCAGACCACATACGGCTCGTGTTGCTCTAAACTGTCTGCAAGCTTGTCAAACTCTTCTTGGCCTGCCAGATTACCAGATCTCTCTCCCATCGTGCATGTCTGGGATATGATGGGAAGACGATTGCATCTGGCACGGACTGTTGATGACCTCGTTCGACAATTGGAGCGAATTTGGCAGGAAATACGGCAGGAGACCATCCGGGAGCTTTATCGGTCTATGCCACGCCGTGTGGCAGCTTGTATCCAGGCTAGCTGCGGGTCAACACCTTATTGAACTTGTTACTGTAACTCTGAAATAAATTATTCAATTGTTCTGAAATTTTAATCATTTACTATTCTGTACATTGTCTTCCTATCCACCAATTTTCATCTCAATCTGACACCTCCTTCTTGGTGTGTCTATTTATTTGTTATAGAGTGTAGATTATTAATTAATGACCAGTGAGAACAAGCAATACAGGACATAAAGTATCGCAGTTAGAACGGAATCACCCATATATAAAACTCGGCTGTTCGAGCCTCGTCAGGGGGAGATCCCCCTGAACCCTCCTAATTTTTTAGTTCCGTTACTGCCACATTAAAACTATATTAATTGACTAACTTACTTTATCGCTCATCTTCCGTGTATTTCGCCTCGTAAACCTATGTTGAAATTTTTATGATTGTAATCTATTTATAGAAAAATACATGTGATGCATATTCTACAGCTTACGAAATATTGTAAAAATAGATTAAAGCTGTTATGAAATAATAGTATTTAAATATATGTCAAATTATGTCGCATTTTTATGTCGCTTTTTTGGGTCACATTTTTCGGACAATTTTCAATAAAGGGGGTGAGAGATAAAATGACATAGTCATTAAAAAACTTATGCAATCTATTATATAAATGTGAAAGTTTGTTTGATTGTTTGTTTATTTGTCCGGGAAATCTTTCCACTCCGTTTCACCGATCGGCTTGAAATTTTGCACATATATGCAAAACGACCTAGAATAGTCCGTAGTCAACTTTAAAATTATGAAAACTCGTAGCCCAGGCAAATAAGACCAAAATCAAGCCGTGCTGCCCGAAAAATAGAGCATAGCTGGAGATGATTTTAAAACATCGTCGGCATCCCAAGTAACTGCTGGGCGGGTTTTGCGAAGTAAATTTAGGTGGGCTTCACTTTTAGGAGCCAAAAACACCACGAAATTTTGGCACGTTTTTCAGTTTTTCGCCTATACCTTGAAAACGGTGCATCGTACCGAAGTGTGTTTCATTACAAATTTAAAGAGCATAAAATTCCGCGTCTAATGAGTCCTTAAAAGTTAAATTCGGTTCAGTGGTTTAGCCACAATCGATTGTCAAAAATGGGCAATTTTTAACCAACTTGGCGGAAAAGTAGGTTTAACGCCTGTAATTCAATAACGGCCAGCCCAAATGAATTAGCGCAAATAGCTACCACATAGGTCAAGTTATTCGAACTTATATGTGCATATGTTTAGGATAATATCACTAGATATATATATATATATATATATATATAAAATCTACCATTCTATAATATTATTATATACAGTCAATGTAACCTCTGGGAGCAGCCTACCTATTAAGTTTAAGGCTTTACATATTACTCTCAAAGGATGGATTTTACTACCCACCTACGCCACCATTCCGGCAACGAACTGGGTAGAACCATTAACATGTTTTTAAAAACAGTTATTTTTCTTTTTTTACAGTTTTTACAGTTACTATAACAGAAGTAAAAACACAAAATTTTGATAAGGAACCAAACAGAGGAAATAAAATGTGGATTAAAAAATATATATATAGGAATTTTGGAGCAGAGAAAAATTAAAAAGATAAAAACCTTTTCTTTTACGATATTATTATATCAAATTGGTATGTTGTTATTACATTATTATGTGGTATTCATTCCCCTGGGACCCCTACCAATAGCCATCTGGCCTGCTCCTTTTCCTTCGCCACTAGGAGCAGTGAACTGCTAAGTGCAGATTATCGGTGAACTGGTCCCAGTCAGCCCTGATACAATTTCCCGCAGAATCCCTTTTCACATGAAATCACCAAAAGATCTCGAGTCATACTTCGGATTTGAATTAGTCCCCTATCCATTATCTCTTTTCGATGACGGTAGAATGCGGAATACTAGAAAATCCGATCTCTATAAGCTGTTCAGTCCAATTGATGCTAATACAAGCTTTGCGATCTTCGTTGTTGATGGTTGGTTCTTGTTACATCGATTTATGTAGCAGCAGACAAAATCAACGCTTAAGAACTCTGTGATAGAAAAACACACAAAAAAAAAATTTACACTACCTGCATTCGAACCCAACAAACAGAGGAAAACATCACTTAAAGAACACAGTTAAAGTATAATATTAGACTATGGAAATTCTCACCATTCAAACCCAACCTCCAGACTGAACAATGGCATAAGAAAACAGTTAAAGAATAATACGACAACATGGACACTTCCTGGATTCTAACCCAATTTCCAGACGAAACAAGGGTTTAAGAACACAGGTATGGAACACCACAAAGAAAGAAACCCCGGCTGCAAACGGTTTAAGAACACAGTTAAAGGATAATACATGGACACTCCCTGGATTCTAACCCAACCTCGGGAACAACGGTTTAAGAACATGGGGATGAACACCACAAAGAAAATGAATCTGGCGGTAACTGAATCCAACGTCAAAGAAGTTTTACTTCAATCGCGCGTAAAGATTACACGCACACACTTCTTTTTTATAAGAGAGGCTGTAACACATTTCAGAACCAACATAAAATCATCTATAAACAGTTTAATTTCAATATTTCAGAGTTAGAGATTTTATAAATGAGTTATAATACTTTATGGTTGATATATATATGTGTGTATGTACTAAAGAAAATCTTACAGGAGGTAATAATAAATAAAATTGTACTATGGTAACACATAACTTTGGGGTAACATTTTGCTTTATTGTACATTTTGTTTAGATAAAATTATTTTTTAAATGTTAGCTATTCTGAAAAGAAATTTTCTGTATCTATACCTGTTGTATACTACATGATTCAAATTTTATGGAGGAAAGTACTTTTATACACTAAAATAAGTATCATTAGTAACCTCACCGACTTAAAAAATGTCACCAGTTTAGTAGCCATTTTCTCAATTTTAGTTCCCAAAATAGTAACACTTTTTAATGATTTTGTAGTAAGAAATAAACATGCTTAATTTAGCTTCATTTAAGAAGGATTGAATAAAATGATAAATTTAAAAACTTCATGCGTTACATATATCTGAACAATTAATACATTTACTTTTTATAGCACGATTAAAAAAACAGATTAGAATGTTTGCTGAAAAATCGATAGCAACTTTAAAAAAAAAGGGAGTTGACAAAAACCAACACCAAATTTTCAAATTAGTCGCCTGGAGTAAGGTACAAGTAGCCAAAACTTGAAAACAGTATGAAAATATTTTTTTTGTTCAAAAAGTCGCCTAATCTTTAAATTAGTTGCAAAAGTTAACGGTGTACAAAATGCTTACATTAAAAACAGTGGAAGTAAAAATTTACCTGTAATATTTTCCCGACTGTTTAAAAACTGGAAAATCCAACTGGAAAGTTGTAAATCCACTTGCTGTATATCCTTAACTAACGTGACTTCACTGTCGAAACAATTATAATTATTATCGCTCCTAAGAGAAATCTCACTAGTCTATACCAATAAACCTTCTCGAAAATTCTAAAATTACGACCGGAAAACTTTGTATCCTAAAAAGCGTACTTCATACGTATTTCCAGATGTAAACTGGCCTCCCGCTCAACGTTTCAAGATTTGCGAAACGAAATGACACATCAAAAGAAAAGAGGGTTACTATACTTATTGGACACGAAAACGCACCACTTCCGTTTTAATAAAACTCGCCAATTTAGCTAGCAGACCACCCTCCCCCCCCCACACACACTAATATTAACTTCGCGTTTTAGAAATATGTTATGTGCATTATACACACACGCACACACACACACACACACACACACACACACACACACACACACACACACACACACACACACACACACACACACACACACACACACACACACACACATATATATATATATATATATATATAGGCTATCTTGCACATCTCAGATTAAAATAGACAAGCAAGTTTTTATTTTCTTTCTTCAAATGCATAAAAAATTCATTTGTACTTCGTATAAAAAATCGGAATTAATAAAGCCAAATCCACGATAACAGTTCGATTCTTGGTGCCTTATCTCGAAACCGTGGGAAATAAGTTGACTTAGCATTCCTTCGTAGACATATGGAGAGGCCCGTAAAATGGTGCGTTAATAAAAAATTTGATTCCAGAGCAATCGAAACCGCATAAAGAAAATAAAATTCCTAAATGAACCCCATTCCGTATTTTTGACTATTACATGAAAATACGGGTTCATTATTGCTTAATAATTGCAGAATAACTGCAGGGGCTCTAATTTGTTTTATTATAAATTTAAGCATTAATTACCTAATTTAAATTAAAAATTAAGTAATCTTTTGTTTTATCACTGCTATATTTAATATAATAAAAAATATCAATAGAAGCAATTATGTAGGCTGTTAAAAATTTTAATTTAATCTAAAATTCTCTGAAAAAAAAAAGAGTACAGGATCTGAGCTCTCATGCAAATTAAACCCTGACTGGTCTTCGTGTAATACTCTCAAACATATTTCTGCACCCTAATTCGGTAGATTTTAAAAGGGGCTTAACGTAGAAAAAAGTTTCCAAATATGTTTTTCAGGAAAAGTTTAGCAAAATTGTAAAAAATTAATATAAATTATAAAAATTTTAAGATTAAAATTCATAATTCTGTACATAGTGCGGGTTATATACTGTCATATACAGAGTGGGGGTTTCACTGTCGGTGTAGTAAACATTTTTATAGCATACTGAAGTCGTTTGTATTGTTTTAGTTTTTAGTAATAAAATATTTGAAGGCACAATATGAACTTCTCCGCTTACACACACACACCCTCAAAAAAAAAAAAAAAAAAAAAAAAAATCTTAACAGTGCCTTTGGGTGCCCGGAACTTATATCCTCTAACACTTCTACACAGTATGAATGTGAAACAATATTATTTAATTAAAATAACAAATTTTATGCCAACACTAAGAAATATATACAGACCCATTACTGCCAAATAGTGCTGGCCCGGTACATTTTAAGCAGTACCACGCCTTTAACTTTTCTGTGCATGTCATAGACACATGGTAGTTCGCCGTTACTAGTTATGCACTGGCGCATATGCACTTTTCAGACACTTACTCCAGTGACATCCAGACGGTGGCAATCTACCTTGCTCCCGGTATTATGCCCCGGTACCTATGCCCCGGCCAGCACGACGGGCACCTGGCCGTCATTTTGCGGGCAGTAGTGTGTTTGCCGGGCTGTTATCTACGCGCTGTTAGCAATTTTAAAATTTATGTACTTTGAGGGTAAAATCATACAAGACGGTGCCTGCGCATGTAAACACGCCGATGGCCGCTGGAGCTTGGCGGTCGCCAAGCATGAGCGCTACAGGCCTTGGCGCTAAGCTCCAACGGCTATTGCCGTCTTGTGACGAATAAACACTAGTATCTACCACTAAAATTCTTACAAAGAAATACCAATTCAAATAAACGACACTATATAAAACAGTCAAATCCACAAAAAAACATTAGAAAAAGTACACTTAAATACGCACTTACCTCACTTTTCCCACCTCATTTATTTTTTTTTTTTTGCTGAAGGACCGGGAACATCCATACTAACGAGGAAATTCCGCGAGACGCTCACTAACTTACGACAAAGAGTCCGTAAAACGGAATCAAAAGCACAAGGAAAATAGAACGCAAAACTAATACACTATATCAGAATCAAAAAAGCACCAAACTTCAATCTTCGTGCAATTGGCACTAAATGAAAATTCCATTTCAAATACAGCGCGTTTAATTATCAGGATTGCCACTCAATTTTTGAAAAAAAATCTGATAATTTCAGACCAACATGTGATAAAAAAACTACGGTGCGGCACAACCAGCTGCGTCAAAAAAAAGGGTCTCTAGATCTGTGGCACGAGATGAACGTTTCGATCGTCCGCCATCTTGCTGGTAGTTTAATCGAGCGATGGCAAAGGCTGCCCTTTCTTCAGCATTGGGAAAGAGTTGCGCCTCAAAGGGATAACAATTTTTGAGGAGATGAAAAAAGACAAATTTTACTATGAACTACCTATGGAAAATTTATTTGAATTTCTAAACCAGTTATCTCTTCTCAAAAAAGAATTCCTGGTATTAAACCAATCAGCGAATTTCTTTTCTTCTCTACATGAATTTAAAAAAAAATTAAAAGAAAAGCTATAGCCTTATTGTTTATTTATTTATATGCATTTACTTCTTTAGAATTGCAAAGCATTTGTAATTTTTTGTTCTAAATTCAAAAAGCAAAAACTAGCTGATTATTTTAATTTCATTAACCGAATAAAGCATCCTTTGAACTGCTAGCAAACTGCATCCATTATTAGTATATATAAATACAGCTTATTAAAAAAAAACTTGGCACACAAAAAGTGTAATGCTGAATGAAATTAATGATTTTTGTCTATGGCATAAACCAATGACTAAATAATGAGAATTCCATTAAAAAAATCTTTTTTTTCTTTTATACACTTACTCACTAGAAAATTTCATAAATAGTTTCAATGCACTTGAGGTATGCAGTATTTCACTAAAAGAAGGTTACATAACTTATGCTTCAAAAAATCACATTTCCATAACGTTGACTTTAAGGAAAATGACTTATTTATTTAAATCATTTCGTTTATTGAATTAACACAAAACAAGTTTCCTGAAGATTGTAGTCCTTCTTTTACGTTATCCCATTCATCAAAGTGAATCAAAATCTGAAACAAAATTATGCAAGAGAAATCATATGCGTCATTTTCATGTAATTTGATTTTTATTTGCAATTAAAAATAAAATCGAATTTCTAGAATTTATAACGCTTTAAAAACGATTTCATCATACACACACAAACACACATGTATGAATACATATATATATATATATGTATTCATATATGTGTGTTTTCATATATGGATGTTTAATTATATATATATATATATATAATTAAACATCCTCTCAAAATTCAAAATTTCTATTCCCTTGCTTCAAAATTCTTCAAGGCGTAGAAACTTTCGTTTTTAACAAAGGATTGGTATCAGGATCTAAATTTAATTCAAATGCAAGTAATATATCTCCCCTGTTTCCCACGGTCTTCTGGCGCTACACCTCACAAGAATTTCGTTAGGTTAGGCCCGGGAAGTTTAACAACCAATAATTGCATCTGTTTTAGCACATGTGATACTGTATAGAACACGTGATCCGAGGTTATATAAGTTGAAACGCAGTTCGGAGCATAGATTCTTCGTGACTTCACTTGCCATGTAAAACTATGTGAAACCAAATAAAATTATGTCTTCGTAATCCCGCAAGATCTCCTTTTGCTTGGCCTGACTACGAGTACTAGCAGAGGGCGGCCGGGGCTATGCCAGAGTCCCGAGCCGCCTCGTCTCTCCTGAACCTGACGACGATGTTATGATCTTACGCTGCGCCAACCATTACGTCCCCGTAATATTTCATATATATATATATATATATATATATATAATTTTTAACCCTAAAATAAAAGAACACTAAAATCAAAGAAACTCATCTCTTTCGCTCGAAATTTCTGAATGTTAACACATTTAGATTAATTATTAACACCACAATGTATAAGAGTTTTATTAGAAGTTTGAGGGGGGGGGGGAAAGGCATTCTTCATTAATCTTTGTTTTACATCTTTTCTGAAGTATCGAGCTAATGTCGGATATGTTGCGGTTTCACTTTACAACTTTACTGAGTTCAGTTAAGAGTTTTACAATTTTACCAAACGATATTTTGTGAATGGAAATTATTCAAACGGGAAAAATTATAAGCAATCATAGCCTCAGTCTTTCTTCGCCGTTTTGCAGGAACAGATCCAATAAGTACATTGATTCAATCGATATATCCAGTGGGAAAAAATTTAGTGTAAGAATAAACTACTGTATAAATTATTACAGGGTGTTCCAAGGGGGTTTCAAAATTAAAATGCACTTCGATTCTTTAAAGATAAGTAATGAGTGCGAATTGAAAAATATTTAAATTCAAAAATGTGGTAAGATTACGTCTATCATTGAATTTCAAAATGTTATGTATTTTGAATTCTCATACGACTCACAGATAAATTTAAGGAATTAGAAAAAAGGTTTAATGAATAGAGATTTTAGAAAAAAATCTGTATCTTTAGAAGCGTTGAGGTTGAGAATGAACATTTTGTATGAAAACCATCAAATGGGAGATGCAATTTTTTGTCATATCACAAAAACGAGAGAACTGCATGATAATTCGTGGAAAACATTTTGATGAATTCGATACGCGATCATGATGCAATCAAGACCGCCCAGTGTATCCCCTCACCTTAAGCAGATAGCCCTTGTGTACTTTTGCCTTAACCCTTTGAGAATACGCGCTCACAACTGGAGACACAAATATTAGAAGAATATTACAAAGAAAATACCATTAATTTCGAGTTAAAAACAGCTTTGCAAATGTGACGAGAAATGAATAATCGAGATTTTTAATTTCATTTTTTTTATTACAAATTTAATCTCTAGAAAAAATATTCATAGATATCCATAGGAGAGAGTCTCAATTAAAAAAGAAAGTGTTTTGTTGATTTAATAAAAATTCTGTTGGTGCTATTTTAACCGAATAATTTTGTTGATTCCACAAAATATTTTATTAATCTAACAAAAAATTTGTTAGAACCAAAAAAAATTATTCGGTTGAAATAATGCCAAACAAATTTAATTGAATCAACAAAATTTTGTTCATTTTTTTTTTCGCGTGTTAATCAAATGAACATTTTCTCAAAATTCTGAATAAAAGCGTTTGCCTTAAAACATTTCTTCTTGTAGCTTACCGAGTCAAATGCATACCCACAATGTACAAACAAAGCAAATGCGTTGGAAAATGTTTTATAGTGGACGCATCTGCCACGGTTCATCCTTCTAATTTTATTCACAATAACTCCAAGCTATATAAGTTCAAAATTCAACCATTCAATCTTGATTCTGAAAGCATGCATGCACACAGCTTTGCGTGTAGCTCCTATTATAAGCTTCGGTGCACGGAAGTGCATTTGAATACCAACCAATACAGTGTCACTGTGCTATTTCTTTTTTGCTTTTTTTTTTTCCTTTTCAAGAACTTTTTACAACGAGACACGAAATATATTTATTTAAAAAAAAATAAGCAATTTATCTAAACAATATCCATGGTTTACCATGGCCGAGTGGATAAGATACTGAATATGTAAGATAGCTGAAGTATGAAGGTCCCGGGTTTGGGCCTATCACGCGGCTGCCGATCTAATGGAGATGCTGAAATGTTCGACGGTTTTCTCCAGTTGTAACTTGAATACGCTTTAGAACGCCCTAAAAAGTCCTCCACCCAAGGCACCATCCCTAGGCAGATGTCCCTCGTATAGGCTTTTCATAGCACAAAAACACTAAACTATTTCCATTGTACATTTGTACATGCTACCCAGTTTCCTAAGTGAAACTATTTTTCACATGGTTCGG
Organism: Cheiracanthium punctorium; assembly: GCA_038373885.1. Lineage (NCBI taxonomy): Eukaryota > Metazoa > Arthropoda > Arachnida > Araneae > Cheiracanthiidae > Cheiracanthium > Cheiracanthium punctorium. Next base: position 41,122 of record JAWZYV010011937.1, on the reverse strand, counting down.
GAAGTGGTATAGGACAGATTTTTTTTTCTTTACAACCCACTTGTTGTTTTCAGAGATAAGGATATGCTGTAGGGTGTCTCGGAAAATACGAATGTCTGAAAATCTTTGCTCCCCGGCGTTTTTCTGGTTCCTTTTGGTGTGAAATTACTATGTGTGAAATTCGAAGTCTGTACGTCAACGTTTGAGTTTGCTTGTAAGGGCATAAAGATATGATTTTTTTGAAAAAATGTGTCATTTTCGGGTTTATTGATTTTTTTTCAAAATTTTCCCTGCATTTGAATTAAGTTTTTAAGTCTTAAAGAAGTACAAATTTGCATATAAATAAGATTTATATAAATTGTAATCACAGCAGAAATTACTTATTCAAGAATGAAAATGGAAAAATCAACTCCCTTCACATTATTGAACTTTTTTCTCGTACTGATTATAAATGTATATTGCTATAATAATGTAATTCACATGGAAAGTATTAGAACATTGTTATGTAGTTTGGTATAGTAACAAAATACTGCCGGAACCCCCCCCCCCCCCACCAAAAAAAAAATTGACATTTTACAAATATAAACATAGACATTATAAAAAATAGACATTTTATAAATTTTAAACTGAGTAAAAATTCAAGTAATCTATTGTAAAGTAAAATGGAATTCCTATATATGTGCACTTAGCACATAAAATCTTACAAATGTTTTAAACAGGATTTAGTGAAGGTTAGTGCTGATTTCCTAGATTGTTCAACCCACTGTAACAAACATGCCTCTGTTCTCTATCCTTTGTAATTTTCTGAGAAAAATCCTGCACCAGCTTGACTCCTAGTTCTGCTATATCGTTGGCGACTTTCAATCTTTTTACAAATAATTTTATTTCATTACAGTCAGCATCCTCTTCCCATGTCAATGGACAGTTTTTCAGCCAGGATCCATTCTGCTTTAATATTTCAAAAAGTAGCCATGAACTGGACCCTGCTAACTGAAATAATTTTGTTTGCAAATTTAAATTTGAGAATACAGGAACGGCCTTTGGTAACGTTATCGATTCATTCTTGAATTTTAACTATGGAGAGGCGATTTGTTTCTTCTCGGTTTCAGAAATCTCTTTTGAAAAGAGAGAAAATAGTATTATCTCCTTTGCCAAATACCACAAGTGTCGATTTAAGGCTGCCAGAGCAGCCTGAGCAACATCAGGATCGATAGCTTTGTAGCTGTTCAAGCTATGCCAAAATTGCTGTTCAAGCTATGACAAGCTATGCGAAAATGTCATTCACAGGAGCATCTACAGCTTTTGGAGCATTCAGCCAACATTTATTATAAATAAGAGAATAAAAAGGCATATTTTACGCAGTTTTTTAACTTTTTTGGATCATAACCCAATTGCTTATTAAATGCGTTCATTTTTGCCCCATAAATTACTGTTGACATCCATCTTGCTTTATGGAAAGCTCCAGGCTTCTGCCAGTGAATTCTTGAGGTGGAATTTCACCTAATATTGTAAGTAAGACTTCCCCCAAATTCTTAATAGTCTCCACCAGTGGCGGCTCGTGGGATACAGCAAGTACAGGCGGGCTGCACTTGAAATTATCAGCACATACTTTAAAATAATTTATTCTACTAATTTTCCTAAATTCAGATTAGAATTATGGAATTCCTACGGTAAATTAAAAAAATCTCCAAACAAAAAAAACCAAACAAAAAAACCGTATTGTGACCGGATCGCTCATTCAGAAAAAAAGCACTTTAATCTTCTTGCAATTCAATTGGGAAAATCTTTGGTTCAGCCCAGAGTGCTGAAACGAAAATCGGCAGCACCGTTGCCATGACAACGGCTACGTAAGCAACCCCTCCGGCATAGTCTATAATGGGGGTACGCAGCAGAGACTCAGCTCATGAAAGAAAATCATACGTCGGGAGCACTTGTGAAATGGACTTACTGATTGGCTCGAGAAGTGAGGGAGGGGGTAAGGAGAATATATGTTCTGGAAACTCTCGACTTCATATTGCTGAATTTATCAAGAAGGTAAGCCTGAATAGACGCTTATGAATGGACAATGACCCATCAAAGCAGTATTGTTTTTAAGTAAGCAAGAACTGGCATTTAGAGGACATGGCGAGCGAGAAAATTCTTTAAACATGGGAAATTTTAAAGAGCTTTTAAAATTATGGATATCTGAATTAAAACAACGCCTTTTTATGAGGGCATCACTGACCGATTCGCAAGTTTAAAAGAAAGGAGGATTGATTAGACTTATAAAAAATAAGTCAGTTTTCTTTTTTTTTCTTTTCTTCTCAAGTTATCGTTACAAAAGAAAATTCTAAGGAAACTTTGAATCAGACACGGATGAATGCAATTTTGAGGATAAGAGCGGCTGGTTGAAATTTTTGTCCATTTTATGGAAGTAAAATAGGCATCTTACATCTCTTACATTTTTTTATGTAATTTCTTTCTTTCTTTTTTTTCTTCCTCGGTTAGGGCTTAATCCGCCAGCTGTCGAATTCAATAACGAAGATTTTCCATTCCTGTCCGGGGGGAGGGGGCTCATATGCTTCCGGCTGCACTAACAGTTTTGACCACGGGCCGCCACTGGTCTCCACGAAGAAAGAGCACCTTCATTTTGCTCAAAAAGAGTTTTAAGAATGTGATGGCTTCCTCTTATAAATATTTTAGCTTCGTGTCACTAACTTCAATCTTTTTGAAATCATCTAAATTGTTGAAAGAGTTTCCCATTGAGATTGAAGCTCTTTAAAATGTAAATAATCTGAACTCATAGATTATACGAAAATAGACTTCCAGACTGCAGACTCAATTAACTCTACCACATGGTGTCGACAAGAGAGGTAAAATAATTTCTTTACCAAAAGTGTTTCTAGCCTTACACATGTTCCATGTATCCATCCACTGTTTGATGCAGTTGTGTCAAAGGAAAGGCCGATTATACTTTTTGATACACCCCATTCTTGAGTCAATTGAAAAACTATTTCTGCTTGTACTTTAGCAGTTTTGTCAGGACTATACTCGGACTGCGTGTCCTTGAATTGAAAGTAGGGGCTAAAAGTTATAATTATTTGACGGGTTAAAGCAGAAGTCTCTAAAATGGGGTAAGCATACAAAAGAAAATTATTGGAGTACGCAGAAAATTGTAGGATGTATGCACACAACACAAAGCACACACACACACGCAATATATATATATATATATATATATATATATATATATATATATATATATATATATATTCATAAAATAATCATAAAAAGTACGTGGTCAAAAACATTTGGGGGCTAATTTTAATGCATAGGAGGATCAGTGCCCGATCATCACAATATTGGGCCCAGGGCAAACAAAAATTTTGGGGCCTTTGCACCAGATCATAAATATTTTACGGGAAATTGCACGAAAACAGTATTACGCATCTAAGTTATTTTAGATACATATAGCTATTTAAATATACTGTTCGTTTAAATACTAAATATAAATACAGTGCACACCGGTTATAACGGACCTGGGATATAACGTACTATCGGTTATAACGTACCTAGAAGCTAGGTCACGATTGAAGTCATGAATGACATATTTTTCGATACAAAATTTTTTAAAGAATATAAATTTTTTAACAAATGAAAATTTTTATATGAAACATAAATTTCTTGAAAAATACAACATTTTTGGGCCTAGGGCAAATGCCCCGGTTGCCCTGCCGATAAACGGGCCCTGAGTAGGATCTCTAGATTTTCTTCAATTTCCGCATAAATTAAACACTTTCTTGTTGTGATTGCACTTGATATACACTATATTTTTATACATAGATAATTGTTTTAAAATATAACGAGTAAAAAACTATTTACTTAAGTTGAAGGAACATATTTATAAAACTTTTTTAATTATTACGAAATTTACGTTTTTCGTATTTTTTAAAAGTTTTTAAGGCCTTACAGGCAAACTCTAACGTTGACCTAGAGAATTCATATTTCACACATTCTAATTTCTCCCCAAAAGGAACCAGAAAAACCCCGGGGAGCAAACATTTTCAGACATTCGTATTTTCCGAGACACCCTAATATGCTGTTTTCATTAATTATCTTTCTGAGTTAAATATGACAATTTTATGGTTGACCAAATTTGTCAAGAACGAGTTTTATTATTATTGTTATTAACAGGAGGGCTATTTCACTCTAACGTAATTCTTTTTTTCTACCTACTTTAAACAATTTTGCAACATATGTTGATCTTTATTTTTAACAATTATAAAAATAAAGTGCATTTCAATCGTTTTGGATCACCCTGTATAGTATAAATATACAAAATAAGACTATTCATTTACAATTAAATTACATCCATTCTATGGTGTTTTCATTTTTTATATGCACTTTGAAGTGATACTGTACCATGATTTTAAGATGGACACTGAGTGACTCTGCTTTTCTTGAAATGACAAAAACTAAAATTTTAGGGTAGCACTCTAACATAAAGAACGAGACAACCACCTATTTTTTTAAATACTGCATGTAGTTTTTTTTGTGTGTATAAGTAATAAATATTTATTAAAAGAAGCTGAATAGATGTTAAATTTCAAATAAAAAACTGTATATGACTATTACGAAAAAATAGTTTCATAAAATAAAAATAGATCTGAAAATTTTCATCTATGGTTAAAATGTATAAAGGTAAACAAAATTTCAGAAATTGGTTGTGCAGTTTCTAAATGCTGAATTTTACAGTAAAAGTTTAGAAATGAAAAGTAATGGAAAATGCAAGAAAATATTCTGAAACAAATACTATTAAAATGGGAAATGGCATATGTTGAAACTGAAAATATACGGAAAACAGACACTGGATTTGTGAGTGTCTATTTATTTTAGAAAAAAAAAATAAGTAAAGAAACACAAAAGATTAACTCAATTTAAATCAATTTGAAAAAAATATTCAAGTAAAATACACAACCAAAGCTTTCTTGAAGGGGTGGGAAGCCGGTTGTTTATTTATTTATTTGTTTTACATTAGTCTGGGTAGAGGACGATTTTAAGTTTTATAGGAGGTTATACGTTTTACTTATATTGAAATAAATGTGTGTTATTATGAACTAATTTTGATTTTCAAATGAGCAGACTTACGAGTGTTTTCTTCTGTGTTTTCTACAACAACATTCTCCAATATAAACTGATTTAAAATAAAGTGGCTTAAAAATATGTCTTCATTTTAACTAAATAAATACGTGTCTTTATCATAAAAATGTGTATGTACTTTCATTAGATAGCCAAATATAATTCATGAACCCAAATAGCGCTTGCTATAATACGCATCTATATGCAACAAAATGCAATTTTGAGTTGTTTATATGATTATAGAGCACTCATTTTAGGCTAAATTAGAGCTAAGAAAATGGCATGTATGGAAATTTGTAACAATATGACAACATTTACTGTGGTAGCTTTAAAACTATTTCGACACTTAAAAGTGATAGTTATGTCCCCAGTGACTCTTTATGCCTTTAGCCGTAAACATTCAATTTTTTTAAAGACTAGGAACCAAGGCCCCTAGACTCGCTACGCTCGCTTTTCGTATGAGGCATTTGACCCCTAAAAAGGCTTATTCGTAAAAAAGACAGAATTTCAACAGACAAATCCCAAAGATTGGATCAGATGGAATGTTACTGAGCTACACGTTGCTTGGTTCTTGCATGTTCATTGGTACATAAAAATGTAAACTTCACACTACAGTAGACCACTCCCCCCATATCACGGTAGATATTTTGTTATAGGAATCCGTGTTCTACGGGTCCTGAGCTATACTCCACCTGGAGTGCGGACTCCGCGTATAATCGCTGGAAAAATTATTTGCAGAAACACAATGATATTTAATGTTGCCATTCAAAAGTTATATTAATTAGGAGTTTAAGCGCAATAAAATCAGAACATCTGTTTCAGCTGTGCTTTTAATTATGTAAAACCTATTGGACACCACCCATGGCGATTTTTCATTATTTGGCGGCTTGCGTACATGAATACTTAATAATGAGCTCTAAGAAAACAGTACTTCACATGTTTTCTTTGATAAAAACTACGGAACAGCCAGGATAGCTTGCCACCCATGGCGACTTTTCATTATTTGGCGATTTACGCATGCTCACGACCTATAATTACTGCTCATGCAAGGTTCCCGGAAAACCGTTATCCATATTTTCATATTCATAATAATTTGCAGATTGGCGTATTTAGCACCACGAATTATATCATCTCGCCGCGCTGGCAAATAGGCATAGTTAACGCCACCAAATATGTGTACTGGTAGGAAATACTCCAGCTGGACCGAACCACCTTTAAAATAATCTGCACTTTAATTATTTTTCATTTTCAAGATCTGGGTTCCAGCATTCTGGAACTCGAAGCTTAGATTCACCCTGCTTGAAAAGATACTATTTTGCCAGATAATTCCTAATGCCAAGATGGCGCTTTCAAAATCAGTTACAATTAGGTATTCTGTTTTGGGAAAACGAATAGTCGCTAATTCTAAACTCCTGTTGTCTAAGCGAACTTACTATTTGAAAATTCTCAACTTTGTGTAACATACTTTGAGTTATTTATTTCATATACTTTTTAATGTGGCGTAAAATGGGCGTAATTGTAACTCATGTTTGTGAATTTCACGCGATTCTACATACTTGAAAACGCTTTGTTGCAAAGAAATTAATGATTTTATGCCAAATCTGGCAACCATTCTGTTTATTTTTTCAGTTTTTTATTAACATCTTCTAAAATAATACGATTTTCGAAATTTAAGTCAGCTTAGCAGGTTCCTGGGACTTTTTCGAATCTGTGGGCACCTTAGTCGAAACTTAAATCCCCACGGTTTAGGAGGGAGATAGGCCAACAAGCTTTGACAGCGCAGGCAACGACAGCGGCCTTTACTTCATTTTTTCGAACAGAGAGATAAATGGTGATAGTGAAATAAAAGTATATACGTCCTAAGGGAGTTAAAATATTTTTTTTTTAGAAAGAGTGCGATAAAACGCTTGATTGTAATGTTAGAAGAAAATTAAGTGCTCTTTTTTTAGATCTTAAAAGGAACTAAGGAATAAGGCTGACACTTCTTTTTTTCCAGGATTAGTTACATCACTGGGAGTCTAAAATTTAAAAAGTTGCTGTTTATTGAAGACCATACAGAAAGAAAATATGCAGACAGAATTGTTTTTCAATTTTATTATTAAATAAAGCGGGAAGCTGACTTTTCTTTCCGCTAATAATAACACTGAATAGTTTTTACTAACATAATGTTATAATTAAAAAGATTGTTTTTTGTTGGCATGAATTATATATGAGTTTTCAATCTTGGCGTGATACAAAAAGAAGGTTTTATCTTAATGAAATTCGCACTCATGGTGTAAAACTTATGCAACAGAATTATAAAAACAATGAGAAAAAAATAAGCTTTTAAATTTCATCAACGGTTACAAATTATTCAAAGATGCTCCAGCACTGTTTATAATTTTACTTATTAAAAAGTCAAAGCATGAAAAGTGAAGTCTTTTAAAATACAAATACACTTTATATGCAGCATTTAAGATACAATGCATAAAAAACCGAATATCTTCAAACTAAACTGTACGTTATTGATTAGTTTTGTAATTAAAAGTCTTCTAAATAATTAAAATAACCAAAAATAGTGTTTTCATCCAATTTCTATTTACGGGACAACCTGAACGTATTTTGTTTAATTTACAAATATTGATCACTATGCGTTTCATTTTAAAGTATGCCAAAGTTAACAGATGAAGATTAAAATGACGTGGAGGTTAGAAAATTTCTAAAAGCTCTTAACTTTGACTTTTAAGAGAAGATTGGAATAATTTGAACGAAACGTTCAAGTTCGTTAACGGAAAGTTTTCGATCAATAAACGGAGTTTATCTAGCTGAGTTTAAAAGTTAACATCTGAGAGTATGCACATCCGGAAGTAACTAGAATAGAGTTGAGTTTAATTGAAGTTACATTTCCATAGGAATCCAGAATGACTGAAGGTAGAAGCCATTATCAAGTTTAGGTTTTCATTTCTAAAGATTTTTCATCGTCTGTCTGGCGTGCTCGCATTAATTTTAAATTTTTACTAACTGTAAATTTTCAATTACGAATGGAAATCCGGAATTACCTCCTATTAAATTAAAACATACTGACTTCCAAAATTAAGGTCGTAAACATGTTTCGAAAACAATTCCAAATTACTTCCAGAAAATTTAATAGAATTTGTACTTTATATATTTTGAAGAACGGATAGTACAATATCAGCCTTTGGTTTGGAAAGAATTGTTGTTTAGCTTTAGTTTTTGTAGAACAGCGGCTTTGTAGGCAAAAATCCTAGATTGTCTAAGCACATAGGATCTTTGATTGCTGTTTTGTGAACATGCATTAGAACTCACAACTCTAACTGTTTGAAATGAGAATGAATTCTCATTACCGTTTAGATGAATCCTTGACTTTGGGAATCATCAGCAAACTTAAAGTTGGCCACTCTCAAGCGAAGGTGACACGATGATTACAAATTGTACCGAAAGTGATTTCCAGTTTGCGGAATCAATTCCAACAAGTGGTACTGTCACCAAGACGAGTTCAAAACAGTTGAGAATTTTAAAGAAATATTACAGGCCGTTAACTTATACATCTAAGGACTCGAGGGACTTAATGTCGATAACACCACTGAACTTTCTTCATGATGTTAAATTTGAGAGTGTTAACAGAGCTCCTAATGAAAAAAAAAAAGGAAACAACATTTAGATTTCATTCATTGGGCTTGACTGTCCTAAAATTGAGCTATTAATTGGCAGTGATATTTATGGTTGAATTATCACGGGGAAAATTAAGCAACTTGAGAGGGGTTTGACTGCTACTTACACGAAACTACGATGGACTGTGTGTGGGCAATATGAAGAGTGCCTCGGGCAAAATATCTGTTTTCCTTACGAATTTCGCGATGAGGGACTTTAGTGTTTCCGATTTTTGGAATTTTGAAACTGTTGGCATTTCTGATGCAGGGGGAGGTGCGAGCAAATCTGAAGAAGAAGCGAATGCACGATACCAATTTTTAACTACCGTAGATAAAACTCCGGGGAATCGCTATTGTGTAGGACTCCCGTGGCTTGAGCATAAATTAAACTTGCCTTCAAATTGCCTCGTAGCTGAAAATATACTTTTTAATACTGAACTCGAAAACTGATATTTTTGGGTAAGTTTAATGAAATTTTGAGTGTAATGATGTTGCTGTTTGAACTGTCCCTCGAGGTCTCCGGATTAAGGATGATCTAAGAAGTGCCAGTCGTCGCTGTAAACCCTTTTCCAGGACCTTCCGAGAATTAAAGAATAGGCTTTATTGCCACAAGCATTCATAGACACCTTCATTTTTAGTAGAGCACTCCTTCTCAGACATGTATAGCAATACACAGTGGCCACACTCCATATTAGACGGACTCTTCCCGAGATAAATGATTTATCTCAGATTTAACACGTCATTCATGATTTAACAGTTTTGATGTACTGCTTCTTATTTCACAATTAAACTCTTTCCTATTGCACTAATCACTCTCAACTATTGCACATGGTGATGTTTCAAATTAAAAAAAAAATGTTTTTCGCACCACCCTAATGAACAGGATGGTTATGATGAAAGTGACCCTAATCAGACCCCTATAGAATCCGTTCTGCCTATAGGACTTTGATAAAAGTTGGCATATACATTATATAGACCATGGGGAAAAGATTTCTGCAATAAAAAATTGTTCAAATTTTTACTACCATATGGCGCTTTTCAAAATTCTTCAAGCATATTAGTCAAACTTATAAAGGGATTTACAGTCAGAGCCAGAAAATTATTCTGCGTGCCTTTGAAACCGTTAACCATTTGAGTCGCAACCCTTTTTCCAGCATTGGCTATCGATCCAGCTGTTCTCGCGTTCTTCCATTTTTCAGCAGATGTCAGTGCTGTTAAAAATAATCGTGACCATTTTTTACGAGAAATGACGTGCTAAAAAGTAAATAATTCTCGTGGAGCTATGTCACCCGCAACTATTTTTATAGAAATCAAATCTATTCTTCGTGACTGGCAACAGTCAAAACGTCAGAGTTGGGTATTCCCAGAGTGGAATCACTGCGCGTTAAAGGGTTAATCATGCTCTTACTGAAAAAAGACCGAGCTTAACTGATAAAACAGTTTTATAAAAACGGCAGCAATAGCTTAACTATGCTGTTTCCAAGTCGTCAATGAAAGGAATTGCGAAAACAGGCCATGTCGAAGAACGGTTTATGATTGTGAAATTTGACAGTCACAAAAATTAGACATTATTGCGAAATTATTTAATCTTTATACTTAATTTATACTTAATATCTTTTACCATTTGAATTCATTTAAGGCTAAAAGCAATTTTATTCATTTCCCAAAAATACATTTTAAATAGCAACAGCACATATTCCCTTTATACATTATATTCCTGCATTTCTATAAAAACTTATTTCCGAAGGAAACATCGAAATTCGCATTATAATCATAAAAAAAACCTTACATTGTAATGACCAGCACAAGACACTTTTATTAATGATACTATATTTCAACATTTGTTACTATTCCTATATAGAATTGAAGTTCCTTTCTCCCATCAGAAAAACTTTCTTATCTTGGGGATTTATTTTACTTTGTACTCTATCTCAGCACTTTTTTTCAACTAACATGTCTTCTTCCGTCGTTATCTTTTCACCTTTTGTTGCGTAGTCTAGAAGACCAGATGTCTGAAATTTAGAGCTTATTTATTTTCTTTCCCTCTATCATTATATGCTGAAATAACCATGTCTCTGGGCGTAAAATTTATTTCTTGTAATGTTTGGTAGACCACTTGTACCATAACATGCAGAAATTCAAATTTTTGTTGGCATGATGAAATATTTGTCGTAAATTGCGTCTCCAAACTGCATACAAAAAGAACTTCAATTTGAATTTACCATGATCAACAAACTGTAAATATTTCTTAAGCATTTGTTCAAATGTAGAACATTCTATTCAGAATTCTCAAAAAGTATTTATAAATCCTTAGAATCGTTTCTTGATAAATAAATTCAACTAATTACGTAAAAATGTGTAGTGCGAAAACACTGAATAAATAGTTATCGAATATCTCTTAAACAGAAAGATAATCATAGAATACCTCTTGAACACCAACTGATGAGCATTCTTTAAATGATTAAAAATTTGCTGCACATATAAATATTTCTTTACTAAAAGAAGAAACCTTTTAAAATTTAAACTTTTCATCTGAAACTGTTTTAAATATATTTTTTTAATTTTTACTTTTTTTTTTATTTTAAGTTATCCTAGTGTTCCTTTACCTAAGTAATGTACCTATGTATAATAGTACCTACCTTTACCTAAGTAATGCATAATCAAATACACTATCAGGCCAAAAGTATCCGGACACCCCCTAAAAAAGTGGTTTAGGTGGGTGACGCAATTTGATGCATAATCGAAAGCTACAAAAGTATTGATAGTGGTTTGTCAAGTTGTACATATGCGTTTGTGAAGCAATGAGTAAGTCAAAGGAGCTTAGTGAGTTTGATAATGACAGTGTAGACCCTACAAAAAAAGTATTCAAGAAAGAGATAAATTTCCTACGTTGGTTTCGTATATTAAAAATTATTTATCATAGAATATGAATTAGGCTATGTGTAAATATGATTTTCCATATTTCTGTCAAGTTGTGCGTTTTTCAAAAACTCAATTGTTATTAGCAAATCTAAAATAGGAAATTCCTCTCTTGCTCGAATACTTTTTTTGGAGGGTGTACCACCTTCGTGAGAAATCAGTTCGTGAGATTGCGGACATTCTACAGAAGCCTAAATCCACTTTGAGTGATGTAATTGCGAAGTGAAAAAGTCGAGGCAGTGAAACTGCAGGGAAACAGAGTAGTAGGCCAAAAAAATTTATTGAACGCAGCCGCAGAACTCTGAAAAGACTACTGAAAACAATCGCAAGTCCTCGTGGGTAGAAATTTCTCAGGAGTTCCAAAGTTCATCGTTGTTAGTGTTAGCAGCAGGACTGTTCGTCGAGAGTTAAACAACTTGGGATTCCGTGGTCGTGCAGCCGCTCACAAGCCGAACATCACTCCACAGAATGCGAAGCATCGATTGCAATGGTGCAGAGATCACCGTCATTGGACTGTGGACATGTGGAACACTGTTTTTTGGAGTAATGAATCTTGCTTCACAGCCTGTCAGTCGGAGGAAGGCATCTTAGTTTGGCGGATGCCCAGCGAACGTTTTTTGCCTGACTGAATTGTGCCGACTGTTAAGTTTGGTGATGGCATTATAATGGTGGGGGCTGTTTCTCGTGGTTTGGCCTGGGTCCGTTAGTTTCTGTGGTTGAAAACATGAACTCTGCGATGTATGTGGACATTCTGGACAATGCTGCACTCCCAATTATGTGGCAATATTTCGGGGAAGGCCCATTTTCTCTTCCAGCTGGAAACTGCTCCATTCACACATCCAGGCTTGCACGGACGTAGTTTGACGAAATGGGCGTTCAAAAATTGGACTGGCCTTCTCAGAGACCCGATCTATATCCCATAGAACACATTTGGGACGAATTAGAGTACATATTACGTAGCCAGCCAAGTCGATCATCCTCAACCGCATGCACTCACTTCAGCTGTGATGGGCGCCTGGAAGTCAATTTCTACGGCCTCCTATCAAAAACTTATGGAAAGTCTTCCTAGACGTGTACGGGTTGTCATCGATGCAAAAGGGGGGCCAATATCATATTAATATGTGCCTCGGGAAGCTCCAAGTCCATACCACTGCGTGTCCGGATACTTTTGGACAGATGGTGTATTATTCATTTGGATTTGCTATGTATATATACATAGTGTGTGTGTGTGTATTAATTTTTAATGGTTTTAATTCATCTTGATGAAGATTTTGAAGAAATGGAGCTATTATATAAGCCAACTAGTTCATATCATTATAAATATTAAATCAACTTTTTTATTCATATATATTTCATTCATCTTATAATTGAAAACATTTTCTTCCCTTTTCAAATGAACATTTGCTTTAATAAATAATATTATCCAGTGTAAGTTACATTTTTAAAAAACAAAATGACACTACAATTTATTCGCATTGCATTTCTAAAAAGAAATATTTTTTCAATGAAAACGTCAGTATTCACTTAACACGAAAAGAAATTCCACAAAATCAAAGCACTCAGAGAAATGCTATTTACTAAAGAAACTCGTCAAAATTTTTATTGTACCAGGATAGATTTAAAGCTCTTTTCTTCTATTTAAGAAACGTCATATTTTGCGAATTTATTTGACTTTCTACCCTATCTCGGCTCCTTCCTTTCTAATAGCATGTCTTCATTCCTCATTATCCTTTAACATTTTGTTGGCTACTGCAGGCGATACCGAATGTTTCACATTTACACGATGTAACATTTTCTCTACCATTGCGAATTTGTTGGCGTGCAATTTCTTTTCTGTTATTTTTTGTAGTCCATTCGTTCTGAAATGACTTGGGATTCAAATTTCTCTCGAAGAATTTCGAAACTGCATATATTTTGAAAAGCATTTTGTTTCATCCGGGGCCAATGAACTATGAATATGTATTTAAACTACGCTTAAAAGTATAATGCTTTTACTAGAGTCGTTTTAATAAATGATTTTATATAGATTTTAAATTACTTCTAATAACTAAACAAATGTCATTAATTAGAAACAAATATTATGGTGCAGTAACTTTTTGGACAGTAATTAATCTGTACGAAAAACTACGAATGTTTTAATAAAAACAAAATGAACACTCTTATATAAGTACATATTTTTTAAATGATGCGCTTTTGGCAATTTTAACATTCCTGCTGCAAACGGCTTGCATCTTTTGCCCTCAACTTTCTTCACATCATTTTAATAAGTCTTTAAACTAAAATTAAATGAAAGTGTTTTAATAATATTTCTTCTTCATTAGACTTTCCAAATTAAACCTATATATTCCTCTATATACCAAATTAAACCTCTATATACATCTAATCACTCTTTGTGTTCTTTTGGTTAGAAAAGTGTATTTATTCTTAATCACTGGGTGTGAGTTATTTAGATATATAACTCATACACTCAATATTTATCTTATTTCATCTTACAAACGTTTTTTTTTTTTTTTTTTTTTTTTTTTTTTTTTTTTTTTTTAAATACCTTGCAATCTCCCATTACCTTGATTGACGTGGTGCTATTTCTGGCTATTTCTGGTGCTAAAACGTTTCTGTTTTTCAGTGTATGTAAAATACTGTGAAAATTTTTTTCTCCCGGGAGCATGAAAAACTCTAAACAAAAAGAAAGTAAGAAAATCTGAAACAAATCTGAAACACTATCCGATTTTAAATACAAACTAAAGTGCTATATATTAAAAGCGTGTCATAATTTATGCATCGTCCCTATTTTTCTTCCTTATTCAATTAAGTTGGAAAGTGCATCGTTATTCATGAGTGTGCCGTATTTTTCTTCCTTGTACCATCTTTGCAGTCGAAATTTATCTTAAAATTGCAGACAAACTATCTTACAATCTTCGTTAAGTATATTCCAACTATACTTCACCGTTTTAAATATTGTTTCTAATGTACATCATAATCCATGCCGTGTTTGTCTTTCTCGGGTTGATTTATAATTTAACGCTCCGACTTTCGCCAAGGTGGCGATAAATAAACGTATGCAGTTACCATAGCGATTTTTAGTATTTATGTGGCAAGCGTAATTTATATTAAAATGGTGATTTGGAATAACATGTGAGTGCAGCATTCCATTACTTTTTATTTATTTTGAGTTGCCAATGCCAATTAATGTAGTTTTAATAATTAAGTGCCTTCAAATTCATTCACTGATGCGTTTATCGCTAATTCGTTCACTTTAGCTTTCATCAAGTTCTTTTGGGAGCGTTGAAACTTGTGCATAACTCCTAGCGATCCATGACTTCAGAGTTTGAAAGTACGACGATTTTTTAAGTTGGCGAAAGTGGGGCGTTAAAATAGGAATCAACTCTTTCTTGTACCATAAAACACGTATTTTCAATCGAAATCTATCTTAAAATAGCCTACTGAAACTGCTTTACAATCTTCGCCAGGCATATTCCAACTATACTTCGTCATTTTAAATACTGTTTGGAATGGGCATCATAATCTATGAGTGTACCGTATTTGTCTTCTCTGTTCCATAAAACACTTCTTCGGAATTCAAATCTATATTAAAAAAGCCTACTAAAACTATTTTGCAATATTCGGAAGGCATTTTCTAACAATACTGGAAATATGTTTAAAGTAAATTGTCGCGATTTGGCACCAAATTTAGCGATCAATTATCAATTATCAAAAATTGCAAACCTTTCAAAGTCTTCAAAACCTTTCAAAGTCACGACTTTCAAAGTCTTCTAACCCCCCCCCCCTCCATGTTATCTGTCCAACATATTTACGAAGATCTTCACTGTGACAGTTCATATCTGCAAAACCTGTGTACAAGATCGCGTAGACAAAATTCTTTAATTCAGCGAAATAGCACCCTAGTGCTAATAATCGGTAAGTTGCTCCTGCAGGGTTGTAAATTGTAACTTGTTGGAATGTCAGTTAAGGCAATAATCCGCAAACTAACTCGTAAGTAATAGAACAGTCATATTGATATTCGGAACTCTTATAGAACTGCTAAAGTCTTCAGATATCCTAAACTTGAAATGATTGAAAGAAAGCTTTAAACATTGTAAAATTATAATATACCATAAAAGCTGCTCCTGTGATGTTGTATCTTGTATCTAGTTGGGATGTCATCCATCGGAAGTCTTAACAGCAGACAGCCCATGATGCTATACTCGTAGTCACATTGTTCATCTTGATATATTTTTTTTGTTGCCAATAAGATCATTTCATAACTCAAGGATCGTGATGTGACTTAGCAATCCTGAAAAGTCTAAGACAACATAATAGTCCTTTTAGTCGGTTATATAGAAGGACGTTGTGTTTCTGCATGAAATTTAGTACAGCTTTTCTGAACCAGTCGTTTTCCAATTAGCATGACCGTCCAGGTATTCTGTCGAATTTGAACGTCAATAGCATGTAACGATTTAACTGCTGCAACAATCCCCATACTTGCCGGTAAAATTTATCCTACTTACGATAATAACTCGAGAGATTCCACAAATGAACAAAATAATGAAATTATATTTCTTAGTTAGAAATTTGGTGCATGATATTTACGCTGAATGCGCAATGGCTTTACTGCTACTTCCTGTGATTTTGCTAATAATTATTTGTGAATTGAAGCATGAAATAATTTTATGGCAGTATAACGTTAGTTGCGTGCTTACTAGCATTGTTTACATTTTAATGACAAGCAGTTTATTTCATTAGTTTTCTTTTTCAGAATGATTCGTTTTCACCCTATTCGTGAAATCTTGTTCTTAGCCCCCATTTCACAGTTTTGTTGCCACAAATATTTAACACATTCTAAATAATTTGAAGTTTTCTATTTTATTTTTTATGTTCATTTTATAACTAGGAACAAAGTTTAATACTTATATTAGATAAAATAGTAATGCAAACATACATTTACGGTTCACTTCCGGCGCCAGAATAACTTCCGGTTTCTAAATCTTCCAAGTGACTTCTACTAAAATTCGTATAACTCAAGTTCTAAATATGATAGAAAGAAAATTCAAAAGGTTTTAGAAAGCTAATAAATTAAGCTTTACTAAAAAGCCAAAAAATAAAAATTGAATTTTTGACCGAAAATTGCATTTTAAAGGTAGGCAGGAACCTTAACTGAGAACTCAATAGTAAAAGTTACAACCTAATAACCGCCTTCTGGCTTGTACTGGGGTAGAATTGGTACCCTGGTAAGACTACTTACAGTGTCACGCTCATTTTATGCAACTGGTGGATTTCCCGTTGTGCCCGCTTGAATCGATGATATGATTATAATCGACGATATGATCATCGATGGTATTGGAGCATATCATCACTATTTCCTAAAACTTGACAGAAGGTCATTCTGCGGAAGTTGTTTTGTTACATTGTACTAGGCTGCCCGAAAGGAACTAGTGGTGCAATTTTCCAAAAGTAGGCGATATGACTTATTCACCTTTTACAACTAGACTGCATCAAGTATTGCAATTTTAAGATTTTTTCCTTAGATTTGTTCATATATAAATTACCAAATATATATAAATTCGTGCTGAATAAGTACTCAGTATGTATATTCGTTAGAGCTACGGAAAATCTAGATAAGAAATAGGAAGCATTTTATAGCTACAAATGTAACATTACAAGTTTCAAGCTGGCACAAGCTCCGTACATTTGGCCTAAAGATCGAAAGACTCTATGTCCAGGACGATTTTCAAATAGATGGCACTGTAATAATTCCAAGATAGAACATTTTCCCTCGATCCTGATGCAGGGCATTTCTTTAATTAAGAGCACAACTTCAATAACGATCCAGATAACTACGTGGAGTCTGCAGCAGAAATCGGTGACAGTAAAAAGAAAAAGTTAATCGATTATCAAACCTGTAGTACTCAGTTACATGAGTCGCGTGATGTGTGCTCTATGTTATATGTAGTTTACTTTTGATTTAAGTAGCTAATTGTGTTCATACCCATCTTCCCCACATTGTGTGAAAAATAAGTGCATTTTGGATATTCGTAAGTATGTTCATATTTCTACTTGTTTAATCATCATAAAAATTATTCACTTGTTCATTCAAAATAAAACAAATGCAGCCAGAAATGTGTGATAAACCTGAACGTAGTTTTTTAGCTCCTTAATTTTTCTATTCGCCATTATCACCCATTTCTTCTTGTTTCTTCTCGGAACTGAAAATGTCTGCTTAGTCCCGTGTCCAGTTATTGCAGACGAATCAGAAGCTTCAAAATGGCTGTCAGGTCTAAGTTACACCCGGATGCCACTATGAGAAAGTGCATTAAAGTAGTGACATTTTGTAAATTTTAAAACTATCGTCATATAGAGATGCGTGTAAACATGATTATTGCTGTTCTTAGCGTCAAAATATATTGAACAAAAAGAACTAAAAAAAGTTTTACAGCGTATTGGTACACGCGGGTTTAATTGTCCATAAAACACTTGTGTGCGTTCTTACGAAAAAATATTCAGTTCATTGATTTAAAATTTATTTTTAATTATATTTGGACTATCACGATTAATATGATTATAATTTGCGTTTAAAATGAAAGTAGAAAATTTGTTTATTCTGCTTTACGACTAAGTAGAAACGGAGAGCATAAACAATTTGTTTTTTTTTCATATAAAATTTTCCTACAACATACAATGTAGATACAGAAGCGTAGTGTTGCAGACAACTCTGCATAGTTTTCGGATTCGTTAGCTTTAAAGACCTGTGTGCATGGGAAGTTCTAGTAAATAATAGCGTTGACTGGACGCAGCACAAATTTTATCGGTTCTACACTATTAATAGAAGTAGTTAAACGTTTAATATTTATCATAATAGCCTAATTCATAGACAATTCCTGTTGGTCGAATGTATTGATGACGTAATACTAATGCTATTGCAAAATTCCAATACAGGAAAGCAAACATTACAGGACTCATTAATAAAATCGTCCCAAATGTCGCCAAGCTCTTCAACTTTTTGGCGATATGCCGCCAAATTCTTCGTAAAAAAATTCCGAAGAATGAATCCAGTTAAAAGATATCACCAGTATTGCCGAGGAACTAGCAAACGCTATGTTACACAATGGCAGAACAGAAAATTCCCTATCTAATGCAAACTGTAATTATTCGACTGGAAGAATTCGAATTTTAGCCTAAATTTAATCCCTGAAGAGCAAATTACCCCAAAAATTCCTAAAAATAGCATACTTGAAAAAGATATTTGCAATTCCCATATATCTCTACTTATTATAAAAGAAGGTGTCTGTGTGTCTGTCTGTGTGTGTGTGTGTGTGTGTCTGTCGGCAGCGTTACGGACAAACGGCTACACCTAGAAACACCAAATTTGGTACTCGGGAAAATGTAAATATGTAGTTGTGCACCTCGGAGCGATTTTTTCAAAATTCGACCTAGAATTTTTTTTATTTTATGTTTTATGCGATTTTTGGCTTTTTTTCTCACCTAATTCGTAATAACGGCGGAAATTACGCTCGCAGCAAAACGGAATTTGTATCATCGGATAGAGGAGGAAATTTTCTTTTAAAAACAGTTTGTTCTGAATACGTAACATGATTTACCGATTTTTAGGAATTTTTTTACTAAGCATCTGCTTCGCGATTTTTTTTCGTAAAATAATTTTAAAACTGTCGCATCTTGAATTCTATCCGTCATAACTTTTAGATATTTTGACAAATCGTGAAACATTCTTTTCTCCCTCTTTTAAAATAAAAACGAAAAAATGATGTAAATTAGACGATTTTTTATGAATTTTAATGCAGCCTAATGTTTAGAATTTAATAGCATCAACGCGATCTTACGCCATTCATTACATTGCGATCACGGCACGAGAATTTATGTTCGGTTGTTGCCACAGAAAGGATTAGAAAAAAGGATTTTTTCAACCAATCGAGTTTTTAAATGGGATATCAGAATTTCAATTCGCAAGTGAGGATCTATGACGTCAAATGCTTTAAGATACATAAAAATTACTCCATAATTTTAACTCATTTATTCCAGCTCTATTTCCAACACAGGGAGACGATATTTTGATTAAAATTTACTGTAGAAATAAACTAAGAAATTCACGATTATTATTATTAGAATTGGTATTTTAATCCGGTGCTTATTTAAAAATTGAAATGTTTTCACGGCGCTGAAAATGTTCATTTTAAAAGTTACAAAGTTCGTTTCAAAGCGCGATATATTAAATATTTTCTATTTACTATTTTTATTTTTGGCATTTAATTTAGCGCAGGCGTTGCCTAACATACGCATGCAGGTTGCGAGTATAATTTTATTTTAACGTTGAATTACGTTCCTCCATAAAGGTTACATAACGCAAAGTTTTAATGATACCGTTTGAAAACAATTATGCGAAATATCGAAATTAACTCCCTCAACCTACCGGGGAATCCTTTACGACAGTCAAACAGCGACGTCATAAATAAAAAAATGCGTGAAATTTGTAAACTCTGCAACTCTAACGCCCTGTCACAATTAAAATGGGAATAAGTAGCTCCTCGAGATTACACAGTTTGATGTTTTTCAGGAGACAGGACTATGGAGGATATAAAAGATATCGATATATTAGATACATGGATAGTTAAAATGGCACCCCTTGGATATTTTCTCCCCACAGTAAGATGAAATAGTTTGCGGCGCTAAATACGCCCATCTTATAAAACTATGTATAAATTAAATATATATGGAGAGTTTCCTTAATGGCAACCATTATGTGAAATGATTATTATTTATGCTAATGCGTAAATTGCAAAGAATCGCCACAGAATCAAAAGATCCCATTGAGGCCAAAGAATCTAAGGTGTTTCTTTAAAGGGAGCCTTGAAGAGGGAGAAGCGAATATAGATAGTATTAATGTACGTAATAGGTAGTATTATTAGATTTGTAAAGATAATATGAATAAATCGCAATGTACCACGTTAATAAATATTTCATGAAATTAAAAGTGTCCTGTTTCAACGGTTGTCTTACAACCAACTAAACGAAAAGTAATTCTAATTTGCGTTAATATATCCCGCAGTAATTTCAACAGAGGAGATTACTTGAACTTTTTTAAAAATGAAATTCTGTTTTGTCACATGCAGATATGATTTTAGTAGTAAAATATTCCCTTCTTCCCGTATGAAGAAAGGGTGCGCAGCTATTTTAAAAACATCTCTTGAAAATAGCATAAATGAATTCAGAAGACCTTAAAACGTGTCAATACACCAAAATCTCGAAGTCGAATTTTTTCATGATTACAATACTTTCCTTATATGGTACATGTTCGGAAAGAGATAAATGGTGCTCCATTTCATGTAGTGTCTTAGGTATTTAATGCTACAACTTGAGCCTAAAAAACAGTATGATGTAGAAATAAGACCAGGTGCGTAGCCAGGAAATTTTTTCGGGGAGGGGATATGAGCCTGTAAATTTTTTCGAGCGGTATATGAACTTACATATGCATAAATAGACGGAATTTCATCACTAATCCAAAAATTTCGGGGGGGGGGGATATATCCCGATATCCCCCCCTCTGGCTACGCCCCTGAATAAGACATTTGAAAGCCAGGAGTTCTCTGCAAACCATTAAGCTTTCCACTTTTTTGATAGTGAATGACACTGACGTAGTTTTTTGAGTCATTAAACTGCAATGATCAGGTTAGTACTCATGACACAAACTTTACATTAAGAGTCAATTAATTGTGCTCTTTTTTTTTTAATTCCACATCACGAATAATTTCGAATTACACATGTAAGGAAAATTTTCGTTTCCTACCGTGCGAAGAACGGGCACGCAGCTAGTTTATTAATATAATAGTTGTACACGCCTTAAATCTACCATGTTTATCGTAAAGCTTGAAAAACAAAACAAAAAAAAACCCATTTGGTATTACTGCGCGAAAAGAACCCCATTGAGAGATATAGTATTTCGAATTTTATAATACAGCACAGGTATTTCCATATTTCCTTTTTATTAAAAAAATTGTCAAATTATTACTAAAACAATTTTGCGCTAAATCCAAACAAAATACGTTTTCTCATAGCTTATCGTGTACTTACTTCACTTGCTTCGAACGTCATTTGTGTTTGGATGCACGCAAGCAATAAAATGGTGAGTTTTATTCTAAGGTCACTTGCATGTTCTTTAGAATAAGATAATACACTGCAGCTTAATGTTATTTTCTAAACAAAACCAGCATTTTTTTTTAGTGTTGCATCGATCTAAGGAAGGCTTATTTAGAAAATTTTATTTTAAGCCCCAGTTTAAACATAATCCATTATTTATTTCAAGAGTTTAAACTAACAGGACAGGTCATGTATGTTTGTTGACTGTTTATTTTTCGTCTTTTTTCTAGTGAAAAATATTTTCCAGAACAACGATAGTGTTGATTACATAGGGAGATCCTGTTTTGAAGACTCGAGAAATAAATAACTTCAAAATCCGTTCTCTGATGATGTATAGGAAGAACACGCATTTAAATTAACTACCTTTTTAAAATACCTGTATGTTGTAAAATAATGGAAATTACCTTTATTTCGTTGATACTGAATTAGTCTTTTCCTTCTTCTTTTTTTTTTTTTTTTTCATTTTTGGTGTGAGTTCGTCTTTAAATTTATTTCCATAGTGGGAGGCAATTCAGAAAAGTAATGATATAATCAGGGGATACAATTTGATGTTACTGACACATATCTCTTATCTACAAAATTTAATTACACCAGTCGATAGCTATCGGATCCAATAATGTGTTACGTTGAATGAGGACTGTGTCGCATCGCTTGCGTCGGAAGGGGGAAGCGCTGCCATTTTGAGGCCGTTTCGCTGCGTCACATAATGTCCGTATAAATTGTATATACATTTAGGGCGAGATTCAAGTGAAACACAATTCGAACGTTTTCCGCATCGAACAGGGGAAACTTCGAAATATATCAATGTTTCTTATTCAAATGAAACGATTGGTTTGTTCGCACATCACGTGACTGGGCGATTGGTTTGTTCATTGGAAGCATTCTGCCAAAACGTTCGAACTGTGGACTGAAAAACGTTCGATTCGAATTGGATCGCGCACGTTTCACTTCAATCTTGCCCTTAGTATATACTTTGACATTGTGACGTTTGACGCCCTTAGTATACACTTTGACGTGAAACTGGAACGTTCGTTTGTGTTTCAATCGTCAGCTCTCGTCAAGATCTATCAATTGCGTATATAAAACATTAGTGTGAAATATTTATAGTGAATATATACAGGGGGAATCTAAACTATTGGGCAAAACTTTAAAGGGTGATAGGGTACACAATAAGGAATCGTAATCACATATCAATCTGGGGTCAAAAACGCAGTTTTAACTTACCCGGTAATAATCACTTTGGGAAAAGTAATGAAGTGTTCATCTAATTTCCTAACCAAGTTTCATAAACAATAGTCTCGTCTCCAAAAATTTCATCCATGAAATAAAATAGAATTTTTAAACTATCCATTTTAGTCTTCTGTTTTCGGAGAAAAATACATTAGTTTCTGACGAAACAATGGTCGGAAAGTGCACTGTTGTTTCGGCACTTTTTTTCCGAAGTGATTATTAACAGCTACAAGAAGACGACGTTGCCGACCCCACATTTCTATATTATTCTGTTCCCTTATTATGTGCCCTATCACCCCTTAAAATTTTGACCAAGAGTTTAGATTCACCCTGTATAGTGTTAAAGTAATATTAATTTTGTATGTTAAGATTGCGATGAAAGTATCCTGAAAATAGCGTTAAGATTATACCAAAATGCAAGCTAAATCTCACTACACTATTCACGATGGTCGGAGACTCTAATGTTAATAGAGAGTTTGTGCAAACTGGTTTCAGTTGCGGTAACGCTAACGTTAAATGCCATTGGACAATGCAGCCCCTGCGCACGTATAAAATCCGAAACGCTGTTGGTCAAAATACACCGTATAGCGGATAGTGCTAGCGTTAACGTAGGAAGAAACGGTACACTGTTCAAAATATATCTGTAAATTAACGGAAAAACGAATGCCAGTAAAGCTGCCAGAAATTGTCCGTTCAGTACATTATTTTTTCGTTTTCTGGACTTGTAACTTTCCGTTTTACCCAAAACTGCGAAATAAAATAGGTCGGCTATCGCCAGGATTGAACCTTGAGCCTACGGATTGGAAGACCGTTACTCTAACCACTAGACACTAAACGGCTCGTTCTTTTTTGGCCAAAGGGTGAGATAAAGGTCATTTTAATTTCCTTGCGGGAGAGGATTTCGTGTGCGCGCGCGTTTCATGATTTAGAATTTCAAATTCGTGACAAAGCGTTGTCCAGTTATTATTAACAGAGTCAAATTATTGGATTAGCAAAAAATTAATTTTGATTTTCACAAATGTATGTTACTAGTAAAAGCATTTACTCTTTAGCTATTTGTCATATCGCCACATAGATATGCTGCAAACCCTGAAAATCGGAAAAGAAATACGTTGGCTGCTAAAAATATATAAAAAAATACACCTTGATTTTTCTGTTTGAAATAATAATAATAATAATAACTGAAATTATTTTCTAGCCAGTCCTATACATTTATGAATGCGATTTCAAATACTCTTTGTTATGAAAGGGAATTCTTCGTTAAAAAGCAATTAATAATTAAAATTTAATTTTTTGTTACTCATGAGAATGCGTTTGGTGTTAATATTTTTTTCCATCTAAAATGTACAACGAAAATTCCATTTCTCAAAACTATTGCAAAACTTACAAACCAAACCAAACACGGAAATTTACCGTTTTCACAAGAAATTTCCGATAATTGCAATCATTTTTCTTCGTTTAACGGAAAATTACCAATTCTTGGGGAAAGTGGACATTTTCCTGAAAGTTAACGATGGAATTATTCCGAATTTTCAGATTATTTTTAACAGTGCATGCACAAAAATCCCTAATGTCTCGGTGGACCACTCGTTGCCCAAATTCATGCTCAGCGAGTTTAATTTGTCTTGTACCGAGACTTCTCAAACAACGTTAGTTAATGCATTGATTTAGCTGTATTGATTTAGCGTTTACCAGAAATCACTATGCAAACCCTTTGCCATTTGTCTCGTGATTTTCGTATCCCAGACCTATCATTTATAAAGTTGTAACACATTATTTGATTTCTTTCCTGATAACGATGAATCTCAAAAGAAGTGTTACTCGTAACGTACACGCATTCACGTAAAACACACGGCCGTGTCCACGACACAACCACGTCCCGTTTTTTTTTATATATTAAGCTAATCATACTTTAAACAAAGCAAAACATTGAAGATAGAAATCCAGTTTAGGCGTCATCCTGAAATCTATCAGGGAGCAACACACAGGTCTGACAAACGCTGTCAGAAATTTCATACGGCGGATCTTACTATAAGGTTATCATTTAGAAAATAAATACTTGAAATTCGGTTTTTACGGTGTCATTATTGCATATTTATTGCATGTCCCTTCCACCCAGAATCTGAAACGCTTTCATATTTCAAGTACGTCACTGTCCGCAGTGGACTAGTCACCAAACTCCATTGCCGTAAGAACGTGGAAAATGAAGCAGAACCCGGTTTGGCCAGCGCCTGGGAGGGTGAACTCCTCTCTCGGCTGGAATGCTGTGGGACCGTGTATGCTAATGGAAACTGGTGCTCGTAAAATCCGCCGTGGCTCCAATGTCAGTAGTAAGCACCCCGGTCCGGTAGGCGGAAGTGACGTCACTAAAGGGGGCGTGGCCTAGTGATGTCACGAAGGGGCGTGACCGGAAGTGACGTCACGAGTGGTTTCACTCGTGAAAGGAGTTTCTTTTTTACTTTACCCTGGATTCTTGGTTTCAGAGGTCGAAGCGATAACCACTATGCGCCTCCCGTCTTTACTGGCGTTCGCTAAAGATGAAAGTATATTCTACTTTTGGTATCGGACTTTGAAATTTTTTCTTGAAATGTTATTGGAGTTGTGGAAATAATGTATTCATTGTTTTCATAATCGTAATGAATATTGCTCAATAATTTATTGATTATTTTAATTATTCATTAATTTTAATTTTACTTTATTATTTTATATTTAAACGGGATGGAAGGAAGGAAGGGGACTCTATTTTTAAAAAGTGGTATTTTCTATATTTTTTTGCCTTTGACGGGACTTGTGGAAATATTGTATTCATTATTTTAATTATCTTAATGAATGAATTTTAATTATTAATTTTAAATTAGTTTCGGAAAAATACGAGAATTTTTTTTCGTGTGGTATCAAGTTGCTTTTTTGGAGCTGGAAACGTTTTCTTTTAAAGATCGGACGTGTAATTTTCTGGAAATAATGTATAAATTATTTTAATTATCTTAATGAGTTTTAGTTAGTTGTTTTTAATTATTAATTTTTTTAATCGTCGATTCACTTAATTTTGGGGAAATAGAATAATCTGAGTCCTTGTTTTATTTTACTAATAAATCACACATTTTATTTCTATAAAACGTTATTTACTATACAATCTTGAAAACAGGCATGCAATAGGAGGATTTCATTTTATATTTTATTTATTAAATATTTTTTCTCTTAAAGAATTTTAATTTAACAAGTCGAATGTTATTTTTCTAATTTTTTAAGATGATTTTTTCTAATCTTAAATAATCGTACCTGTATCTAAATGAATATACCAAAATCACATGCATAGCAATTTTTACGGACCAATGCAATCTTAAAAAGCCCAGGCACACAAATGAAAGTAAAGTAAATAAGAGTTCACCTTGCAGATACAGATATACA
The DNA here is from genome assembly GCA_038373885.1 of Cheiracanthium punctorium. Lineage (NCBI taxonomy): Eukaryota > Metazoa > Arthropoda > Arachnida > Araneae > Cheiracanthiidae > Cheiracanthium > Cheiracanthium punctorium. The sequence goes on along the minus strand of JAWZYV010011937.1, from coordinate 14,675 downwards.
GTTATACTTTAAATCAAATACATGTTTATACAGAACGCACAAAAGGTATTTTGCACACACATACTTGCATGTAAAAAAACATAGGGACATATGCTTATGAAAGTAATGTAACTCCGGAAACGCTCACAAAATGCAAACAGACACATACACTACTTTTTCCCCACGTCTAAATACACTTATACTTTCTTATATAAATCAATGCATCCATAAAATACACGCAAATCCCTTGTATAAAACCAAATGCATATAATAATATATGCTATAAAATATATATTTGAACACATTTTGCCGATAGAATCACATGTAAGTCACTTTCACCTCAATACATTTAATCACACACATACATTTTTACAAAACACACAAACATACACCTAAGTACACCTGCACACACATACATTCATACAAAAACACGCAGACACACGTACAAACATACGAGAATAATCGGACGCACTCCCACGCAAACATGCACTTGCAATACTAATTTTTCGCCTAAATCAAACACACGTATACAAAAATGCACAATTACATACCGGTATCACAGGTCTAAAAATTCATATAAAGTATACCCGGACATACTTTGCGGATTGTAACACACACCTAAATCATTTTCATCTAAATACAGTTAAATACATACATTTTTCCGAAACACACATATGTACACACTTAATAGTATACAAATAAATATGAAAAGTTAAAAAAGTTTTTGAAAAAATTGAAAATTTTTGGAAAAGTTGAAAGTTTTTGAAAAAGTTGAAAATTTTTGGAAAAGGTTAAACGGTTTTTGAAAAAGTTGAAAAAGTTTTGAAATGGTTTGCGACTTCTTTGCACAGTTTTTAAAAAGTTGAAGAAAGTTTTGAAAAAGTTTCAACGAATTTGCAAAATGTTGAGAAAGTTTTGAAATGGTTTGCAACTTCACTGCACAGTTTTAAAAAGACTATTTTTATTTATTAAATATTTGCACTTTTTTCCTTAAAGATTTTTATTTTTTTTGAAAAAGTTGAAAAGTTTTGAAAATGGTTTGCTACTTTTTTGCACAGTTTTAAAAAGTTGAAAAAAGTTTTGAAACAGTTGTAACGAATTTGGAAAAAGTTGAAAAAGTTTTGAAAAGGTTTGCAACTTCACTGCACAGTTTAAAAATACTATTTTTTTATTTATTAAATAGTTGCACCTTTTTTCCTTAAAGGTTCTTTTTTCCTTTACAGTTTGTAGTGATTTTTAATAACAATTTTTACAAGTTACATGCTATTTTTCTAAATTTAAGATGATTTTTCTTCTAATTATAAGTGGCCATACCTGTATTTTAATGAATATACTCAAAAAACAAGTGCACACCGATTTTTATGAACCAATACAAACATTTACCCAAAGATACAGACATGTAAATGATGTACATCCGGAAACACATTGCAATATACAAACACATCTAACATTTAAGGCATTTTTATCTAAATGCATTTCGGAACGCATGCATGTATACCAAAACGATAAGTAAACACACACGCACAAACACATGCTAATAATGTAACTCCAAACACACTTACACACAAACGTGCACATACAGTACTGATTTTTCACCTAATTCGAATACACACATACAAAAAAGCGCATACATACTGAAATACATTAAAATACAAACATTTATCCAAAGATACAGACATGGAAATAATGTACACCCGGAGACACTTTGCATATACCAACACATCTAATGCATTGCATTTCTGAACACATGCGTGTATACCAAAAACGCACACATGCATACCCATCAGAGACATACACATGCAAATAAGGTATACGATAAAAGGGAAATAATGTATATCACGGCAAGCTTTGAAAGTAGAAACATACATTCTCGCCCCAAATGCCCTTATTCACAGTATCTTACTGTGATTTATACAGGAGTAAGTTGATCAACTTACTGATCAGTTGATCAGCTGATACTGATTCAGTTAATCAGTATCAACTGAACTGATCACGCAACTGAACTGTTGCCTGATCAGTTCAGTTGTTTGATCAGGCGACTGAGTTTGTCTGATCAAACAGAGTTGATCGTACAAACTCAGACACTGTTTTGACGTGTTCTGAGTTTGACAGAACACGTCAAACTTAGAACAGACATTGACATGTTCTAAGTTTGTTACGTCACTGTCGGACGTAGTAGCGCAACAAACACATATATCCTGTACGGGATGGAAACTTAAGCTACGTAACAGACACATAAATCCCGTACAGGATGGAAACTCAAGCTACGTAACAAACACTTAAATCCTGTACAGGACGGAAACTCAAGCTATGTAAGAAACACCTATGTCCTGTATGGGATGGAAATTCAAGTGACGTAACACACACATAACTACTGTACGGAATGGAAAAGCATGCTCATCGTACTGCTTCTGTGAAAGCTTGCGCAGCTGGGGTTGAAGTATACATAAAAAAAGAAATTGAATCTGAAAACTTTGAAACAAGCGAGAAAATATTTATTACTTTTTATGAATTTACCAAAATATCTATGAATATGTGATTGTATATGCATATAATCTATCACATAATCATGTTTCAATGGTCTGTGTTGAGTTATTAAAATATATTAAATCACAAACAAAATTTGCTTTTTAAATCTGTAAAATATTTTTAGCGAAAGAATCATTTGCCGTCATTTACCGTTATCCCAAAAAACCGTCAAAAAAGCAGTACTACAGAAAAGTTTCTTACGCAATCCTGAAACAAAAAATCAAACTGTTTTTCAGTTTCGAGTCTAAAGTTTTAAATGTACTTATTTAAAGTCGAAGTAATTTAATGGAAAAGGAGTTATCCTTACATGATCACTGGAACATCAGACGAGAAAGACGAGAATACATTTTACAATAATATAAAAGAAACCATATACAATAAGTTTTGAAACAAACTTAAAAACCTATTCTAAGGTTATTACATGCTATTCATGGTTTAAAATTTTCACATGCACATTGAGTTATATTATTGGATTTGATATTAAAGAATTTATGTTCAAATTTCATTTAAAAATGGAGAGTTGGAAAAAATTAACTTCTCAATTAAAAAGTTGCAGCACATTTTTCCATTCTTCTGTCAAGAAATATTTTTCTTTTGAACTTTAAACACGCTCTTATCCATTTTTTCCAAATTGAGTCCCTTTTTTCTGATTACTTTAACTGTTTTATATTTTACTTTTTGTTGTTTTGAGTTTTCTTTATGGACTTTCTGTTACAATATATTTTTCTTGTTTTATTTTCTTTAATGCATTTATATTTCCTACTGTTATTTTTATGTTTTACTTTTGCACTTTCATTACTAATGCTTTTTCTTGTTACTACTTTCTTTTTTGTTCTTCATAATTTTCTAATATATCGTTATTTTTTCACTTCAAAGCTGCTTTTCTTTTTTATTACAATTTTTATTTTAATGGCAGCACTGAATTACGCGTCAGCTTTGGTTTATTTATGATATTTATTTATCTGTCTACATTCCAGTATGTCAATAAAAGTAATATGGAAAACTTTTATTATCGTATTATGTTATCTTTTGCTATCTTTTATTTATCTGTCTACATTCCAGTATGCTGATAAAAGTAATATGGAGAACCTTTATTTCTTCCAATTTGTTCATGTATAATTTTCTTCATATTATGATTGGTTATTTTATCTGATTGACTTCCAGTTTTGCTCGTATTTTCTGAAACATGAGTACATGAATTTCAATTTTTAGAATAAAAGTAATTAACCTTATTTTCTGAAGCATAAGGGGACCTTTCAAAACCCAAAAATCTAGATCGACTTATACACCATATATAGAAAACTCCACTACATATCCTATCGGCTACATTGACCTTGTCAGCACATGGCACTACAATTTTTAAAATATAAAAAATTATATATCGATAGAAAATACCTTATTCAGAAGGATTAAGTACACACACGTGCTGCTAAGACGTGATAGGGGAACCCAAATGCTACAGTCTTAATCCCCCATACGTATGGCCGAAAAATCTAGTTTTTGAGAAAATTGAATTTTAAATTTTTATCTTGAATAACCCAAAATTTGACATTCAAGTGCGCATTAAAAAATCTACTCATTAAATTGGTTTCATTTTAATTTATTCTCATAGCTGAAACTGTAACTAAGTAACGTAATCATAATAAGTACAAAAATATTTTTAATTTAAAATCACGAGCATTTTGTAAATTTATAATTCACAGGTGTCCTTTCAAAAGATGTTATTTATTTTTGAGAGATCAATTACAGTAAGCGAACAAGTTACAAATGAAATTTCTGCCATTAATCACCTATCCAAAAACGTATTGATATCCACCTAAAGACATGTAATTAATAGCTTTAATTACCAGAAACTTGACCATCAGTTTCATTTCAAATTCTCCAGAAGCTTCATTGCTCGTCCCCAAAAAAGTCTTGTAAATTTATACACTATAGCCGTTAATTATGTTTCTGCATACTTCATCACATAGATCACACACATTCTACATTATTTCATTCGCAATTTCTTCACCCTCCCTGGCAGCATCTTAGTGCCACAATGTATCATCATCAAATCCGGCCAGAGCATCGGAAATTTTTGAAGAATTTTCGTGTGGTTTCAATAATGCTGCTCAAAACATTGATCATAACATTGCATTGAATTTTCTTTATGATCTACGTGGACATACAACGACCTTAGGTTGAAGCAACAGTCTGATATATGAAATCGAAGATCTGTTTTCACATCGCATTTGAATTTTACACAAAGTAAAACGGGGAGCCGAATTACACACTGAATGTATAAAAAATCTGGAGTCACTCCACGTGACTTTCAAACGCTTATCTTTTAAACGCTTTCAAACTTTCAAACGTTCATCTTTACCAATCGTTTAAGTAAATATGACTTAACTCAATAGGATATACTATTCAGAAGCTAGTGCACTTCAAATAACTCTATTGTATAGACCACAGAGTATAAGAATACTCTTCTATGTCCCTGTATAAAACTAGAAGACCTGTGCTCGCCAAAATCCATACAGTGTGTAAGAGTGACCCATAATATGCGTTACTAATTTGAGCTTAATCGAATGAACCGCATAGACGCTAGTGCACTTTCAATAGTTTGCGTCTATAGACCGTATTGTGTAAAAAAAAAATATAAAATTAAAAAAAAAATTGTTGCCTTGTGCAAGAACTATAAGCCCTATGTACACTAAATTCAAAGCAAGTGGAGTGACGGTGACCTATATTAAACATACCATATTTTAACTTATTTAAATGCATCATTTAGACGCTAGCACACTTCAAATTATTTGCATACATAGGTCGCAATGTATAAGACCATTTTTTGCAACCCTGTTAACAAATTACACAAATCTATACAGGTCATGTACACAAATCTGTACATCGAAGAAATTACCAATTGTATTCACGCCAAATCTATACAGTTCATGTGATTTTTACGCGTAACATACATACACAATTTGCGCTCAATACCGCAAATTAGGTATACTGTTTGAACTTCACCGCATTTTCAAGAATTACTGACCATAAGCCATAATGCAAAAGAATTCTTTTTTTCTATGCCCGCAAGAAAATTATCAGTCCTATATGCACTAAACTCAATACCGGTCGAGCGCGGATGGTCTATAATATATATACCAAATTTGAGTTCTATCGAATGCACCATAGGAGCTATCATGTTCACATACACACAATAAAAATAGTATAAATGAATTCAGATATCAAGGCTGGACCTATACACTGGATCGACATATGCATAGGAAAATACGCAACATTGCAGCATGCCATAAAATCAAACACCCATGAAAGAATCATTTAATAACAAATACAATGCATTTTGTAGGAAGAATTTTTAAAACTGAACAAACACGAAGAAAAAATCAAACGCGCACGAACAAAAAAGATAAATCTTCCCAAACTCATCCGTTTTATTACTTACAAGTGCATCTCATCTGTACAAAGCGAATGAAATAACATTTCTAACGTATTTCTTTTCATTCGCCGCATCTAAAAACTAATCTGTAGATGTATTTTTGTGAGTGCATTTAAAAGAGCAACAAATCGTTATACTGCAGACAGCATTTTGATTTAAGCTTCAATAGTGAAAAAAAAAGTTGCGTTTTGTTTGAAATGAGATTAACGTCTCTAAATTTCGAATAAACATTCACTTACCGTAGAGAGAAAGTTTTTAAGAAAACAAAAAAGAAACTGCAAATAATCGTCAGACCTAAAAAACAACTGAAACACATTTTAATCAAAATAATTGTTTCCTTTATTTAAATTTCTCATCCCTCCCTCCCCCCAACTCCCTAATTTTTATCAATTAATATCCGAAATTACTTAAATGAAGTAAACGTTAATTATTAATTTTTTATTTTATATTTTATCTATGTTATCGCAAAATTGTTTTAGCTTATTTTAATTGGTTTCGAATATTTTATCGCAACAAAACATGAATTAGTTGACAAAAAACGCTCAAAGGAAACTGGTGTTTAATTATTTAACGTTTCTTAATTAACATATATTATCCTAAATATATACCTACCTCACAGGCTACTTTATTGATTTTTGAATTACTTAAATATGATCTTCCACCACTCTTATATGGAAAAAAAGAAAATGAATTCTTTTAGAGTCTATCAGTCTAGAAAATAAAAGTAGGGATGTCACCAACATAGCGACAAAGCTGCAATTGCCACCAAATCGACACCGATCCCTGCCAAAATCATAAAGATGGAAGACAATTTTTTCGACTGAAACCACGGAGCTAAGAAGAGCTCTTTCCGTCTTCTTTAATCTCAATTTCGTATTTACGTCCACTATTACGTACTGATTATTTATAGGTTTTGGTTTGAACACTCGAAGATTTAAAATGTGTTATTTTTAATAGAAGTACAGATATACGTTATAATAAGCATTGTGTGCAATAAAAGTAGAAATACGGCAATTCTAACTTGTGTCTGCCAGGTTTGTTTTTTAGATCACCAGTTTCTAACCTTGGTGATCTTTTTGGACCACCAAATTCCTTTGCTGGTGACTTCCCAAAAAATAAGAGATCTACAATGTGCCCTGAAAGTTTTCCTTTTTGACATTCAGGTACTTATTGTTCCTGATTATATTTAAATATTAAATATGATTGTCTGCCTAGACCAGGTTTTTATTTTTCAAGTTGGTCCTTTTGGGGCTAAGTTGTGGGAAAATTAAGTTCTGTTCAGGGTGGCCAGCTTAGCCCCTTTGTGGCTAGATTTGACCACTTAAAGAAATTAACAAGGCTCAAAATTTCGGAAAAGCTACTAATATTATCGGTACGTTTCTCTTGCTCGTATCTGTAGTTTTCCATTTACATTATAAAATATGATTTTATAGTGCACAAACTTTAGGGTATAAAATTTCACCATTGTAGTCTTTCTAAAAAAGTAGACGATTCGCGGCAGCCAAATAAAACTTCACAGACGACTGTCTGGATGTCAACAACACAATAGGGCAGTTCCACTTGACATCCCAATTCATTCTTTTTAGAACAGACATTCCACGAAAACGAAGCAAAACAAAAATTCTATTTTATTATTGGAATCTGTTATGAGTCATTTATTTATCTCTCAGCTCGAAATCATTTTTAGCCCTTTTTAGCCACTTTTCACTTTGATTCTAGCCACTTTTTCTCCGGCAGAATTGACAACATTGATAATGAAATCAATTAATCATGCAATCAGAAAAATTATCTCCATATGACATATTTTGAGTTTAAATCGTGTTAAGGATGGAAATATATTTAGCTAAATAAGTATCCAAATGATATCTCCATGTCGTCAGCATGGGAACTTTTAGCACATTCTGTGTTAGTGCACTAAGCATAGTGTACTCACACTCTGGTAAGTGGACTGTTAGAGACTATCCCAATCGCTAACGGTTCATTTGCCTTAGAAGCGTGAAGACAGCTTGGCAGATTGTAACAGGCTCAAGTGGGATTTCTGATAAGCAGTGCTATGGTTACCTGGATGTAATATAATCACTTCATACTGCAACATGTTAACACTGGAGTTCAGCGTCCAAGAGATAACTGAATAAATGGGATTTTCCTCGGGAGTATCATTTAACTTGTTCAGAGCGCTAAGGGAGAATCAATTCAAATTTCTAAGATGTGAATTTATATTTGTAAATTACATGCAAAATTTTAAAGAAAAATACGTTCACTTTATTCTTACACTGATTTAGAATTAGGATGGACATGCATATATAACGTTCTAATCAAGTATAAACATTTATTTTCTATACATAACATTCAGGTAGAATTTTGCAAATAGCACATACATGTATGTATAATTTTGATGCTGATTGTGTTATTTTCAAATTTCTGTATTAATTGTAACCTTTTATTACCAGCATCGTATAATTATTGTACATTTCAAGTGTCAAGCCAAACTTAAAAACTGCATTTATTCATAGATTAAATGTGAGGTTTCGAAGATATTCGAATAGCAAGAAAAAGAAAAAAAAGTATAAAGTGAAACATGAAATCAATGACATAGTTTCGTGAACTTTGGCATGTAATTATTCCTCATCAAGTACCTTGGCTTGAAAAATCGCATCGAATAATGTGAAGAAATAGCTAATTATAAAAATTATACGTTACAGTAAAAAAAGTAATAATATGTTAGGATGAATTCCATAACAGAATGAATTCCATGAATAGATGAAATTACTCTTCTTATGTACCAATTAATTCCAAATCTTCTATGAACAGCTTATGCGTTTCTCAAACAACAAAAAACTGACCTGAAAACTTTGAGTTCTTTAAAAAGTGTCCTAATTCTCTTTGCCACATCAATAACTGTTTTATAAGAACACACAAAACACTCCGATACATCACAGCACATGAAGGTAAATTACAGGGGAAGGGTGGGCAAAATGGGCTGGAAAGACAAAATGGGGTACTTGATTTTCCCGCTTAGCAAGTGTTGCCAACTCAATACCATTGCTGCGGGTTGTGCATAACGTGTCTTTTCCATTTCCACGTGATATACTCCTTCTGGAGTCACAAACAGATAGGATCCTAAGATTCACACCTTTTTTAATTACCCTGATTTAAGGTAAGTAAGGATATTTTCTTGTTAGATTCGGATGCAGATACTAACATGACAATTTACACTTGCTAAAAGTGGTGCTTTTTAAGGAAATTGCATGAAAAAGTAGAACTACATTCAACGCGACTTCCCAGTTAGGCCTAATCGTTTTAATTGGCTGATTGTAGGGCAAAACTTCTTGTACGTAGGGTCTTGAGGTGAGAACTTGTCTGCATTTGTGACAAAGAGAAAAGGACAAAAACGTCAGATGTCGGACAGTTCACAAGCTAAAAGACGTCGAGTTGCTACTGTACCATCAGACGAAAAATGGTCAGATAGTGATAACATGATGTAGATGTTACATGCTTATGCTGTAGCGATGTATATGCAAGATCAGCACAAGGAGAAGGGTTTACAAATGCTGTGCACGTAGCAAATGGGCTCATGAATTGTGCGATGTTGTGTTGGTAGATGATGATAACCTTACTTAAAAACTCTGTACTATGTGAACTCTGTACCGCGCGAACTCTTCTTACACCCCATTTTGCCCTACCTCATAGAGCAAAAGGGTTTTGTTTGCACCTTTGGATATTTTGGGATACAGATCCCAAAATATGCAGAGTACTTCAAGTTTCAATAATGCAGAATAGCAACTAAGATTGAAAACTGAAATAGATATTACTTATTTAATTACTTCTATTTGTCACAGAGTTATTCGCCAGAATACCCTTAAATAGCTCATTTTGTCCACCCTTCCTCTCCATCTTAAACCATTTATGGCATTTAAAAGCAAAGTATTTGCTAGCATGCTGTGTATTACTAACACTTCAACGTACTAAACAACAGAAATAATTCTGAAAAGCATCAATAATTCAAAGCAAATTATATGCGCTCTTTACCTGTGTATCTGTCAATGTCTTTCCAAGCTCCAACCTCTCTCAATCTAGTTAGCCATTTCTTTATTCATATCTCTAATACAGTTACAAAGTGCATAAATATTTATTTCGATTTATGCTAATAAGTTATCGATTTTTAAACGCATCTGAAAGTTTGTATGCAAAACTGAGAAAACATCACACAAATTCGGTTACTTAAAAAGGGAATGGATTTGCATTCGACTTATTTTGCATGGCTAAATGAGTAAAGAATCTGCTTTTATTTTAAAATGTTTCCGTTTTTAATATTCATTTTTGAAATAAAATAAAATATTTTCGTTAATTCAACTAAACTTAAAAGCACGTTTCTCCCTTACATATGTATTTCTATTTGTATTTTAAATTCTCGAAAAAGCCTTGAATAGTTCTTGAAAAGCCCTTTTATTTTTTTTTCTTTTGAAATATGTACGTACAATCCCTGATACCAGCATAATATCGTTACGTATATCTGGTGCGCTCTGTTCCTTCTTTTGCTGACAAGTTGGCTGCCATGACACTAGGTCAACCAGCATATTAAACACATAGGACAGGCTATTTATACTCAGAGCTGATTGAAATGAATTTTGAAATATTTACACATTTCACAGACACTTTCAAAATAATTACCAAATATTAGATTAAAATATTGGGAATGAAATAAAATTATCTAGTAATATTGCATTAAAACTCGAACATGGTCATGAACATGTTCGAGAACGAACATGTTCGAAACATGTGAAAACTCGACATGTTCGAAACGAACATGTTCATGAACTTGCCATATTTCAGTTATTACAGTTCAGTTTCATTTATACACACATGTACCCTATGTAATATAGGGCGAGATTCAAGTGAAACACAATTCGAACATGTAATTCGAACACAATTCGAAACATGCAAAACTCGAACATGTTCGAAACGAACATGTTCATGAACTTGCCATATTTCAGTTATTACAGTTCAGTTTCATTTATACACACATGTACCCTATGTAATATAGAGCGAGATTCAAGTGAAATACAATTCGAATGTTTTACGTGTCGAACAGGGGAAACTTCGTAATATATCAATGTTTCTTATTCAACTGAAACAAAACAATCGTGTTTTGATCACGTGACAGCGCGATAGGTTTGTTCATTGGAAGCATTCTGGGGACTGAACTGGGAACTGGGCACTGTAAAACGTTCGATTTGAACTCGATCGTGCGCGGTTCACTTGAATCTCGCCCATAATCTATTTTTTTCTATTTTCCGAATGGCGGTGATTAGCCGTCCATGTAATAGTCAATATTAAAACACGATTACTTTCTCCATGTCTGGAGAGTTATTACTTATTCAAACAATAATTTTGGCTGCACATGAGCCATGGTGTTCCACACACTGTGTTACTTTTACTCCAGTGCTATCACTTTCCGAATATATTTCACTAGGGAAGGCGGTTAATTTGTCCATGATCTTCTTGATACATATACAGAATTGCAATTTAGTAGAACAGCTCATCAAATCTCAATAATTTTTGTTTCAAACTAACATTCAACATTTCAAACAGACTTCATTTTTACCATCTATCTAATTTATAGATTTGCCTATCTGGGAAACTGAAATTCGATCATCATTACTTAAATAAACACAATTGACCAATATCTTCAAATTGAAGTATTTTAGAATATTGTGTGTGCATGCGTGTGTTAGCATTTTTATCTTATGCAAGACGATCGGATAATTTATTTTTGTAGAATATATTAGAAAATATTATATAATCGATGCTTTTGTCAATTTTCTTTTCTTAGTTATCTTGCAACGTTTGTTTACACAAGTGTAACTGGGATTATTTATTTCTCAGCATTCTGTTATAAAATATGGAAGCATTTGTAAAGTTTACTTGTTCCAACTTACGGCGTAGATATTTGTAACTATATATCACGAAATCTTATAAAAAAACTTGTATCCCATATCTCTTGAGGCATTTCCGAAGCATTTAAAAAATGGAGGCGTTACCTCTTTCTCGATTTTGAAGAACCAATGTAATGTCTCTGAGTAAATATTTTCTTGGTAAAATATGTAAGGAATGACAGAAATATATCTTACTATTCAATTTAACATTTCAAATATCTTTTTAAAACAACATTTTGTTATTTCTTATCACAAATATTTTCCCAGAAGCTGTATTCTGAAACCTCTTAGAATAGCATTTTCTGGATCTATACAAATGGAAAATGCTCCCTTGTAAGATTACATAGGTACTTATATTTCCTTTTACAACTTAGCACTTGTGTTTTGAAAAATCATTTATGTAGTCTAAATAGTAAAGAATGAAGTTTTGTGTTATTGTAGAATTTTCAAATGAACTGAGAGAAATTTTATACTTTTTTCCAATGCAAAAATAAGCTATATGATTGTCTATCTTTTTCTATGTTGTTAAAATTTTAGATTTTTTTTTTTTCATCGCATCATTATTTTTGCAGTAAATAAAATTAAAAATGGTTATTTTTATGTTACAGTTTAAGTAGCCGTAAGGAATGGCAAACAACCAAATAATTAAAAGCAAAAATAAAACAAAATAAAACAACTGGGTGTGGGACTAAGGGAAGTACACCATGCAAAAAGCTGTGAAAAAACACTACCTAAAAATGTCGAGAATTTTTGGTTCATCTGTATAGATATGGAACCAGTTATTAACTGGATACCTGGAGTAACTAAACGAAAAATTCAATTATTCTTAGAGGCATAGCCACATAATGCCTGAACTCCTATTTTCCCATTAAGTTGAATAATGAAATAAAATATAATCATAATCCTATATAATAGCATTTCTCATTTGTTCTCTCATCCAACGTTTCTTTAAATTCTTATAAATTAAAGAAATGATTATGTTTTTTTTACATACACATGCTACATTTTTAAAATTTTAAAAATGATTTCTAATTTCTTATGTAAAATGATCAAAGGCTTTTTTTTCTGATCTGCAGAAGCAACAGTAACGGAATATTAATGTGGAAATCAGAATTCAAACATGATACTTTTAAGACTAAAGCTAAATATTGTCTCATCAACTGTTATTTTATATATAAATAAATGTCCATGCTATGTCACACAAACATTTCCAATGATTTTGTATTAAATAACATTTATTTATCAGAGGTTATTGAAGAAACTCTGAAGCAAAACTTTATAAAAAATTTACTGAAAATTGTTGACATTTTAAATGTAGAGAAATATTTCAAAAAATGTTTATATTGACTATAGTTTTGTTTAATCTCATGTATTTTACAGTCAAATTTAAATTATAACAAATTCATTTCTTAGATAGCCTTGTTTAAAATCAGTTCCAAACCCAGACACTTTGTTATTCTCAAGAGAAAAACAGGAATTCTCCTGTATACTATGCTTTTCTTGAGAGTGTATTATTTTTATGTGTTGTAATTTCTAAATAAACTGCTGAAACCAAAAAATCTGCAATGGTATTAAAATATTTACGTTTATAATTAACTAAGTGGAAAACAGCATTCCTTTGTTTGTAATTTCTCAATGCAGTATAGTAATTAGAAAATGTTTAACACTGTGAATCTCTATACTATAGTAGCATACAAAAGTAAATTAACAACTATCCTGTAATACAATCTTGCAAAAATCTGTACATTTTCAGTATCTTCTAATTAACTTTAATATTTTGCTTTTTACCGTCTTCGTAATTTGTTTTCGGTGAGTTAAAATAATATTGAATGTGCACTCTATTTCACACTTATTCTGTGTTGAATTTGCTATACATAGATCATAAATTTTCGCAGCCTTTGAGCTAATTAAAGATGACACTTTTAATGCATAAGAGCATCTTATGTTTTCTTATAGTTAGTCAGTTTTATTAGTTAGTCATAGTTAGCATGAGTTTAGTTAGTAATTTTAATAGTAGTGTCATAATTGTACAGTTTGTCATTTTTTATAGTTTGTTATAGTTAGCATGATTTCTTATAGTTAGTCATTTAGAGGAACGAAAATGTTACCTAACATACAGAAAAATATTTTTGAAGAATAAAGCGAATCTGTTATTAATAACGTCAACTTACGTATGAGATATTTTTATTACACATATAATTGTAAAAACAAATTCACTTTGACATAGTTTTTTTCTTTATTACTTACCATTAATTGACATCAATTAATTCATGGAGCATATTTTTGAGCCCACTTGCACTTCCTAATTCAAAACCATCTTTCAATGCTCTAATTGAAAACAAATGAAAAACTACCGTCGTAGTGAGATAAATCAGAGCAATAAAAGAACTCTGGAACGTTCCTTTTACACTGAATTAAATAATTATTAAAATGATAAAAAACAATGAAAGTTGACATGTATAAGGACGAGATAGGAAGTTTACGGAAGTTTTTTGAGAAACCGTATGACAGACTTTTTAATTCACGAAAACCTAAATCAAAGGATCTCTATTCTAAATAGAGCTCTCTATAAGTTTTACAAGCCCCCGTACCCCCCCCCCCCGCCCCATCATATTTTATTATCAAGGTCGCCGTGGAAAAGGTTTCGTATTGATAGTTTTTGTGGAAATTTAAAAACTTCAAAATTTGAATTTTAGTTTTATTATAACTGTGGGGGCATAGAAAGGCAAGTTGTGGGAATTTGTTTTAAAAGAAGAAAATTTTCGAAAGGACGGGTGTTTTTACCACGATAAGAA